>JAUMHF010000009.1:9837946-9916834 GCA_032359275.1 Microctenopoma steveboyesi | reverse complement strand
GATTGTGGAAATCTCAGCTGCCTCAGGGACTGTGAAAGTCTCAGGTTCCTCAGAGCCAGTGGTGAACTTGGCTCCATTGTGTTCAGTGGACATGTCCACTTCATTGGTGGCAGTGTGGACAGCTTCGATAAATATGGAGGCATCGCCATCTTTTGCTCTGTTATCACAAGTGTTTTGGTCGACTGACCGACACACCTTCATGGTATTGTCTTCATTAACTGCAGCAGCCGCACTTGACTCTTCTTTACTAGAAGAGCTGGTGTTGCTGACCCCTTGATTAAGATTAATCACTGGTGAGATGGGATGTACTTGATTCTTTGTCCTGCCGAAAAATCTACGGACCCTTTTGCAGAAAGACATCCGATGGCGTCCATCAGGGATTGTGGAAATCTCAGCTGCCTCAGGGACTGTGAAAGTCTCAGGTTCCTCAGAGCCAGTGGTGAACTTGGCTCCATCGTGTTCAGTGGACACGTTCACTTCATTGGTGGCAGTGTGGACAGCTTCGATAAATATGGAGGCATCGCCATCTTTTGCCCTCGTACATTGCAACATAAAATTTAAAGTTGCATCGCTGTCACTGCTTTCATCATCACTTTCCAGATCACTGTCCATCGATAACAAACTGAAATACTTATATTTCTCTGATTCGGAAAAGAAAATCTTTGGCTTTGGAGAATCAGCCCGAGTTTTTTCAGAGTTTTCTGACCTGTCGTCCTCTGTCACAATTTCAGCATTAGGAAACCTGTACAATTCACTGACTTGAGTCAGTTTGTAGCAGTCAACCATCAATTGAGAGGCAACACTTGTGTAGATACTGGTTTTGTTATCTAACAGGTGAGTCATTGTAAGAAAACTGTGGCTCATGGCATCCCTGGGACTAATTCTCTTTTCAGAATTTATAGTTAAACAGCCTTTTAGCAGGCTTAAAAATGCAATTTTGTCCTTGATTTTTAAGGGACATTCATTTGTCTGTGGCTTAAGTACTGCATCCTCCAAATCTTTAAAGGACTCAGTAAGCATCAGATGCAACTTTGAAAGGGTTGGTTTAATACCAGTGTCTTTGCAATACTCTTCTGGTGTCTTGAATCTCCATTTTACCTTATTGTCAGAGTCATGTTCCTTGGTAAAATACTGAGATGTGTTTTTGGCTGAATTTAACTGACAGTCATCTGGATTACCTAACATGTGTAGCATAAATTGCATCCAGTTGTATTTACAAATGATGGGAAAGAGGTTATAACCGAAATACATGTCGGCCATAATGCAACCTACTCCCCACATATCAGCTGCAGTAGACAGGGGTAGACCCAGGGTCACCTCTGGAGCCCTGTATGCCAAAACCTGCATTAACATACCAGTCTGCGCCATACTCTCTGGAAGGGCCACACCGAAATCGATCAACTTGATTTTAAATGGCTGATCCTTCTTGTTAACAAACATAATATTATTGGTTTTCAAGTCTCTGTGCATAATTCCAAGACTTTTCAGGGCCTCAAGCGCAACCATTAACTGGTAGGTCACTGGGCGAATTTCATTGAGAGACAATTTTCTCACTGATATCAGGTTCGAAAGGTTCGTATCTAACATTTCAAACACCAGACACGAGGCGTTTTGGATTTTAAAACTCTCAATGTATCTGACAATATTTGCTTTGTCTGGGTCCAGGGTCCTGAGTTTTTTAAGCATGTGTATCTCCCATTCAAGGAGTTTACCACCCCTATCATTGGGCCTTTTAACTGCAACCAAGTTGTTAGTTTTTAGGTCGAGACATCTGGCGACTCTTCCATAGGTTCCACGTCCTGTGTAGCCCAGCACCTTGTACTGTGTTGAATCACTGTTCAATATATCATGCACTTTAAAGTGATTTGCCATTTTACTTACCTCAGCACTAATTCAAGTTAAATAAAAATGAAGAATTTGTCCTTGTTCTTGCCTGGTAACATTGAAACAGTGTGAGAAAAAGGTATTCTCTCCAACCATGGGTGGTATTTAGAACCTCTGATTATGACATCACGTGTCATGTGACACATCAAAGGCAAAATTCTGAGATTGATTTTTGGAAATTGTGGGAGGAGCATGGAATGCTACGGAGCCCCTTAGGGGTCAGGTGGTAGAAAAATAATATCCAGGTGGAAAAGTGGTGGAAAAAAAATCTGAAGAACGAGGTGGTAAAAAAAAATTCACACGTGGTAGAAAAAAAATTCAGACGATGTCTTAGAAAAAAAAATTCTGCCGAGGTGGTAGAAAAACAATTTCAGACGAGGTGGTAGAAAAAAAATTCAGACGAGTTGGTAGAAAAATAAAACACTGGTCATGTGACAATCCAAGCAGCTGACCTTAGACCTGCCGGATGTTAAGCACGAGGAGGACGTTCTTCAACGGCTGCAACTGTAACGTAAGTAGTGACTGTATTCTAATACTATTCTAATTCATGCGAAGGTTTGCGGTATAATGTTACAATGGGTAAATATCACCAGCAACCGTAATGACCTACTTGGCATCGCAACGCATTCCGAACTTTAGTTACCCTATTCACCACCTAGCTTAGCTGTTGGAGCTCTTGCTAGGTAGCTTTGCCCGTTTTGCATAGTAAAACCACAACAAGTTATGTCGTTAGTAACTCTTTATTATAACTAACGTTACTGCCGGTGCAGGACAGCCTGTATCACAATGTGCAGGCAGGGGACTACAGTTTCCTTATGTGTCATGTTCAGTAGGTAACACAATGGTGTTCGTTTGGTTGTCTGCTCAATTAAAAACATTGTACACCGCATTTTGCTTCTGGAAAGATCATTCATTATAATGCGGCTTGATAGTGTGTTGCCGAACCACACTAACACTATATTGACGTATATGACAGCCCTGGTGTGTACATAGAAAAATACCTTTTCATTTTAATGGTAGTACTACTTGGGACATGTCTATATGCTGCATCTTTTTTTCTTCTTTTTGACAGAATGGATCAGAGTTTCATACGTTTCCTGTGGGATAAACGCCACTTGGATCAGGATGTCATCTTCATGTTAGTTAAATCAAGTCAAGTCAAATCCTGCTCTCTGGTCGGGGAGATAGGTCTAGAGTTCAGCGACGCTAGGTGGTAGGCACCTTCAGAGTTTCCCCAGGAACTTTCTAGTTAATATTATCATGTAAATCTGTACAAATAATTAAATGCTATCAAGAAGAAAGGAGGCTTTACTGGAGTCTTATCTACAATAATATGCAATCATTTAAAAAAAAAAACAGAATTCAGTGTTTTCCACTTATACAATTGATTGTTTTGAAAGCTAGTTTTTAGTTTTTCATTTTAGTTTTAGCTGCAGTTCACTGACTATCACTGACTCAGTGATAGATATCTCACTGATATACTCACCCACGTGCCGGGCTCCTACTGGTTGATTAAATTATATTGGCTGATGCGTTAGCTCCTTCATACCAATCAGGTTTGAATTATGTGTGTGCGTCTACGTCCGTGTCCACCGCTTCTAGTTGCTGTGTGCTGCCCTTAGGGAAGGACTGAAACAGTGTGGTAATCACCGGCATATTTGTAGGAAGGACACAGGCAAGATCCGCTTTTATGCTTAGCTCTGCATTCAGCTTGCAGATCAGCGCAGACATCTTTGGACTTGGATTCACACACTCTCGCTCTGGGGGAAAGAGCTGTGCATTGAGCAAGGGAACTCAATCGCGTGCATATTCACAGGCTCAGCTGGAGATGCATGTATTCACCTTCACACGGTTTCGCATTTCCATATGCAGGAGCATCTGAACACAGAAGGAAGATCGAGCAGTGACAACTATTTCGTTTACATCGATTCAGGTAGAAAATGAATTGCTTTTGTATTATTTTTTGTATTAAGTTCTGTGCTTTCTGTGTTGTTTTTTTTGCAGCTGAACAGCTGTGTGTGCATGCAGGGGTCTGGTCTTGGATGAGTTCGTTTGGGGGGTTTTGAAGTCATAGATTGAATTTTTTCTGATGCTATTAGTGTGTAATTCAAGTGAGTATCAAAAATGGTTGCATGAGTGAAAACGATTTATCAATATGCACAAGTCATTCCTATGGGTTTAATGATCTGAATTCAGAACCTAAAACTAAGCTCATTTATGATGTGATCAACCTTATAATGTAATGAATTCTGTCAAAGTAAGCGCACTTAGAGACTGAGATTAAATTGCATTGAGGACTTATTTGCTGATTTGGTACTTGAAGTTAAGTTTTGATAAGATTTGTGAATTTTAGCATTTAGTATGTCCTCGTTGTTTGTTTGTTTTTTGTCTACTTACCACTTTATTCCAAATTGGCACATTGTCAAAATGCAATATTAAGAAGCTGGGACTATGTCAAGTCAATTCTCGTTATACTGTGATTTTCTATCAAAGACAAAATTACAATTATCTTCACATGGAGACGCATCTATGTAGTTCTTTTTATACCTTTTTGTGGTTTTGTATAGTAAGGAGAAGATAACTAAATACATTTTGCATCAGATACAATGAAATTCTGCTTCTGAAGTCAGTCTGATTGCACAACTGTGGCCAAGTGCAGCATGTTTGCACAGTGATGTGTGTATTACCAAACCTCATTATAATGGATAAGAACTGGCAACAGCTGCTGTTCTGTCACAAAGTACAACCCAGCTATCACATGTAGGCTGAGGGCGTTTGTTGCAGCATCACCCAAAAAGCACTGAATATACCATAACAGTGGATATTACATTAATCTCTGACAACCAAATTGTATAATAAGAAGGCATTGACAAACATGCTACATCCACTGGTCTCATGCAAAGCTGCTACTACATATACTAACTGGATTATATTTCCTGCAGTGCTAAGAATGGCTGCATTAGGCAGTATTAACTCTAATCCCACGTTCCCATTGTCCTACCACAGATCCCTCCATTGCTACTACTTAGATATTTGTTTTCTAAAGTAGGTAACATACATTAGTCACATCCTGTTGTGCTTTAATATTTAGCCAGATAAGAAATAGAGAAGCACAATGCGTATCTCAGAAAGGTTATACAGCAATTACAAAAGTTCCCCGCAGCAGAGCTGATGTGGCCTGATCCATTTCAGCAGCTGCTGCACAACTAAAGTATGTTAGTGAAATCGGTTGGTGAGAACATGGCATTTGAGGTAGTCCAGCTCCAGTCTTTTTGGTGTATCTCAGGCAGCACCTTCCATATGTGCATGTAACAATACCTGTAATGCTGCATGTTAGGGGAGGAGCAGCATCCAGGAAGCACAGACCAAACAATGTTGAAATGAAGCCTCTGTGTGGCCTCTCATTGGAATACAATCCTCAGGTGGGGTTTGGTTGGCGACAGGGCGGGGGCAAGGTTGGAGAGGTACGCAAGCTTGGAGCCCTATTTGCAGGCAAACATATAGTTGAGGCTGCAGCTTTCCGAGCCAGCCACTCTAAAATTGATTACTACACCTCTTGGCAGTAGGCAGTCATTCTCAAGTAAAATGTTTCTTCTAAATGCTTAGCTGTCCATCATATGCATGTATATGAATTTGATTCATTGTTAGAGAAATTTCCCCTGAGATTGTCTTCCCATTTAGCAGGAAAAACACATTTTAGAAAAAAGTAAAATATCTCGCCTTTGGGGTGTTGGCCAAGGAGAAGCATCCCTCCTAGGCTCCATCAGCAGCTACAGCACACAGCCTCAGCAGGGCTTAAAATAGCACTGTTTGTGCTCGGGCAAGAGGATGCAGTGAGAGCGTCAAAGCTGGCTGGGAGCTGGGATAGTTACACAACAAAGTGTTTCATTCCTGGATGGGCTCTCGAGCTCAGTGCCTGGGACACATGCTCTCACACACTGAGCTAATTAATTTTACACTGTATATTTAAAAAGAGGCTCAAATTAAGTGAGAAATTGGGCATGGATGTCATGTTATTTTTATTGCGCAATGTTTTGCAGTTGTTGATCACATTTGGTACAAATATAGAAACGGCACAAAAATTATGCTTTAATTAACTGTCATTAGCGTTAACCAGTCAATTAATCTTCTCAGAAATAAGACCAGTTTATCTGTACCAATCTTAAAGCTGGATGAAAAAAAAAATATTTACTATGTTTCTGAAATATAAACTAAACATCTCTGAAAAGAGTCTGAGCATCAACACTGGATATCTATTACCACAGCAGAACATGACCTAAAAGGGTTTGAACATAACAGCATGTGTGATGATGACAAGAGTGAAAGTGTGTGACGAAAGTGTCAACTGTAGGTGCCAGGTATGCTTAACCTCGTGTTACAGAGGCTGAGCTTCTCTCACAGTCACAGCAAAAAATAATCCATCATAAAGCTGCTATTATGTCCTGTATCTCCTACACAAACACAGTGGCTGCATTATATGCAGTGTATCTACGTCAGTAAAGCTACGAGTGACACTGGTGTGTTAATTAAAAATTTCACACATGATTAAAAAAGGTTATTTACCACATGGTCATGGTAGGGTAGCTGGTTTCCTGGTGCATGGCTGAGACTCAGGTCTCAGATTTACCGTGTGATTTACAGGCTCATGTCTCTCTGATTTTCCTGCCGTCTTCAAGGTGACTCCCACAATTTTTAGGCTCCATTTTTATGGTCTACACACATTCCTTTGCTCTGTGACTCTTGTTCCTTTTTGTCTTCCTATCCTAGTTCATTGAATTAGTAAATTTTGTTTAGAAATTTCTTTTTTTACTTCTTCATATACGTTACAAAATGTTGTGACATTATTGCATTTCTGATCATCTTGGGTATGTGTAGATATTTGTCGGGTTTTTGGTCTTCTGTTTAATCAGTAGTGGACGCACAAACTAGTGTTAGACAAGAGGAAACACTGATCTAGACTGTCCCGCAGTAGCCTGGCTCAGGTTGCTCTGATGGGATATATAATCCTGTGCTACAGAGCTCTCGGACACTGGGGTGTTTGGTTCTTAGTGGAAGAAACCAGATCTGCGGGCGGAGTTAGAACCATGACCTGCCGTCGAAACCTCAAAGACGCAAATGCTGTGGCAGCTACAAGATCAGATTGATATTGATTATGGCACTAAAGCACTCACCATTTGATTGATCACATACAGTGGAGGAAATAATTAATTGACCCCTCGCTGATTTAGTAAGTTGAGCTTGAGCTGAAGCTCAAAGTTGCACAGAGACGGCCTCAAAACCTTAGTGATTTAGAAATGATCTGCAATCTGGAGTCGACCAAAAAATGTGCAAAACCAAGACCAAGACTAAAAACAGCCTAGGGCTCTTTTAATTTTGATGATTATAATTGAAACCTAATGAAAATCCCAAATTCAGTAGTGAAAAGTTTCAATATTTGTCTTGGTCTTCGTCTTGGTACTCTCAAGTCTCTGCAATGTCATGATCTCGGTTTAGGTGGTCTTGACTAAAACACTAGTGTTCCTTTGTGTGTAATCTGACTTTTGGACCTGTGCTTGCAGGTGTGGAGCTTGAAACTAGAGCAAGAGGTTGAGAAGAACAAAGCTCTGACAGAGGCTCTGCAGACATTGGCAACTGAGCACCATGAACTCAAGCAGTCCCTGAGTAAGAGCAGGAGGTCCTCTACACTCAGCCCCCTCACTGAAGATGACTTCTATGATGCTCTGTCAGGTCAGCAAGACCCATAAATGGACAGTTAGTGAGGATATGGAGACGGTATTCGAGGCTACCTCATACCTTGTACCTTACATAGCCAAAAGCCTCAATACAGATACATACAGAAGGCTTTCTATTATTTATGAAACAGGGTTATACTGTATCTACTACTACCTGGCTGTACAACTTTTGTGTGACATGATCATTTCTGTCAACAGTACAGGTACTTAAATACATAATTGAGTATAAACACCATATTATTCTCCCTTCTGTATGTGCATGTAACAATACCTGTATTGCCGCTGGTTAGGGGAGGAGCAGCATACAGACGAAGCACAGACCAAACAATGTTGAAATGAAGCCTCTGTGTGGCCTCTCATTGGAATACAATCCTCAGGTGGGGTTTGGCTGGCAACAGGGCGGGGGCAAGGTTGGAGAGGAACTCGTGCACAGAGGCTTATTTGCAGACAGCATATTGTCGAGGCTGCAGCTTTCTCAGCCACCTGCGTGTGTGAGCGAGCGAGCGTGTTTGGCATGACCTGGCATCTGCCCTCTGTCCTTCTCTCGCAGAGTCTGAGTCGGAGCTCTCTGTGAGCGGCTTCCTATCTGTGGCCAGTCAATCCTGTGAAGAGGACGAGGGGAGAGACACTCCCCTTCTCAGCAGCCTCCACCATCCCAGCGCACCCAGGGGGCCTACCGGAATGTCAGGGGAGGGAAACCATGGCAACCAACCAGCCCAGTGCAATGGAGTCAAGAAGCACAGGTGGGACATGCTCCAGTTATGATGTCATGCTTGTTTACTGGCTTAAAAGATGCAAATGAGACAGGGGGAGATTCAAAGACATGCTAGTTAACATGCATGTCTGGTGACAGGTTGCAGACTCGATCAGCAAGCACGTAGGTCAGTAAATAGCAGAGCTGGTGTAGTGAGAGAGCAGTCCGGTCTGTTTATGAAATCAGGTGTTGTTGTTAGAGCACCTATTCCACAGAGAATAGCCTGGTATATTTTTCCTGGCAGAACCAGCTCCAAGCAAATAATGTTAACTTGGCTTAGCTTGCTGCTTTGTTTTATGAAGATTTGACAATGTTTTTAATCTCGTGAAGGCTGACTGTGGCTTGGCCTCTCGTCCTTAATCCAACAAGTGATCAATAAATAATTTAGCATGTGCTGGCTCAGAGTAGCGGTTGGAGAGAAGGGGACTGGCTGGTTAAGAGTGTATATGTGTACACTTGTGTGAGTGTGCACACTGTGCATTAAAGATTTATAGGGTGTCTGTTTATTTGGAATCACTTGTCATTCAAAGATATGTCTGTCCCTGATGTAAAATAAGTATTGTCCATTCCTTTACTTTTTACCTTTTACATAACAAGATCCTACCAGAAAATCCCCAAATGAAATAAAGAAGTGTACTTGTATGATTTTCATGAACATAATAATATTAATAAATTTGTAGACAGTGTTTGCTGCATAAAATAAAAAACATGGTTTTCATTCTAATGAAATAATTGATCTAAGCCAAAATACATTTTGACGCACAAGTTTGTGAGACACTAACTAGGCCAGAAGTATAGTTTGCCATGCATCACTGCTCTGCTTATGCTACAGATGGCTCAAACCCCCACTCACTATCTCTCTGTTTATTTAGCCGTAGTAAGCTTTTATCCGTTGGGCTGCTCGAGCACTCGTTTCCAAACAAGGGCACCATCTGCCTCCAGCCAGCGTACCTGTAACAGTGATCACTACAGTTGTCAGCGAGACTGGAGGCGCATGACTCCAGGTTAAAACATGTAGGAAGTTGCATATCCATTTGTGGTTATTGCATGAGGCTCAACCAGACCATCTGAAGGTTCATTAGCTTACTGGTGTCAGGTGACATTGTTTCCTAACGGTGGGTTAAGCTGTGCTGCGTGGTCTGACATTTAAATGGTTTAAGAGCATTTGTACATAATCTCAGATCTTTAAATAGCAGTAAAACATTTTTAGCGATGAGGTCACCACATCACACTTTGACTGCTTTCACACAAAATAAGCAATTGAATGATTACTGAGCTGACATTTTATTGCATTATACAATTATTAATGCAGATAACAATGACAGTGATAAAGAAAAAATCCCTATTATACTATATCTGTGTCTGTCCACAGAACGTCTCTACCAACTCCAATGTTCTCCAGGAATGACATCAGTATCTGGAGCATCCTGAAAAAATGCATCGGCATGGTGAGGGCACAAAGACTTCCTTATATGAATTCATCCTCAGTATGTTCTGCCTAACTTATTTTTATTTAATATTATATTTAAGAAAATTGATGCTGATATGAGGTTATGCGCTTATTGAAAAAGCTAAAGTCAGGTAATTGTGATTAATCAGTTCTGCAGTTCTTCATTATCTTTAACCATTAGGAGTACTGTGATTATTATCACAGCCCAGAGGAGCCCAGAGGGACCCAAGTCTAGCCTTCACTGCCGCTCTTGCCTGCATCTAATTACATTTAATAATGTCTATGAATGATTTATTCCCCAATTAGATGTGGCTAATAATTCATGTGTACGCAATACAGCAGGATAATTAAGTCAGAATACAAACAGTGCATCCATGTGTTTGTTGAATTAGGATTTGTTCCCATGTGTTTAAGTAATTCATTGTTATATATATATATATATAATATTTTATTTTATGTTTTTATTATCATTATATACGTTTAAGCTTTAATTGCAGCTCGTCTTCATTCATTCATTTTCACTACTTGTGTAGTAGTCTGTGAGTCTCACTTGTATATCTGCCTCAACTCTTCCTTTAGGAGTTGTCGAAGATTGCCATGCCTGTGATATTTAATGAGCCTCTAAGCTTCCTCCAGCGGCTAACCGAGTATATGGAGCACACCTACCTCATCCACCAGGCCAATGTGGAAACAGACTCTGTTGAGAGAATGAAGGTATCGCTGTGCTCCTGTTCGCCTTCTTCAATAAGACTGTAGCTTTTTATCAAGTCAGGTTTGCTCTCTGGCATTTCTTAAATTACTATACTTACTATAAGAATTCTAACTTTATATTTCATGGGATTGTCAAATATTGTTAGCTGCTGTAATTTGGTCATATTGTCGATGTTGTGTAGTGTGTTGCAGCATTTGCTGTGTCAGCTGTAGCATCACAATGGGAGAGGACTGGGAAGCCGTTCAACCCTCTACTGGGTGAGACGTATGAGCTCCTCAGGTAGGACAGTAGATAAATTAAGATTAAATCATAAAGACTGACTTTTTTGTGGGCCTGAACATGTCTTGGTTCTCCATCAGAGAGGATTTGGGCTTCAGGTGGGTGTCGGAGCAAGTAAGCCATCACCCTCCAGTCAGTGCCTTTCGTGCCGAGGGCCTCAATGATGATTTTGTCTTCCACGGTTCCATCTACCCCAAACTCAAGTTTTGGGGAAAGAGTATAGAAGCAGAGCCCAAGGGAATCATCACACTGGAGCTCCCAAAGTAGGTCCACACAGACTCGCTGTGACTCCAGTTTGATTCATTTTGAGACATCATCATCATCTTACTTAACTTTTATCTTCTGCGTCTTTGTCTCTGGAGATATAATGAAGCCTACACCTGGACAAACCCCACTTGTTGTGTCCACAATATCATCGTTGGACAGCTATGGATTGAGCAGTACGGGAATGTGGAAGTTATCAATCACAAGTAAAATAAATTCTCTTGTGGTTTTGGTGTCGTCTGTGTATGGTTGTCTGCAAACATTCTCGCCATTTTCATGCACAGCCACTTGACTGGGTGAAAATAATGCTTTCTGCACGCTGCAGTCGAGTATTGATCTACTTTCAGATCCAGCATATTGATTGTGGCGAGTAGAACTGGAGCGGTTGCCGATAGAATTAAGGAGCATGGGCAAGATAATTATGGTGTGGATGTTGGAAATCGCCGAAAGGGAATTGGGTAAACGGCGTTCTCATTCTGTGACAGGACCGGCGAGAGGTGCATCATGACGTTCAAGCCATGCAGCCTCTTTGGAAAAGAGCTCCATAAAGTGGAGGGATACATCTTAGATAAAAGGTATAATGTGTGACTACAGTACATTGGATTGTTGTGTAAAATGTTTATTTTTCTCATCAGTGTGATTCTCTGAGGTGATGTAATAAATATCCGTGCTTTATCAACGTTTGGTTTTTGCAGCAAGAAGAAGCTCTGTTCAGTATACGGCAAATGGACCGAATGTCTGTACACGGTAGATCCTGCTACCTTTGATGCCCACAAAAAGTCTGACAAAAGGAATTCAGATGAAAAAAAGGGCGGTAAACAGGTATTCCATTTTACTGACATCAAAGTTACAAATGTTCTGTCTCCATTTGGTTTAATTCAAACCTGAGTTTGTGTGTATATCCCTGTGGCGCCCCAGAGCAGTGTAGACGAGGAGCCAGAGGAAATACCTCCACCTACTGCAGAGACCGTGCAGGTCATCCCAGGCAGCGAACTCATCTGGAAGATAACACCTCGACCAGACAACTCGGCAAAGGTCAGTGAAGGAAGTGGAAGGATAAAGGTGTGTGGTTTGCTTGTTATCATTGTTTCCTCTTTGATAGGTGCTTTTTTTTCTCTGTGGCAGTTCTATGCATTCTCCACATTTGCCATGCAGCTGAACGAGCTGGACAAGATCATGGAGGGAATCATTCCTCCCACAGATAGTCGCTTCAGACCTGACATTAGAGCCATGGAGATTGGAGACATAGGTAGATTGTCTGACTCTGATTTGACTGTGTTATTCCACATCATGCCATGTTAAGAGTTCTACATTTATGCCCTATAGATCTGGCAAGTGCAGAGAAGAAGAGGCTCGAGGAAAAACAGAGAATGGCCCGGAAAAATCGCTCCAAGTCAACGGAGGAATGGAAAACGAGGTTAGTTACTGAGAAACGTGATCCAATGTCGCTGCTCAATACATGATTTAGATTTTTTCTGAATGGCCTTCCTATTGTCTTGTGCTATCCACTGCACCTCCCCCTTTGTTGCAATTACAGAAATGCACCACTTGGTCCAAGGTTTGGTTGAAAGCTTTTTCTGTTTGGCTATTGTCTACTGTGGTGTGAAATGCTGCCCTACAGCACCCTCCTCAGGACAGAATATACAACTGCAACACACTGCACTACTGAACGTTACTAGTGTTTGCAAACAAGACAGACTAGCTACTTTTTCCAGTTGTATGAGTGTTATGCCTGTTGTGTGTGTTTTGATTTGGTTTTTGAATCTTTTTCTCTAATTCCAAAATTCTGTATTCATATTTGATTAACCCCATTGTTAAATCGCTGCAGGTGGTTTCAGCCAGGGCCCAACCCACACAACAAAGCTCAGGACTGGATCTACTTGAAAGGCTACTGGGACAGGAACTACACTCAGCTGCCTGACATCTACTAACACGTAGAAACACACACGGGTTTAACACATATGGATGTCTTCTTTTGCAACTGTTGGACTCTGTGTGGGATTTTGTGCTGGGGATTTGAACACAAATTACAATGTGGGTGTAGAATGGCAGGTAGGGTGCAGGATTCATTTTGAGAAAATATCTTTAAAGTGAATGAATATAAATGAATCTATATGTGAACAACAAAGCACAGAAACACTCTCTAACTTATTTAAACATTGTAAAACGCATATACTGGAAAAACTAGAATGTATTTTAGAAATATTTGCTCATAGATTGAGTGTTTGAACAGCAACCTCATTTTGTTGTTTGTAGCTTGCCTGTAATTCCAACTGATTATGAACATTTTACGTATCAACTTTGGTGCAGACATATTACCACAGACAGCCACAGTGGAGAGCATGGTGCATCCCGAGCACCTTAGTTGTTGAACTCTGACACCAATTCTACTTGTGCATGCATACTAATGCAACGCAAAGTATTAAAATAGCTGTTTTCTTTCTCGTCCTAGTACAGCGGGCGGTGTGGATAGGTAGTGTTAACGGAATGTTTTTGGAATTTGCCTGATTGCTTGTTTGCACAAGTTGCTGCAGTAGATGACCGTCACTGCAGAGATGATGGCAAGTTACAAGCTGACACATCAGTCAAGATTATACATGTTTAAAATAGAATTAAGACCTATATTATGTATTGTATAAATGTGTATAGAGACTAACAGCATTGCACGTCTGCCTGATTCTGTAGACACTAGCAGTTTTTTTTCTAACAACTTAAAGTGCGTGTGTGTGTAACGGTTTCACCATAGTTAATTATAATTAGCTATATACATGGTACTTTGTGCATTGGTCTAACTGAAGCTAACTATATTAATCAAGGCATGTGTATCACTATAACTATGCAAACATTACCTCTCTTTACAAACTAGCACTGAATATTCATTCTGAAATGTTAGGAATAGCTGCTATAAGTTTTTTCTTTTTTCTTGTATCGCTCTCTTGGGGTATCAATGAAACAGAATTTCTATTGTTGTTAAATAAAAGCTTAATGTTAATTGGACTTCCATGAGGTTTGTGTTATTTGATTCTCAAAAAAGGTTTATCCGATAGCAACTGGACTTGTAGGTTTCTTGACGACCTACAAGTCCAGCTACTTATAAATCCTGTGGAACCCTCAGGTTGGTGATTGGTGGTCATCTGTGGATTGTCCTCCCCTCTGGTTTTCACATGTGTTAATGTGACCACCTGGGCCAGGGTGTGAGTAACTTTTAAGCTTCCTGGGTATTGTTGAGATAACATATCTCAACAATACCCAGGAAGCTTAAAAGTTATGTCGTCAAGAAATCGGATAATCCTTTTTTGAGAAAACCATGACCTGGATGACTGAGAACCTTCACAGATATTTTAATGGGTTTCTTGAGCAGCATAGCCCTAAAAAATTAGCTTGTTTCCCAATTGTAAAATATCATGGACTGTCTTTATCATCCTTATTCTGTGCTTAACCATGAGGTTTCTGTAATGGCTTTATTTCATAACTCGTTTACAAAACTCAGAGGGCTGAGCAATTCTCCCACAATATACACTGAGAAATTTAAATCCAGTCAGCATGGGTTGTAAATTACAGGCTATAAAACTCAAACCGCCAGCATCACTAACATAGAAACCAGTATAGTGACATACGCACAAGTAAATCTGCTTAATGGAGACAACTATTACTGTGTAATGCAGAATCAATGCAGATGATCTTCAGTTTTGGCTTTGTAGGAATCATAAAATACTACACCCCAGTTGTTAATAAATGTAGACAGAATAGTTTTGTTCTATTATTTCTAATAAAATAATATTTGGTTTGGGCAGCTCCCTTAATAAAAAAATTTAAAACTGCATTTTGTATTACTTTGATTATCTTTGCAATATTAAAGTCCATTTGATGTTCTGAATTGTTTAAGTGTGACAAATATGCAACAAAAAAAATCAAGAAGGGACAAATATTTTTAAACAGGACTGTCAATGCATCCACAAAAATACAAAACAGTGCCGTACAAAGAGCTGATTAGTAATAAATATGCAGTCAAATGAAGTGTTCTGAATATTCCCCACACTTGGGTTTGGAGTACCTGTTTTCTTCCCTTTCCTAAAATTGTTTAATTTGTTACATGAAATAGATTCTGAAATTTTAGGATAAAATCATTTGTGTTGCTGGACAGAGAGTCGTGTAATGTCTAAATATATTAGCCATATCTAATTTAATCAAAAACATGTTTGAATTTTACAATATTCATTGTATCTTAAAACAAACAAATATAAAGTAGAACCAGTTTGCAGCAAATAGTTGAACTGTGCATCTTCTACATGATGTTGGCGAAATACTAAAACTGCAAGACATTAACATGGATACTAAGAAAAGAGGCTACACTAAAAGTAAAAAAGAAAACACAAGCACCATCCGTATAGATGAGCAAAGCTTTACAGTACAAATGTTAAAGCTGACAACCACCACTGACACAGTAAATACTGACACATTTGTTTTAATTGCTTTTTCAGTTTGTGCCATTAGCTATGCTTGACCTGACCTTTCTGAAAATTGACCCCCCCTATGGAAGAAGTATGGTTGATGCCTTTTAAAAAAAGTGTTTATTTAGTCAAAGACATCTAGTTTTGGAATGAGTAATATAAACAGGAAACCCAGTGTATATTATTGTGCAGTACAGTAACATCAGTAAAAAGCCTCTTAACCGTTCTTCCAAAAAACACTTGCACATATTTAAAAATGATGCATTGGCTCAGAATTTGAATAGAAGAACAAAATCAAACAACAGCTGAGCACAAGTGCCCAGAACAGTACTGCAGCATTTCCAGAAACAGTTTATTCCAGTTCTTTCTAAGATGCAGGTAAAACCCGGTCATGGCTGGGCTGCAGCTGTCATAGAGGCGATCGCTGAATGAATACGAACATGGAGCCTGTTTTCAAAGTCATAGCCAGCATAGTCCTCCTGAACAGGCCACAGAAAGAGACAACAGTGAATAATGTCCGATGGGATTTTGTTCGTGCTCTGCCTTCAGCGCGCTCAATGCTGAGTTCAATGCACTCGCTTTCCAGTCAGGTAGCAGCATACCCTTCAAACAATAGAAACAGACAGCTCACTGATCAGCTCCTCCTGTGCTCCAGACAGACGGTGCTCAGGTGTTAGAGTCTGGCTGTTAAAGCTACAAGAGGGAGGCTCTGTCAGTTCCCCATCCACTAACAAAGCCAATGTTGCTGCACCAGAAAACTCAAAACAATTCAGGAGGCGAGTCAGCACTTAGTCTACAACAGGCACTGCACGTTGCAGAAAGCATTTACAGAGCCAGTGTAACCACAAGCTGATGCCGCCTTTTGGAGCTGCCTCTACACAGAAGATGATCAGACGCATTCCTGATACTCCGGATCAGACCACTCGATCTGTTCACTGCAGACAGGATGAGGTCTGATTTCATGCTGAGGTCAGACACTTGCCCAAAGGGGCAGAATAATGTATATCTCTCTCCCAGAGGGACTCAGAATGTCCCAACATGTTGACACATAGAACCAGAGCACACCGCAATAAAATGAGATCCAGCGGTCCAAGCAGAGTATTAAGTATGACACCACAGAGGAGCCAGGTTCTGCTCTCTGTTCTTCAGAATCAGACGGACTCATGAAGACTAACTCTGTTGCTATGCCATTAGTCTCCAGTAACTCCAGTTTAAAGGTTGGCTGGCGCACCAATCACACCGTCATAGACAGGAACTAAGGAGTGGGCGTCCCGTCTGGGTACAGCGGGTATGCCATCACCTGATTAGGTAGCGAGTGCACTGATTTGTCTCACAAATAAGGAAAATAATGCAAAGACAAAACAAAACTACTGTACCTTAGCTTGCAGCATTAGCATTCTCCCCTTGCCAGCAGTCTGACATAAGGAAAGAGATGATTTAATATTTAGATGATGGGATCTCAAATAAGGGAGACACACACTCTCTCTCTTTCTCTCTCACTATCACACACAAACACACACACACACAAACGTACCTCCGGGGTATTCAGCAGCACACAGCCAAGTTCGTAGCAGGAGTAGGGCTGCACGTAAGAGTTGGTCAGACAACCAACCTCATCCCTCGCAGCCATTTGGAAATACTGCAGAAAGAAGGAGAAACCAGGCATGACCCACTAGATATGAAGCTGTTCAAATGTATTACGATCACAGTATTAATTATGTTGTGATAATACGCGTATATACTTTAGGTATTTCTCTGTAAGATTCACGAGAATACCTGAATGGCATCTTTGGGATTATGAAGACATTTATTTATGGCACCGAGCAGCAGGTTTTTCAGGCCTGCACATGAGACATCATCGATCCCCTGCAGGACTAAAACAAGAAAAGACAGACTTTAGCCACGGACAGCAACAAAATATTCAAAGGTTTTAGCTTCAGTAAAACATTTGGAATAGAAGTACCCTGTGTCATTGTCTGCAGCCTGGTTGTGGAACAGTTTGGCAGAGCTTTCCACAGATAAAGTATCTCAATCACAGACAGGATGCAGAGTTCTTTGGACAGACTGGGGCTTCTTAGTTTCTCAGACTGATAAGACACGTGCATACATAAATCAGTGGCTCTCATATTTCAGCTGATGATGTGCAGAATCACTTGGACATACTGTATGCTCACCCTCTTCATGGAGAACAACTCTATCTGATTATTCTTGCGTTTGAAAAGTTTTTGAACATCCTTGAAAACAGCAATGGCTCCCTCCAGATCCCCTGTGGCTCCCTGGCAAACTACACAACAGATAATTGATACCAATCAGGAGTCTGAACAAATGCCCCGAAAGCCGAAATCAACTGCAGCGGTGCTACCTCCAGTTAAATAGGCGTAGTAGCACTGGGACCAGCGAGACTCGGACTTCAGTCGCTCAAAGGCTCTGTAGGCGTCTCTGTAGTTCAGTTCGATCATGCTACACCAACCTAAAACATTCAACAACCAGAAGTCAGAATGCAGACGAGTCCCGAGTACAGCGCTTTGAAATCCCCAAAGTAAAACTGTACCTATTTCATATAAACACACGTGCTGAATCTCCCTCTGGTCAGAGGCCAGATCTAAGGCATCACTGAAGGACGTCAAGGCACTACTGATCTGACACTAGAAAGCGGAATGTGCTGGTGTGAGTTACAGCGAATCAATGTTGAGCTTATTATATTAGGCCACACAGCAGAAGATAACACAAACTCACCTCGAGGCGTTGAACTCTGCCTTTGAAAAACATGAAGAGGGAGGAGTTCGGATATGTAGCCTCCCTTTGTTGGAGAATGGATTTGGCTTCGGTTAGGCCTGCCTCTGTATCTGTGCCATCCAGAGCAAAAAAGGGCTGCACTACCGTGTGGTACCACAAGAGGGCCAGGCTGCAGGGGAAGGAAAGACACAGGTAATCAGGCAATATAGTGATTTTCCAGTTATGAACATGACACAATATAATGAACAGATTCAGAAGTTTAAAATAACTGAGAATTGACAACGTGAGATTCGCCACATTCCTAACATAACATTTACTAACTGGACTAAAAAGGGAGTGTAGCTGCATTCACAGGCTGGTAACTAACTAAGATGACCACTAATTCTCTCAAAAGTCTCTTTTCCTTCCTCCACTACTGTTTCACATCGATTATTACCAAATTAGACAACACGTTTGCTTCAGTTGCAGCCAGAATACAGATACAGACGCACTCACTCACATACTCACGTAGCTAAGGGGGCCTTCATGTCCTTACTTTCACTGGCGTATGTGAGCGCTGACAGGCCTTGAAGGCGGTCGCCGGGGAAGCCCAGCAGGTTGACGATCTTCAGCAGGTTTGGCGGCACCATGGAGATACAAAGGTGGAAGAGGCCGTAGCCAAAGCTGACTGAACCCTTCAGCCGATCTAGAGCCTCTGGACTGATCCTGTCAACCCTCTGGGATGGACGCGACTTGGGAGAGGACGAGCGGCTGCGGTCGGACGCTTCAGAGGAGGCCGACAGAGATGGAGACGGCATCGCTTGCTGTTCCGACGCTCTTCTTCTGCTGCTCTCCTGCAGTTGCGTGATGTCACTGTAGCATTTGTTGTACATCTTCCAGGCTTTGCGGAGGATCCAGCCTCCTTTGATGTATCCTACGTGAGAATTGAAGCCGAGCTCAGTAAAATTATCAATATGCAAATGTGCAGTCTGGATATTTAACCAACAAACACTAAAGATTTTCTCACCCGACAGCTCTTGTTTGATAAAAGACAGCACTGCCAGGTAAACCTGGCAGTCTGCAATGATGATCTGCCTCTGGAGTCGGTCCACTGCAGCCATCCCCGACCTCTGAGAGTCCACCTGCCCACACAGATCCCTCATACTTAAAGACTCATGTGACATGGCAGCAAGATAACGAGGAAACCAAAGACACTGGTGCCAAATGAAACGCTGCCTTTGGGGCAAATCGCAACTGTTCTATAAAGATTTATATCTATAGAATGGCATATACATGCTTTTAAGTGGTATTGAGGTTACTCACATTCCTCTTGATCTTGTTTTTAATGGTTTCGATGACGCCAGTGTTTTCACTCTCACAGAGCTTCTCTGTAGCTTTGAGGTCCTCAAACGCCACCTGCATTTTCTCCTCTTCAAACGTCATCATTGCGTTCTACAGAAAGGTTGATTTTTTTGACTCAACTTAAAATTAAATGGATTAATCATACAGTTGCTATGATTTTATTGTTCTCTTCCTTCGATTTGGACATAGTATGTATTCTAGGTTAGGCTGAACGGAGACTTGACTTATTTTTAACAGTTAAAGTTATTTAACTGCTTTAAACTGATGGTTTAAAAATGCATATCTGCCAACAAAGAACGCCAAATAGTCTGGGAAAGACAATTTGTAGAACATCTGAAAACTGCAGGTTGATTTGGACAAAAGCCAAACAAATACGAGATCTGGGTGAAAAAAGTATTACACAAATCAATGGACCCAATTATTTTTAATAGTTAGTCACATAAAACAGGAAATCTGACTTTGCTGTCACCAGTAGGGAAATTCTTTAAGCATCATTATGAAACAAAACTGCTTCTTCTGGAATTTAAAAATCACATTAGTCAGCAACCGGACAGAAAGTAAAACAGCAGCATGTTGAGGATGTTGCTTCGCGACTCACCAGAAAACTCACAAAACTGGCTCCGAAACTCATCAGAGGGCTGTGGTTCCTGAAACGGGAGAATAAAGAAGAGATGAGTGACATGTCCGAGAGAGAACTCCTAAAAAAAGAGTTTCACTGTGGATTTAGTGCGTCTCATGATGTGGACAGGACACATTCACAGTGGAACACGCGGAGGCACGGTCACCCAAAGGTGACCTAACTCCACATGTGTGGATTTCAGTGGGTATATATACACCCCCGTGTAATCTTACCACACAGGGGCTCAGAAAATACATATGTGCCTTCTGCTACCTTTCATAATTTTCGCTGATGCAATCACAACAGGAAGACACCTAGTGCTCAACGCAATTAGTGGGAGATATGACATTTCAGCTTTCAGCGTGGGGTAAGGACACCCGGGGGCTGCCCTTCTGTGGCATCAGCGCTCCCACTGAAAGCAAACCCTTTAACCGAGATAATGAGAACACTCAGACCTGATCAACGTATGCAGAAGTCTGATCGTGCGGTGGTCGAACATCAACCACTGAATTTTCATTTTGTTACAACATGTGCAGGTGAGGCTGTCCGGCCTCGTCCTCACGGTGTCTGAGGCCTTCATGTCGCTGGACGGAGGCTTCTGAATGATGATTTATGACGTCAAGCTTTACATTTAGACATTATATAACATTCATCAAGTTCAATTCAGTTGTGCAGGACAAGCCCAAACAGGTGGCACCAGTCAGGAGTATAAAACACACCTGTGTAAAGCTAGTGTGACAGGAACACAAACACATTACGCGTTGATTCTCTGACAACATTTACACTCGGGCTTTGTCACCACACGGTGTTATTATAATAAACAACTTAAGCATCACAAGTCGCACTCTGGGTGTGGACGTTTGCTCAGGGACTAGATCGTATGGAAGCACAGTCCAAGCGTGAAGGACGTTAGTCACAACGTTTAGGAAGCCCAAACACCAAAACAGACAGGGGAGCACGGAGCTTATTGACAGTGAAGACAACAAACACACACACACACACACACACACACACACACACACACACACACACACACCTGTATGCTCTGAAGAGCTCGTCGCTCTCCTTGAATCCGTTGTTGAGAAGCATATTGATTCCTCTCAGAGCCAGCTCTGCGTCGTTGATACGGTCCATCTTCTCCTCCTCCTCTTCCACGCTCCCCAGCGCTGGTTCCGGCGGGTCCGCCATTGAGACGCACGAAGCCGGAGGTGAGGAGCTGAACGCGGCCGGTGAGGACGCAGGGAGGTGACCCGCAGTGTGTCCGGTTACTCTAACGCACTTCCAGTGGCGCAGTTTTTCAAACTCATGCTCTGCTACGAGGGAACCGATAGACGAACAGGCTTAGATAACTAGCCGCGGACTGCGCGCAGCAGCCACGGTCCCGGCGGTGTTTGTGTTCCGTGTTCTGCCGCCTGACGCCGGCGGTTCGTGTGTTCCTGCGCAGACAGGAAATGTGCTGCCTTCACGTGCGCCCGGAAATGCTACGTTTAGGATCAGGTAACCGCCCAGTGTTCACGGCGAACACAGGTGATTGTGGCGCCAATATTTCACTGAATTAGATTATTTTCTTTATCAGTGGATTGTTCATTATGGGAAAAAATGAATATTATAAAACAGTACATATACAAAACATAATGGCACTTGTTTACATTTTATAAGACTGAAATGAATGAGATTACAACAATTTCCCCAAGGGGATCAATAAAGTATTCATTATTATTAACCAACCAATCATTTCATTGTTACAGTAAAATATGATTTCTATCTGCTTAGGTCAACAGGTGCCCAACAGTTTAATTTTACTTGCCCCCAGAGGCACCTGGAAGGTTAATCTGGGCATATATGTAACCAGTTAATAATTTGTATTAACTGCTAATTAATATGTTCATTTTTATTATGACAATACATCAGTCAACGTCGAGGTGTGTATAGGATGTGATGTGTAACAGTTTGTTTCCTGTTTATTAAAATAGCCAATAAGATTTTTCCACATATTTAAACACTTTTGTGGGTCATAGACTTCGACAGTGGATAATTAACTACACGACAAACACCAAACGTTTTACCAGATAACTGGCACCTGACAACATTACTTTATTCGTGAGATCAGTTGGTTGTTTTTTCTTCTGTCCATTTAAATCCTACAAAGCATCGGTTTTGGTTCAGTTATTGGTAGGATCTGAGAAATGAAGAAACTTTTGTGCAACACCTGCAAGCACAACTGACCAACTGTAACTTAAACCATCAAAAAGAGTCCCTGAAGGCAGCATCAGAGTAGGCGTGGTGTCCCCTGTAGATCCCGTGAACGAGGTTTAACAAATAAGACTGATTTTATCCAAACTGTATTTTCAAATCAGCTGATGGGAATGAAATGAGTGGTAACAAAGAACAAAATAATTATCACTGTATTATTGAATGCCAATTCATCCAAACGAATTCTCATTAAAGCTTTGTATGAATAACAATAGAGGAACACAGAGATAAATTGACATTACAGGTATATTTTACCAAATCAGCAATTACCAAATTCAACATCAGCTCTATTTAAGAAATGCAAATTACATTTGTTTAATCTTACAATAAAACACATACGTATGTTGCTGAGCACAACAAATAATCCCAGATTTCTCCAAACAATTTGCGTCAGTACATGAAATAACATACTTTCCAAAACATATATGGCATTGAGAAACATTTATAAAGAACAAAAATTAGACAGAAAATGAAATGGTTTACAAATCGGTGGTCACAACACAGGAATGCATGTACACATGTCCACTTCTCATGCATATTATTTTCATATCAAACATTTTCACATACATTTACAAAGCATATAGGTAAACACTTTCTGGGAAACTTAAATTCAACAAATAAAGTTTCTGTTAGATTACTTTCATCTTTATAGCAATATGGGCTAAATGGTCCCAAACATGACTGACCAGAATCTGCAATATATTGGCAATATATTGGCTTTTCACCTCACAGATAATGCCCCACAGAATTCAGTAGATGCTGTTTTTAGATGTAACTAAACACAGAACATACTCATACATGCAAAAGGAATGAAAAATGGAAAATGACTCCATCACCACATGGAACTGTGTAAAGATGTATATAAAACCAGTTACAGTTCTGAATTATGCATGCTTTAGTGTGAATGTGAAAAAAATTGTTTGGCAAACCCTGAAATGCCACTGCTTTGAGCACGTGAGTGTAAACGTAAATGTTCTAAAATAAACTTTCTTTTAGTCCAACAACAACAAGAAGAACAACAACAAAACTTCAGCTAATAATATTGATCTCAATCAAAGCACCATGAAAAAGGTATATTTTGTTTTCTTAAAGTGCTGGGTTGCTCATACCGCTCAGCCCTAATGAGCATGTTCAGTAGCATTTGATTGATTGGACAGAGAATTATACTAGTATATACTAGTACTACTACTATATATTAGACTAATGCACCAGACTGTTCGCATAGGCGTTCACAAGTTGGTTATGTGATACATGATTATATCACAAAATAAATACAGAAATCTTTAACAGAGCAGCGGATATTATGAACCTGTTCGCTGCTGAGCATATGTCTATTCTACACACTCACACACGCACATACATACACACACAGGTTCACAGACACTCACATGCTCACTGAAAGTCACTCCTCACAATATATAGAGTGGCAAGGAAATGTAAGTGGAATTAGCTGCATTCACAAATAGATTTCCCATAATCAGGCTCATATATTTACCTAAATGACATAAAATACAATATATTTTAACTACAGTAATAACACACAAAATCAACATAATTTAAATATACTCTGTGTAGCTTGGAAAAAGTGTGTGAACCTCTAATGACCACAAAGGCAAGGTGAATTCAGGAGTTAGGAACCCAACAGTCTTTGTGAATAAGAAGCAGCTGTGATATCAAGAATCACGATTAGTTTATTTGTAAAATCCACTGAGGGCTACTTTTTGAGGGCTATTATGTGTAGTTTATCATATTTATTTTGATAAGAGGATGTTTGGTAGTCCAAATGTATGAATGGGTGTGTTCAGTAAAGAAACACACGGTTGTGACAGTTTGTATTATTCGCTTAAGCACAAGTTTTTCAGTAAAACCAACTTTAGATAAAGTCAAATATTAAATTACATTTTATGATAAATCTGTGCAGATCATTTACTTACGTTTTCGTGCCACTTTACATTCTCGCACACAAACACATTCTCTGTCTTGGTAACAGATTGCACATGGTTGGCAGAGGACATGGTTCCAAGGTTGGTTTCGTGGCGATGCCGTGAGATGCTGTCGTTCAACTCGAACACTCTTTAGGGTTGACCGAACCAAACAGACCAGAAAGTTTCTCAAAATAGATTGAGTCCCCGTTGATCCTCATGTCCTGGATGCATCCCACAAAGGATGACGTGACCGGGAGCATCTGTTGCACTAACATCTCTGCAGCAGAGTGGTAAATGGAAGGAACTGGTGATTTCTTTGTTCCATTTCATTTTGCTTTTATCTATGTGTCTTTTAAGCCGGATATATTAATAAATTAATAACAGATTAATACTCACCAGGAATACCACCCACATACAAAGGGTGTTTGGTCAAAGTGATAGTGGAAGATGGTGGTCCAATCTTGTAATTGTCCATTGTGTCCACATGCAGTTGTATAACATTTTTCCTCTTTATTACTAGAAGACATATAGAAAGTAATTATTTTACAACATGTGCTAAAAGCTGTTTTTAGTTGCTCTTAATCTATGTCCATTTTTATTTTACCTGAAATCTTATGAAATGTTCCATCGCATAAAGAATCTTTTGGCTTCACTGACACCATGAATTCCCCTTTTCCATTGTTAACTCGTGCCACCACCTGTAAATAAGGGCATGTTAAAACATACTAGTGACAAGTACAGGTCTCTTCAAGTAAAGATGTCTAGTCTACATTAGATTTAGGATTGGTCCCTAAAACAAAAACTTTCAAGGTCCCACCTCTCCTCTCAGCATGTAGACACTGAGATAGTGGCCCGCCGTGGCTCCATAGTGGCTCCTGCTGTAATCACCTACATGCAGCAGGAGTCCGCTGAGACTCCGCGGACGAACATTAAACAGCAGCTCAAAGCTGGAGCCCACCACAAAAGAATCATCTGAAATAAACAGATACCATGCTAGTGATCATTTCTGCACAAAGGGACCATGTGTGCAGATGAAGCAAGAGAGAAAGATCACTATTATCTTTGTTTATCTATACAGTATTAGAAGTTTTGTTGTAGCGATATACTTACTGATAATAGCATGTGCTCCATTCCCTGAGAAATAAGTGCCTCTTTGTGTCTGTCCCTCAAAGCAGGGACCAGCTCCATGGATTGTGGTTGGGTGGGACATTGGTGCTCCATTCATTTTAAAGTTTCTGAGACAGCCAGATACGCTTTGCTTTGGAAGGGCCTTGGACTAGAAGTACACACACACACAAAAACGAATAAAAAGTATAGTTGTAATGTGTAAATTAATTAGTATGTACTTCTGTGACTTGGATGTGCTTTTTTCTTACCTTTAACTGTTTGTGAAGGGATTCCGGTGCACTGCCCAGGTAAACAGGTGACACCAAGTGCTGCATTGATGTCAGCTCACTATTTGTCAGTTGACCATCCTGGGCTCTGATCCCATCTACGACCAGTCTGAATTTCTTCTTCTCCAAACTGAATATTATCTAAACAAGTTTACCATAAATATACAAAATTATTTTTTTGTTTCTTTCCATAATGTAGATTGAATGGTGCCATAGTAATAGCTATAAAGCAATACAAATTGTATTGTGTTGCTTTATGTGTTGAAATACATGTGATCTGAAATCACTGACCGAATGCCATTTCCCATCATTGTACTTCTCCCTGTTAAAGATCTCCTTCTGTTTGCCTACTGACAGCCTGATCCTGCTCTTGGACATGTACAAAGCAAGGTGAGAGTGCCCTCCTCTTGTAGCAGCAAAGAACAGCAGACCTTCAGGAGATCGAGTCCTGACATCCAGAGAGAAGTGTGGTCTGGGAAAGAGAAAGACAAAGATCATCTTATTAAGTGTGTCACCTTTATTAGGGATTTCATAGGAAAATCTTCATATCAAATGTATGTACGTGCATGTACTGGGACATAGTGAAGTGAGATAAGACTGGTTTCTAACCTGGGCTGCAGGACCTGTAGTGGAAAGCTGTAGCTCAGGCTGCTAACAGGGCCCCCTAGGCGATAGGCATGATGAACCAGGGCAGGCAGTTTACACGCTGATATGCTGTCATTCATCATCTGCACCACACCCTCCTAAAATGGCACAAACATGTCAATTAGAAACAGGCTGTTCCTTAAATCTTTGCTGTTTCAGCTTCTGGTATGGGTCCACCCTGTACAATGAAGATGGGGCAATACTACAACGAAGAGTGGTAGGAATGACAACAATTCTAGATAATATATACACAGGAAATTCAATATTAAACTAATATTTAGCCACGAATACGAACACTGAGAAACAGTAAACAGACATAAACCTTTAAATAGTAAACTAATCACTATTCATTTGACCGTAATTGTTGGAAAAGGGGGACAAACTATGATTTCCAATACATAGTTTAATTAAATTATTTAAGTTGCCAGTGTTGCCCAACTATAACCTAAAAACCTTCAGTTTATTATCATAAAGCACTACAAAAAACAGCAAATATTTGCATAACCAGTGAAGATTTAGATTTCAAGATGACTAAAATGATTGCAGATGTGTTTTAATTTACAGCAGGATTAAGCAACTAAGACCAGAAATAAACTTGGTGTCTCCCAGAGAAAGTCAACTTCTACAGTGTGGTACTTCTGGTATATTTGGTAAACTGCCAAATTATAACCCACAACTTATGATTTATAAATTTTGTGTTGTTATTTTTGGTAGTGTTGGGCAGCTTAGTATCAGTCCTACCAATCAAACTAATTACAGCTCCAAATATATAGTAGTTATTTGATCTTAGTTATAGTCAGTCTTCTATCACATTTTGTTCCTTCTAGCTCGACGCCACAAACTTTCTGTTGCTCGGGGGCATGTTTGATTTCAACATAGACAGGAATTTGTGCTTGTCCCAGAGTTCAGTTCATGAAGAGATTAAGTAGCTGCACATGCTGTATTGTTTTAATGATTTCAGTCTGACATATATTCTGGGACAATAGAGATCAAATCGTAATAGAGTAGAGATTAGAAAACTGTAAAATGCCTCAGAAATGTCTTGCGAGGTTTTGCAACAATAAAGAAATAAAAATAATGGATGACGGTTGGCTTGCACCACAATGTCGTAATACATATGCTGTGAGTAGATATAATTCAATGGGGGAAGCCCATGAATCATGTCTGAACTTCAGAGCATACATTTGTCACTGTAATTTTTCATTCAAACTGATTAATACAGTTCTGTGAAGTCATGCAGCAGCTGAGAATGAATGACATGGGTAATGTGTTGTGGTTGGTGAAAGTTGGTGGATGGATTATGATTGTGATAATAATAATGATAATGTCTCTTTTAATCACACGCCACCAATCAAATAACTCACAGTGAATGATTAGTGAATGCTGATGGACGTGCACGGTCTACAGCGAAACATTGCAATCATGCATCTGATAGCATAACATAAGAGTGATGTTGATGCATTATTCGTACATGTTCCAGCCTGTCTCCCATACTTGAATGGGAAGATTTACTGAGGTGTGAAACACTGGCATTTTATTGTATCTTAGGAAATGCTTCGAAACATCCCGCACATGTTCTAACAGCCTGTAAATCGGTGTATCTCAACTTTAATACTGGGATTACATTCAAGTTTACACAGATTTATGACTAGTAATTATATTTAGCCTGCAACAGGAACTGGTTCATTCATTAGTTTGATAATATGAATTAAATCATCTTACAAATTTCACAGGCCAGAAAAAGTTGAGAAGTTAAAATGCAGATCCTAGGGTGTGAAGGACAACCATCAAGATAAGTATTTTCATCTAAAGGTAAAGATTTGCCGTGTCAAAGTCCATCTTATCTAAATATAAAGGTTTAAATATGAATAATAATGAATGTGTCGTGGGTGACGAGTGGAACGGTGGCTCATTGTGGAGTTACATGGAAGAAAGAGAAGAGACATGGAATGATTTCAAGCTTGTTATTCACGACTTTCGGTTTGGAGTTACTGGATCTTTTCAAAAAGGTTAGATATGGATACAGTACATCGTATAAGTCTTGTGATTATTGAAACATTCATGCATTATATTTATTAATTAAGGTACAATGCAAATTAATGATCTTGTGCAAAAGCAATAGGACATTCTGGTGCAAAGTGCCAGTTTTTCATGTCAATATCAGATTCTTGTCAGCATCAGGAGGTCTTACAGCTCCTTCTTCTTTATCTCTGGAAATAAGGCAGCAAAGTACAATGTGAACAACATCAACAAATACGCTTGAGCTTTTTCTAGTACAACTGTAAAATGACTGTATATAAGGAAAAGATTGTCTGGAATTAACGTCACATTTTTTGTAATAAATATGTTGCTTTTGAAGGTCATTAAGAAATAGCATACTTGCTAATATGAATTTATTACTTACAAAGATCACAGTATGTGTGACAATGTACGAACGCTCACCTTCCGAACACCGCGGTCCAGCATGAGTTGAGCAGGACGGTCAGCAGTACAAACATCCAGCAGGACGTCTCCAGATGATGTGAAGGAGGTTAAATCCTCAGGTTTGTAAAGATTGTCTGGCCTGCAAAAAGAACAAGTAAAAGATATAATATCAATCTCATATGTACGTAAGTAGAAGCTATAAATGACTGAATGATGAAATGTACCGTCTTGTGTAAAAGTTGGAAATGCAGCCTTTGAATGTCTCTTTTCCCAGGAATAAGGTGCCACCTGTGTCAGATCTGGAAGGGCTGCCGCTCTGTTTCTGACCGCTATCCTCATCATCAATGAGGATGTCAACACTGTTTGGAAAAATTAATTTTTAATATTTACTATAAATTTGTGATAAATTGTCTCATCTATGCTGTATGTTTATATGTGAAATCAGTGCCTCCTTCATACCTTGCATCTGTTCTGGTTATAGTCAAATAATGCCACAAGCCATCATGGTATTGTTTGTTAGATTTCCATATAACATTGTTGAGATTGGCAATCACATAGCCATTATCCAGTGCAAGATTAACCCAATAAGCCTGGAAAAGATTTCACAAATAAAGGGTTTAGAATGTGAGCAAGTCATACCTGTGGGCTCTCACAAATCAGAATTTACAATTCCTTCCTACAACTGAAGAACTGACCAGGTCGTTGCTTGATGATTGAAGAATGAGACCCTGACTCTCTGTGCTCTTGAATCCGAGAGAAACCGTTTCACCAGTGCCATCCATCTTAGCAGATAGCGAGCTCCCTAAGTCAAACTGTGCTTTACGAGAAACCTGGATGAGAACATGAATATGTCAATTCATTTCACACATAAAATGCGGTTTGGACATCGACATGGTTGCACAGAACAAATTCATGTCTTACCAGAGAATCCACAGGACAACCTCTGCTGATGCCTACTTGTTCATCAATAGATTTAAAGTTTCTCTGCTGCTTCAAATTACTCATGCATCCTTTGAATGGTTCAATGGTGATGTTATATCTGTGAAGACAAACAGAAAATTTAGATATTCTTGAAACGTCTGACCACTTTACTTGCAACACATAATGATTAGGAGGGGAAATGGTAACCACATACTTTTCCCTCAGGTCTTGTGCTGCACCACCAATGTAGTATACTATTAAGTCCTCATTATTGTGTGTAGATTGTGCTTTGACAATTTCTTTAGTGGAAATGCGAACTGAAATCTCTCCATTAGTTTTAATGATGAGGAAGATGTCCCTCCAGTCACTTAGCTGAAAAAAGAAAAGAAAGACAAAAAAATGTCACTTCAGTCTCATCTGCTTGTGTGTTGATAATTGCCGAGGAAGAATGTGAGGGATTGAAAAAGGCAGAAACAAATGGTCACCGGGAAAGGTTTTTCGTCACTTTTTCCTGGGTTTTGAATCGTATTACCACGTATAAATACATAGCCTTTTTCAACTGTCACGGTGAAGTATTTGTCCTGTGTCAAAGAGGAAACACAATCATCAAACTCTTATAAAACAGATTTATAAAAATGAAGACATGAAAAATCTGTTACCTCACTTCCGACGTAAAAGAGCAGACCGTTTTCTAGACGAGTGAAGATGGACATACTGATGACGAGGGTATTAGGTATTTTAGATATCAATACTTTGCCGTATCCAGTGCCTTCAAAGTAGGAAGAGTCCACCGGAGCCACATATCTAGACAGAGGGGATAATCAGAAACGCCTTAGAGAGAAAGCCAACCTGTGAGGCAAACCCCAGGGCAATACTAAAAAATCCACAGAAAATGGCCAATTTTAAAAAATGATGGTAGCAAGACAGTAGTTAGATGAGCCCCGAGCAAGCATGTTTTTAGTTTAGCTGTCTACACTCATTGCATCAGGCGTACCGCTTGCATGGAGTCTCCAAGTTGACTTTGTCTGCCTTTTGAAAATTATAGAGACTGACAATTTTGTCGTTAAAGGAGGTGAACTCAATGCAACCCTCATATTTGGGCAGGCTGAGAGAGGCTGGTAGCTAAGGAGAAGCAAAACAGAGACTGACGTTAATACAATCCATAGTCATCAAAACATAATGAACAATATTGTTATGACTTATTTCATTTCAGCTTACAGTGAAGTCATCAGGGTACCCTCCAACATAGAAGACAACATCACTGGGGCTGATGTCCAGAAGGTTCTTGTTATCCTTTCCCATCGTGCTGTACAGAAGTGGGTTCTGCGGTGTGACTGATGTGATATCTTTGGTGAGGTTCAGCTGCAGATCTTGGTAAATTCTAAATTACAAGGGGGGAGCATGTTTTAAATACCAATAATGCACACCATTGTTTTTCACTTACAGACATACAGACAGTCAGAGTTAGTCACAATGCATAAGAGAGGAACTTAAAAACATATCACTGTTAACATTGTCCAAAACTACAAACTGGTACTTTTACCTGTGTAGCTCCACTCTATCGAACCTGGATGACTCCGCTGCAGACCTTGAGATGTAGCCCGCCTTAATGCTGTTCTCAATTCCGTTGAGCTTGTACACACCATATAGGATATTGCTCCTTAAAACCATGCCTATGTAGTTTTTAGAAGACTACAAAACCACAGTTTGTTAATGAATAGAGTACAATCACAGTATTAATCAAAATATTCATGTCTTTCCATTCACTTACATCTCGACTGCCAAAGTACATTACAAACATGTCACTGCTGGTCTGTCTGCGTCTGCGTCTTCCATCTCCACCGGTTTCAGGTCTCTGCAGCGCCAGCGTCAGGGACGTGTAGGCCTTCAGGTCATCCAGATCTTTTGGGGCACGCATCTCCACATAGCCATTGCCAGTGAACTTCATTGGGATCACAATCTGAACAGGAGACACGAAGAACATGAGTTAGACCCAGCCAAAACAGAGATTAAGCAGCGTGCAGGTCAAGTTGGGTGAGAGGCCTCACCCTGTTAGCTGCGTCTCGGGCTTGTTCAATCAGCTCTTTGATCTTCTTGATGTCCTCAGAAATGTTGGTCATGGGAGAGAACTCTGAGGTCAGGTTCTCTACCTCTAAGATCTTATCCGTGAGCTGTGGGATGGTTTTTAACAAGTTCTTCACTGCAAACAGAGAAAAAGAAAAGGTCAGCTTCATTCAGGTTGATGTGATTATCTGTGCTGGACCAAGTGTGCTTACAACATTTTTTAAAAATTCACCTGACTGGTCCACATTGTCCAATACACCGCTGAGGTTAGAGTCCACAGGAGCGACACTGATTTTTTCGATCTCTTTTCTAATTCCATTCAGTTTGTCCATGGTGTTGCTGGCTGTGTCGTTGGCTTTAGCCGCCTTGTTTTTGGCTTCATCAATCATCTGACCAATGTCATCTGATGAGAAAACAAAATATGAAAACAAATGCTGGCACATGGAGCTTAACTCCACACAAATCCTATGATTTCTAGTCTTATTTGACCTCTTTTGGTGTCATTTAATTGCTTCTGTACATCAAGCAGGTCTTTCTCAAGAGCTTTCTTTTTATCGTTGGACTTCTTCAGGCGCTCCTTCAGATCAGTAAGGTCGCTGGCAGCGTCTGTTAAAAAAATACATTAAAACAAGAGTTAGTGATTGAAATTCACAATTTTAAAGTCAACAAATTTACACAGCTGAATACCCTGAAGGTCTTCCTCTGCTTTCTTAGCCTCCTGCAGAAGGTCGTCACCGGTCTGTTTCAGATCTTTTGCTCTTTCTGTGAGTTTCTGATTCTTTACATTCTAAAGGAGGAGAAACAATTATTGTTAGAGTGACTTGATTTTCTAAAAACTAGGAAAAATGTCAGGAAATGTTATATCATGCCAAAAGAAAGTGTGTAAAAAAAAGTCTTTCGCACTATCATACATAAAATATTAGTCTCTTACATTCAAGGCATTGCCTGCTGCATCTGCTGCTTCTTTAGCTGCAGCCTCAGCAGCATTAATAGCATCTGTGATGTTCTTGTAGGCCTCAATAGCGTCTTTGGCGTTACGCACCTCAGAACGTCCACTGGCGTTCTTCACAGCACTATTGAGATAAGGACGTTTTATGTGATTTCAAACGAGAAAGCTTCTTGAAAAGTAAGGACACAAAACAATGAATAGCACTGAACTGGCAAGTACATGTCTGGTAATAATCAGGCCTAATTGTGGTATGTGGAATTTAGTTTTCTGGAATGTTGTCAAATATGCAAAAAAGAATGCAATGGACAGTCATATAGTGTCTTATATGCACACTAAACCTACTCTTCAAGTTCCTTTGCCAGTTTGTCGAGGTTCTTAGCATGCTCCTCTGCATCCACCACAAGGTTCTCTTGGGCTGCTGCCTTAGAAATCTCATTCACCTTCTCAGCCAGGTCAGTTTTTGCACCATCCAGCTTTGCTGCCAACTGTTCATACTCCTACAGGTGAGAGGGAAGGTGAATAGATGTTATTTAAAGAATGAACCGCTGGTAATGTAATTTAACTCGCTTTAGAGCAACAAGCAAAAACAGAGATCATTATCAAGTGTATGTATGTTGGGACACGACAGCCTCCTGGTAGACACAATGGCCAGTGTCAGGATGTTTTGACTCTCACTGAGAAGCATTGAAAAAATATGAAAGGATATGTAGGCAATGGCAAAAATGTACCGTTTTACTGTCAGCAAGCATCTTCACCAAGTCCTCTGTTTTCTGCAGTTCATTCTCTGCCATGGATATTTGATCCTCAACAGTCTTCTTCTCCTTTTTTAAATTATCAGTACGTTTCTGTGAAGAGCACAGGAGTACATTTAAAGTAATTAGATAAGACGTGCAATAACTGTAATGTCCTGCAGGACATTTTCTGTTTACACGAAACATACACAAAAAAGTGGGTTATATTCTGGAATCACCATTAATGCAGTTTGTTCATGAAACAAAGATTGTACTACATGCAATCCTTAGACCAGAAACTAGCACACATATAAAAGAGTTCACCTGCAGCTCTTCCATTGCCTGAGCACTGAGTCCATTTAGAGAGTTGGCCTTTTTCACCAAGTCCCCAGCGTCCTTCAGAGCCTGGTCCAGTTCCTTAAGCTTTGTCTCATAATCCTTGAGAAGTCCACGAATGTTGCCTGCTGCAGCCTCATTTTGGTCAAGCTGCTTACTAACATTAGCCTTGATGTAGTCAAGCACTATAGGATAGAACAGAAGAGAATAAGCCAATTAGCCTACATGCAATGATGAAGAATCAGAAATTATAAAACCACATCAGTGCTTTGAAAAAACAGGTGAGTGGAGGTTTGTTGTACATTTCTTTGCCTCGTCCCTTTCATCGTCTGCAGCCGCCTCCTGAGGGGTAAAGTTTCTTTTTTCCATCTCTTTCACCATGCGCTGAGCCTCTTCCAACATTTTAGTGAGACCTTGATTTGGATCACTATCGCCACGGCTGCCTCCATCCTTCAGTTGGTCCAGCAGAGCTTTAAACATTCAAACACTCACCGTCAAATGTTTTGCAAATGTCTAAGCTCTGGCAGATACCAACAGACACAACAGAACTTCTCTTCACCTTGGATTTTCTTGAGCATATCTTGAATATCTTTCTCCACGTTTGTAGCCCTCCTGTTGACTTGACCAATTTCTGCCACTGCTTTGTCAGCATCAGCAGCCATTCTATTTGACTAAACAAAAAAAATATGCCAATAATATACATTAACACTGATTTCCCCACTGCATACTGATATTTTAATAAAATCTTAAACATTACTTTGTCTTTGAGGGAGCTGATGTCGTCTGCTAGAGTAAATGTGTCCTTGTCCAGCTGGTCGACTCTGGACTTTTGGGTGTTGACGGCAGAACTGAATATGTTGACAAGAATCTGGAGGAAACACAATTATTTACTTTACCAGCATAGACTTAAAAAGAATACACACTGACGATGCTGTAATTATGAAGGAATGAGAAATGACAGACATCACACTGCCATGGTGGAGTCTTCAACACCCGCTGACATCCAACCTTCAGCAAACACTCCCATCTGTGCAACACTGTTTGTGTGTGTGTGCGAGTGGCTATTTTTGTGTGTAAGCAGATCTGGCAGGGTTATATACACATGTTACCTTTGTGTCTGACACAGCCTTCTCCAGCTTCTTCAGCCTGTCCTGAGAGGAGGCACTTGCAGTGGCATTATCGAGCTGCCTCTTGATCCTTGCTAGTTCATCATCCAGCTGCTCCAGATCATGCAGTAATGTCTGGGCACAATTATCACACTCTGGAATACAAAAAAAGCAAAGGGTCATATGCCATTTATGGTAACTTGTACACTGTCACAAAGACATTTGTTGTTTATTTACCTTGGCAGTGCTCATCTGTGTTTGTGTCTCCTGGCTCTAGTGTGTTCTTGCAAACTGCAGAAACAGTCATGACATTAACATACAAACTTTTATATATTTACATGAAAATGTTTAATTTTCTGAAATTGATAGAAGAATAGCATAATCGATTACATAGTTAAGGCATTGTTTTCAAAATGGAATTTCACAATCTAACCTCCAGTCCGGGGATCACAGTTCTTATCGTTGCCATTGCAATTACAGGGTCGACAACTTCCTCCTTGTGTCAGTGGATTACCGTAGTAACCAGGAGCACATCTGAAGGAAACAGAATTCAGTATAATAAAAAAGATAAAAAAGAGTAACAGGCCCTAAGCATCTGCATAGTCAAATGACGGGTGCATAGACACACTCACCTCTCACACCGGTCACCAGTGTAACCTGCTCTGCATAAACACTGGAAGTCTCCATAGACTTCTGTGCAACCTACCGCAAAACTGCAGATGGATTGAGATTTAATTCCTGTGTTCCATATTACCATTTCATTATTCTGATTGAAAGGGTTCTGGTTTTCCCCACCCACCTGTTTGTGGACACGGTGAATGGACACGGACACACACTGCATGACTTCTGAACCGCATTTCCATAGTAACCTTCTTTGCAGCGTTCACACCTTTCTCCAGCTGTGTTGTACTGACAATTCTGAAAATGACATGATTCATTCATTCAAATATATATATATATATATATATATATATATATATGTTAATTAAGGTTGAAAATAAGCAAAAATAATTATACTTTGCATAAACAACCAACTTAAACATAAATATATTTCCCTGATAGTTAATCTCCAGGAGCGTGTTAGATGAAGTCAGCCTAGAGAATGTTCAGCGACTTGTGTACATTTGGCTTTGTCCAGCTTGGGTGTGGATCCATGCGTACATTGCACACACAGGCCCAGTCTTGAGTGTCTTGCATAACAATGCTCAACTCAACAGAGACTGTCGAGAGACTCGTACACTGTGTGAGAGGGGCCCCATAATAGGAAATCAGAAATGCATATCAAAAAGCGCTATTAATGTACAGTTGAAAGAACTGCATTACACAGTACACATCGCAATGAAGTTATCTCAACTGTACCCAGGAGGTTTCACAGTCGTTCACGCTCTGCCTCAGGTGGTCACTTTAACATATGTGTGCCCAGGGGGAAGAACAACCCACAGGTAACCACCAACTACCAATTTGAGGATTCCACAGGGCTTATAAACCTGCTACTCACATCAGTCAGTCAGACTTCAGAAAGCCCTCTGAAATGAAAAGGTGAAATGTCGCTGAGGAACTAAAACAAGTCCAGATTCAGATTAACTCTTTTTTATTACCATGACCTGGATGACTCAGAACCTTCACAGATGTAATCACGTTTGGTTTTAGGCGTGGCTGCGTGTGTGTGTGTGTGTACTAATTGTGTGAGTGAGTTTCTTACCAGACACTTTCCTGTACTTTCTTCACACACATCAGCCAGACCATTGCACTCACAGGGTACACAGCGGCCCAGGTAAGGGCCACTGCCATCTCTGTAGAAACCAGGAGCACATTTCTAAAAAAACAAAAGCACAACTATAAAGACATGATTTCCCTAATCTGAAATTAGAATTATTGTTATAATAATAGCTATCTTGTTATGTGTAACTCGGATATATAGGCATACCACTGCATCTGGATTTAAACAAACATATTAAAGGGGCTGAGGGTAAAAATAATCTGTGTTTGGCTATTATTGACATTAAAACTCCTAAAAGATTAAGGCTGTCCACCAGATTGATTTAAAACTGGGTCAGTTCAGTAAATGGTAACACTACCATTTACACAGGATGATTAAAAATGTCTTGTCTTGTTTTATGAAGTAGACCAGGATGAGATGTCATTAACACTGATGAGTCATTTATGTGCAGAGATAAGATTCTTTAAGTTACCAACAGGTCTCTTAGAGTCATTCCTAACAATCTGCGGCTCGGTTGAAACATGCCACCTGCAGCAACATAAATCATATTTCCACAGATCTTTACCTTAATCTGAGAACTGGCAGCACTGTCATTAACAGAAGGGAAATGAACCGTCTGTCCTCTACCAAGCCAAGTGGGGTAGCGTCCCCCTTGGGTGCTTTGGTCATTCACTGATGGATACTCAATCCGCTGAGTTCCCTGATCATTAACGGCTGGTTGCTGTATCCTCTGAGCCCATCTGTCATGATGTCTAGTGTAGCGTTGTCGCTCGCCTCTCTCCAAAGGCCTATGTCCCGCGCGGCAGAGTCCAATTAAAGTCCAACATATTAGGGTCTGTAGCAGAACCCTTGTACGCCAGCGTCTATCCATCCACGTATTTGACATTCCAAATGCTCAGTCTGTGTGAAATAACGCGTACTCTGCCCGGCCTCAGCCTCTTAAACACACATAGTCACACTCACCCACACGTACAAAAAGAAGACACGCCCATCTCCCACCTGAGTCAGTCCAGCACATCAGCGTGATTGTACCGAGCCACACAAGTTCAAACAGGCAAGTGTTTAGATGCTCTCTCTCTCTCTCTCCCTCTTCCCTTCTCTCTCCGTGATATCCATTAACAGACAGATTTGCTGATATACATCTAGACAGTCGAATGCAGGCGCACGCACAAGCACAGTTAGGAAGAGAAATAAAACACAATGTTAAAGCGTTTTTTTCTTGTAAGACCTCTATCGGTATCAATAAGTAATATTTTAAACATTTTGTGCATTATTGACTGTTTATGTGTCCAGTTGATAACAGCGTTTGTGCAAGCACACACATATGACTGAGAGGAAAGTCAGACATCCTCAGACAACAAAGTCACAGCTGAATCACACTCATCAAACAGACAGCAGACACAACTAGGTGTGTATGCTGTACTTACAGGCACATGAGCACGCTTCAGGTGGGCTGAGGTGAACGCGCTGAGGTTTATGAGTAACCCTGCGTTCCCAGCTGCCACACCTCATGTGCTTGGGTGAGGCGTAGAGTCATTACCCCCTCTGGGTACATGAAGTGAACTTCCTCTAAAACACACCCAATCACACAGGCTGGTAACCATATCTATGACAACAGCCCTTCCACAAACAAGAAACACTTTATAGGTTTTTAATATAACGTTTACCATTTGCTAGTAAAGAATAAGCCCCTTTTAATTACAGGTTGCTCCCTGTTCATTTTGACTTTTACTTCATGCATCAAAACCGCTGCAGTCATGTGTACACAAATCAGATATGAGAAGTACAAACAACAACTCAGCACCATTCCTAGGATAAAAAGAATTCCTTTCCTTAGCAACTACATCATTTCTGTGAGCTGTGGCCTTGCCAGTGATTATAGCCGTATAATCACTAATATTACGTCTGCATGACTGTGGATCATGTCCCAGCCCCGGGACTACAAAATCGGTTGCACGGCTCACCAGCCGGTGTTTTCCAGTGCATTCCACCAAAGGCTCCTGAGGAGATGAATTTTTCCTTCAGAAAAGGGTGTGGTACTCGTAACAGGCATGTCAGGACACCCTAAAAATATGAAAAGGTGATCCAGCTCACCCTGTCCCACCCTGCATACTATTTCCACTGCTCGTCAGACCTGACAAAATAATCCCACGTATGGATGTGTTTTTTTTAAGTATGGAAGTTGTCAATGATGCTACATTTTTCTCTCATCAACATGCACAACACTTGATGACACTATGCGTAGTTGCTGCAATTTTGGGATTTTTAAACTGTATGTGTGTTGTTTGGGGGCGACTGTGGCTCAGGAGGTAGAGCAGTCGCCTGCGAATTGGAGGACCGGTGGTTTGATTCCCCGCCTCCTTCAGTCATATGTTGAAGTGCCCTTGGGCAAGACATTGAACCCCAAGTTTTCCCCGGTGTGTCAGGTTAGCTGCATAGCAGCTCTGCCATCGGTGTCTGAGTGTGTGTGAATGGGTGCATGTGAAGTAGAGTAAAGCGCTTTGAGTACCAGTCTAGGTAGAACAGCGCTATTTAAGTGTAGACCATTTAACATTTAGATTATCGCGTGCTCACATATGCAACCCACAATACTGCTTGATTAAAAAAGGCAATAAAAAAGACATAGCTTGTTTTACCTGAGTAATGTTCCGACATAAGTAATAGACATACACGTTAAATTTGTGACAAATATTTCCAATGGCCTTTCAGTTATTTACCTCACAGGAGTCTCCAGTGTACTCATGGGGGCAGAAACAATGCTCCACTGTGTTTCCAGGACCTCCAGTCCCTGTGGCAGTGGCCTCCTCTAGACCAACCTCCCCTATGCTGAGCCGCTGGCTCTGAGTAAAGTACAAAGCTCGGATCCTGAGGCCCACTAAACCAGCTAAAACCATCATCAGTTCCTGTCTGGACACAGGCCTGTTGGTGACAGCATGGCGCCAGTTTCCCTGCAGGGTACAGACAAGTTCTTTTGAGATTAATGCTGTTTTCAGTTTTTCCTATTTAAAAATCAAATGTTCATATATCATACATATATTTGTAATATATATTTGTGGTTATATTTGGTTAGAGGGTAAGTTAAGTTAGAGTAAGTTAATCGAAATAGCCTAGTCCACAGGATAAAATCTGGACATCACACACTATAATTTAGCAGGCAGATTACTGACCCCCACTACAGCAAAAGCAACGTGGTCATATCATGTAAATAAAAAAAGCTTTGTGGTGCACTCTTTACCTCCACAAGCTGGACTCTGCCCTGATACAGTCTGTCTGGAAGTGGAACTTGTGGAGCAAGGTGGATCAGGGTCATATCATGGCCCTGTGGTATAATAATGTGGTGGACAAATGAGATATATTTCTACCACTGCAAAAATCTGTAAAAGAAAAACTAGTAAAAAACTAGTAACACTACACACAGTCAGCATGACATCGGGTCCTCTGTGCATCAGGCTCATCCCCTCACTGGGGATTCCAAAAGATTTCGACTGATAGGTGAGGAAACCACCATAAGATGAAACCTAGATTAAGAAAGAACAATAGGAAAATCCAAATATCAGCAGATCTGAAACCTCGGGAGTAGAGGATACACTGTAGCTTGCAGAAAAATTCCACATCTTTGCAAGATGGGTCATATTTCTCAACAGTTATTATCAGTTATGACAGTGATTAGCTTTTATGTATGCCTTGGCATTCTCACACTCCCCTGACTCACCCTATCTCCCAGGTAGGACGGTGGTGCCACCCAGTGTAGAGTTTGAACTGTATCAGATAGCTCCTGGATGTCTGCCACCACTGTGTTACTGGCTGTGTTCAGCACAGAGGGAATCTCCTCCTGGTCGGGGCTTTCCAAATGCCAGCCCTGCATCTCAATAAACTAATAACAGGAAGAATAAGAAGGTTACAAATATATATATATATATATATATTACTGTATTATACTGCATTATTTCAAATATTTTGGACAGTGGTGTCGGTGAAGTACAATCATAAATAAAATTTGACCTAATATTGTGATGATTCTTCATGCACTAACTTTTGAAATGCAACAAACACAAGAGAAAATGCCCATGCTCAGTGAAGTCACAATAGTATGCTGCGATATGTTAGGTGCAGCTTTAACAAATGATTCATCATGTAACACATTAACACACCTTTCCCCTGCGTTTGATGGAGCTCTGACACTGGTCAGTGGCCCCAAAGCAGAAGCAGCTGGTGCAGCCGTTAGGATTGGAGGGGTCAAAGTAGAAGGAGCCTTCTTGACAGACATCACACCTCACACCAGCAACGTTCCTCTACAAATATGGCGGAAATAACAAAGAGGAACTGACAAGGAAAGACAAAAAAATGTTTGTGTGAGTTGTTAAAGGAGGAGATGATATGAACTCACCTTGCAGAGACATTGTCCTGTGTCTGGGTGGCACACAAATGGCCTGACACCACCTTCATTACAATTACAAGGTAAACAGTCTGGGAAGCGATAATACCCGGGTGCACACCGATCACATTGTCTGCCCCCAATCCTGGGCTTGCAGCTACAAAAGACAAACAAAACAGATAAACTAAATCCATAGATACAACTGGAATCAAGCAGCTCTTTCTAAATAGTTTGGCATGTTGCTTTATGCTGCAGTATATGTTTATGAATTCCCAACATTCCTTTTTTTAACATCTACTGAGTAGCAGGGCTCACTCTGAGACTGTAAACCTCCATGACAAACGAAACAATCTATACATCGACATGACTGGACTGTGTCCTGAACCCCTCATTAATCACTTTGAGTGGTTTGTGTCATGTTTCAGTTTCAACATGAGAAGCTTACATTCCAGCCTCAGCACACATGAAAATAAAATGTCCTCTCAGTTACATATAATAAAATAAATTAAATCATACATTTATGTAATTATGATATTTACAATATGTGTCTTTATATGTGAGCAGAAGGCTTCCACTCACCTACACTGTCCAGTGACGCGGTCACAATCAGGTCCTGCACTGTTTTCAATGCCACTTGGAGAACATTCACAGTCCTCACAACCCAACAAAGGGTGATAACTGAAAGTCTGATCCTGACACACATCACACACCGGTTTGACTGTCTGAGGGGGGCAGATACAGCGTCCTGTCACCTCATCGCATAGTCGCCGACCACACTCACATGCTGCATAGACAAAACAAGATTTTATCAGGTCAAACACTTCCAGGTTTCACCCTGACTGGATCTGAGCAGGTTTAAATGATTAATTATTATAATGTATATATCTTACAGCCCAAACGAGTAAAATGTAAGGTGTAAAATGTGATTAAAAATACAATAAAATGATTGAAAAGTCTGTATTTGTTACCGTTGAAAGAACATTTGTAGCCAGCAGCACTTTAAAAAAGTGGATGATAAAATAAAACATTTAAACATGAATTTGTAGATGAAGCAACAAACCATGTTCATTGACAATGGTTTTCAGATGAGTTTCTGAGCCAGCCTGTTTTTAACGCAGCGTAAAGCCATTTAATACTGGTTTTCACCTTTTGTGTACAAAGATTTCTCTGGATTAAATACTTTTTTTTAAACGTGTTTCTGGGATTAAATTAAAAATGCCAATCAAATGTCTTCACATGATATGTTGTATAAATGAAAGGTTTAGATTTTGTGAATTCCAAATGGTTGTACTTAGAATATGAATCATACACAGTGAGTAAAAGTCTTGTCAAAACAAGATACGTAAAAGTTCACTCACGTCTGCAGTAGGGGAAGCCATAGTATCCTGTGGCACACTTTGTGCATTGTCGCCCAATGACATGTTGTCTGCAAGCACACTGTCCTCCAACCGGATCACATGTGGTCTCTGTGGAACCAGACCTGTCACAGTTGCAAGGCAGAGCTCCACCATTATATGCTGCAACGAGCGAGCGGGCAGAGTCGCTGCAGAATTGTGAAGAAGTTCTGGGGCTGAGACAGAAAAATACACATGGTTTTATATTCATTATCACAGCTAGAGGGCACCATAATCCAAACCTATTATCCAATGTTCATTACCGCAAAATAAAACAGGGAAGAAGAAATATATCACAGATTATAAGAAAGTCTAGTTAAAAAAAATTAAATACAATTTTTAAAATCCTGTTTGTTTTATTTACATGGTGGATACATACTCAACATAGAATCCTTCTCCTCTGCATTGCTGTATGAAATCTGAAGATTTATCCAACGGCTTCTCTTTCAGGAGCTCTGGGGTGTAACCGCTATCAGGAACTAACAAGATATAATCCTATACAAAAGACAGTAAACATAACAAATCAGAAAAACTCATCAGAATATACTTTGATTTGTGTTATGAAGCAGAGGCTGATAAAGAAATAAATAGAAGATTTTAAGCATATTATCATCAGTTTTTTGCTTGATTTTATCTCAAGAAGGAAAGTGAAGCAAGCAAACAATCTGCAACGGCGCAGACCTGTAGAAGCTTTAGGATGGAATCTTAGCTTTTATAAAGCTGTTTTTGGCTGCTGGGTGGATCACTCCCTTCATTGTTTAGCTGGGGATATGGCATAACACTGAAGAGAGAGGACCCGAGCATGCCAAATCCTCAGCCAAAACACAGTCCTCAAAGACTTAACAACTTCAACTCTTTAAGAAACTGTCTCAATTATTTCTCTAATTAAATAGGAATTCAACTAGGGTAAAGAGTATATGACATATCACATACTATAAACTACTGACCAAAATTAGGGTTTTCTTAAGTGGCATGATCACAGAGACGCTGGGCAGCTGCCATGAATTCTGGTCAAAGTCGAGTGCAATGCGCCCTTCAGCAATCACAACCTCCCTGCAGCCTGAGATTGCCGGGCAGAAGGATGCATTTATCAAACCTGCAGGAGAAGATCACAGTTTGAGGCGAGTGAAGAAGAAATGTTAGCAAACTGCACAATAATCCAATAAAGCCATATAAGGAAGTGGGTCTAAGTCCTCTGATCGTCTGCAGTTAAGGAGGAATTACTCCCCTCTCTGAGAAAGCTGCCCCAGTCACTGAGAGAATAAAGGGTATTATTTCAAAAGAAGGTAATAAACTTTTTTAATTGGATTAGTCGGAGAGAAGTAATCCTCCAACTTCCTCGAACACACTCACCCCTCCACTCGCGCCCTGCGTCCACTCTGACCTCTACAGGGAAGGAGATATGTTCAGGCTGGTGGTAATGGACCACAACCACATACCTGCCTGGAAGGGGCACTCTGGGAGTGAACCTGATCTCTGTCTGGAAAAAAAATGGCATGGAAACATATTAACTTGACAGGATGGAAGTGCACATTAGTGTCAGTGCAGAGGCTGCAGGTTGGATGTTCAGAAAGGTTCAAATTATTCAAAAAGGTTAATACAATCAGGATATGTGTTTTTCATTCCGATACCTGGGGGAATTTCAGTAAGACCCCATCAAATCTTTGAGGTTCACGGACAGGGAACACCTCAGATTGTCGTCTCCATCTCCAGTCCTCATTCTCAACAGCAGCCGGTGTAGACGAAAGCTTCCCATCACGAGCCGCGTACAAAATCCAAGCTGATGTCGGCTTTTCAAACTGCCTCATAACACAGTGTCGACTAGAAACATTAAAGAGCAACAAATTGCTTTCACTTAAAGTCTGTTGATAGTAGTTAAGAGTGTTTGTCAAACTCTACAGTAGCAAAAAAAAAGGTTATGATGAATAAAATCATCTGTTCATCTAGTTTCAGTAATGTTCTTGTCAATGTTGACCTCTAGTTGTCATCATGGTGTAATCACACACACGAAATAAACTACTCGTCATTTAAATTATGCCTGCATTTAACTCTGGCTCAAGTCACTGTCTCTAAAAATATCAACATTTTTCATACTGAAAAAAAAGTTTCTTATGTTTAGTCTCTACATTTACAAATATCTTACGTTTAGAAAAATGCACTTAGTGAAGCTTTGTGAAGCCAAACCTGAAGAAATTTACCTTTGCTTTCAGATCAATGCCAACTGTTCCTTCGTTGACGTGTGTTTCCTTTTTTGGAGGTCTTTACCCTTTTTACACTGTTCAGTATAAATTATATATTAAATAACAGGACTATTACTGTCCGATGTAACTATATTTGTAACCAACAGTTGGGGAGTTGGAACCTGAATTTAGCCTCAGGTAAATGACTTTGTCCAGCTAGTGGAATGCGTGTAATTACACCCTAGAAAACAGATGTGTATCTCCAACCTTCCAAACAACAACAGCACATTACAAAGTTCTAGTCTGATCTTTGTGTGTTGTGTGTTATAAAAAGTATGTGATGGTCTCGTCCTCACCTGTCTTCAGTAAAGCGGCCATGGGTGGAGACACACAGCACCTTGGGGTCTACATACTCAATTGAGAACTCTTCTGCAGGCACTGCGTACACTTTGTACTGTGAGGGGAATCATTTTTAAGTTGCATTTTGCAGTGCAACATATAAATGTAATAATTCTTGTGCAAACATTTGTCTCACCAGCAGGAAGGAGGTTGTGGACGTTTGCAGGAGAAGTTCTGTCCTATGAGTAAGCTGAAACACTGCCACCCGATTACTGCCGTCCACTGCTACACTCCGACACAGAAAACTGCAGGGATTACAGAACACAAACCCGTCAAACATGCATATTCTACAACTTTCTATCCTCAGGTTGGAATACTCATTTAAACATTGTTTCTGAAGCTTGAGCTACAAATACAGTACTACTCACCTGAAGGCACAACTGTAAACGTTCGTTCTGGCCAGGATCTGGCCATCTGAATGACCACTGACAAGTATGTTGACATTTTGGACAATGTCCACCTCACTGGCATACTCCAGGACCAGAGCATATGCGCCAGGATGAGGCACGTGCAAACTGAGCTGAAACTGAGACTGTAGGACGTAGAACATACACACAAAATAAAAGGAGGTAAAAAGCAATCCATAAATATCATTGTATATGATTATGCCCAAGCTTTGACTAACTTTAGCAAACTGGGCAGGTCCTTGCAGATAAGCTTATATTTAATTACTTCTCAAATAAAACTAGAAATCCTGTGAGCAAGAAACCGCTGTATAGTCTATATAAGAAGGCATAGCGTCCCACCTGTCTGCCACTGAGCGCAGCCATCTCTGGGTGATCCGGGGTGGGGCGTCGCACACGGGCCTGCCTACTCTTGCGCCTGCTGCGGCTGGAAAATCTCCCCTGTGAGCCCAGTGCTGAGCTGAATCCATCCATTGCCACATGCTTATACAACAAACATCTAAAGTGGAGACACACAGAGGTATAAGAGGAGCAGCAGGAGTCACGAACACACACATACTGTAAACGTTCTGTTTTAGCTCATGCAGACGTAACGTCAAGTGAAAGCATTTAATGCCAGTGATTATCGACTTCTGTAGGATCATGTTAGGTTTATTTTAAACAACCTTAGTGAGTAGGTGGAAATCTAAATGCATTCTTTAGAAAAAGGTATCATAAATAAAATTGTGACGTCACAGGAATAGACTCAAAAGGCTGAACAGAGTATTTTAAAAAGTACTTTGTGTTCCTGTTTGCAGTGGGTAAGTATGTGCAGGGCTGGGTGATCTTTTCCTGCAATAGTGGTGCCTCATAGTATTCCCGGGGCAGCAATACCAAATAGTCCTGGGGAGTGGGAATGACATGAGTGTGTTCAGAATTCAGTCTATTGTACATGTATTAAAATTAAAATGTCTAGATTCATCATTAAACTCACTAGGAGAACCCCCTCAGCCCTGATGTGAAGAATCCATTTTCCTGGAGTCAAAGCAAAGGGCTCAGCAAAGCCCTCTCCCGGGACAGTGAGGAAGGATGGGGAGTGGCTCTCAGGGAATATTACTTCCTTACTCTGATCGGACCCTGCTAAACCACAAGCAAAACATGGCTGTAATGTTACGCACTTACAGTGGAGTGAAGAGAAAATAAATAATAGACATGACATCATGAGTGGAAGACACATCATGCATCTGCAAATGTCAAGAATATGGGTTATTTATTTTCCTTCTTCAATGATGGGTAAGATTTGATGTTATGATGGGGAAATGTGGGAGCTAGTTCAATGTCAGAGGCAGCCTTACCTGTGGTGCCTCTGTTATTGATAGCCCTGATGGTACCAGTAACACCGGTCCTGCTGGGGTTAATGAAGTGCAGAACCACACGGAACAAATGCTGTCTCCCATCTTTCGGGTCAACATGCACAGTTACTCTGACTTCACTCTGCCGGGACGAGAGTGACACACAAACGGCGGTGACGGTATAATGTTACCAAAAAGTCATGTCTGGTGAGCACAGTCAAACAAAGAGTTTGGGTCAAACAGCAAAACAGCAAGCAAGGTGAAGAGAGGAAAACACAGGCAAAGGAAGGCAGGCCCCCCCACTTACAGTCACAGCAAGACTGAGAGCCACCTTCGTCCACCACCAAGATCCTTGCTCTCACTTTTGCTCTCCCCTTTTGTTCAGGGGTGGTGTAGCGAAAAACAATATGGAAAGGGCCGGGGAAGCCAAGCGTAAGCTTTATGATCACCTCCGGCTGAAGAGAGATAGTGTTAGTTCTAAGAGAGTTTCACTCCGGCCCTCAGGAAATAGGTACTTGTGTGTTTTAAGAAAGAATACAAGTGCATGTAAAAGCACAATAACCACTGGAGCATCAGAATAGACTAATGGAAAAGATAAAAAAGGAAGTTGCTGAAGCAAAAATACATCATTTAGCAGCATCATCGTTGAGAGCATGTACTAACCTGTGCAGGGGACATAACAGCGTAACCTCTCCAGCTGAATTCTGGGAACTCTTGGGGGTTATAACCAAAACGTACTGGTCTGGAATTTAGCGTGGTGCCATCCTCCACCTCAAACTTCAACTGGTGCAGCGTAGGAAAATAGTAGCTAGGCACTGGTCTAACAAGGAACATGACAGATACAGTAGGAAGTGACTTTCAAATGAGAATTTCATTTAAACCTTCATTAGAATCAAAATGGAATTAAATCTGTCATGTCTTACTCTGTGCATTTAAGGCCAACTATGTTCTTCAAGCACCAACACTGTCCCGACATCTCATCACACGTTGTGTCAATGGCACCACCTACATCACACTGACAGCCTACGTGGCACAGTAACACGGGTCATTGTTTTTGATATGATATATGTTGGTGTTTGTGTTGAGTGTAATATATGTGGCGTGGGTTAATTAAATGTTTTGTTTGGTAATGTGCTTCGGAATGCAAGATGAATTTCACAAGTGATTCTGACAATAAAGTGAGATTGACTCAAACCATCAATTAAATCGGACCGAACTACCCCCACATAACCTCTATGAAGCAGATGAACCAACTTTTCCAGTCTTTGCGGGTGTCACGTTTCATTTTTCTTCAGTTTTCTTCTATACAGTTACAGTATGTGAGTGGATTTAAGTTGCAGTTGCCTTAAAACATCAAAGTACATCAAACAAAGTACATTATGCAGTAGATGTGGGTGAGATGTAATGTTCAATAGGCATTACTGACCTTGACAGCCAAAATAATTCTTTTTCTGCAGGAGAAAGTGTCCGTCCTTGCAGGTCTCACACGAATGTCCACATGCATTAGGCTTACAGTGACACTGACCATTTCTCTAGATGAACACATAACAAAGACCGAAGCAAATGTTTGTTGCTACATTTTTGCTGAGCTATGTTGTCAAAATGTTGTCTACATTAATAGAACACTGTATGAGTTCAATCATTCCAGAGGCAGAGAGCAAACCCTCACCTGTGCACACTCTCCAACACCACTCAGGGTTCCTTTCAAATCACACCGACACTCTAGTATGAGAACAAAAACAGAGGGGATCTGTTAGGAAAATGCAAAAAGCGGCCTACAGTGAATAGACTCTGATTACAGGATTGTGTCACTTTCATGGGTGAAAAGCCAACAAAACCCTCCAATCTTCAGAGATGTGTACATCAAAGGTAACGAGGAGGCTGCTGACACGGTTTGCTTACAACCCAGTGAAGAAAAGCTTCCTCTTAATGTCCAGTCACAGTCAACCAGAGGCATTCTTAGGATATTAAAATCTCTTTTTCCCCTTCTTGTGTCTTCAGGCAGCTTGGAAGTGATAACATTCTTTCAAGACAGCACAAGTGTAACATAAGACATGTATCAGGAGCCTGAAGCTGTGACCTCGCTGGCTGGATAGTGCGCGGGATGAAAAGTCGATTCTCTTTGGGTTATTTTACTTCATGTGTGTGAAGACCGAACAGGAATCTAGAGATATTGCACGTTTTAAATGTGCCACAGGATGCTGATTACTGCTCTGCCACAGGATGAATGTCAGGTTCACTTGCAGCTTCATGCTGAAGGCACTTAACAAGAATGTGCCTGTACTAATGTGTTTATCCTCGGCTCCCCTCTGTGGGACAGGAAGACAGATCTAACCTTGTTGACAGGAGTATGTTGACATTTCCTCTGGATAAGAGGGACCCATATCAGTACCTTGTCACATTGTTAATGCGATTTAATACAGTGGTAAAACTGGACCTGTGATCACAACAAATACTCCTGCAGGGAACATATAAAAATCCAGACTGGGGTCCTTTTGGATATTTACGCTTGAAATTACATCAGTAACACCTTCCTATTTTGTTTTGGTTTTTTGAAGACTTACCTATACAGCCACCAGGATGGTCTGTAGCCAGATTCCAGTAGAGAGGCTTACATTTGTTGCACAGCGTTCCTTCTACATTTTCTAAGCAGTGGCAGCCCTGAAACAACAGGTCAATAAATAAAGACCAAAATTATAAAGGGTATATTTATTTATTATTAGATTAAAGAAAAATCTGTTGCATGCAGCTGCATATTGTACCAGAGTAAACTTCTTTCCTCAGTGACTGAAAATTGACCCCGTTTCTCTATTTTAAACCTATGACATTTTCCAAAATAAAAAGAACAAAGTGGGGTGAGGGCAACATGGAATTAGCTGTGCATTACTTTATGTTGTTGTTTGTTCTTCCTCTTTAAAATGAAAGGAAGTCTCTTTTCCTTTTTTAATCACATTTAGGCTACATTCAGGGAGGAAATGAACACTTCCTTGTAAAAACTTCTTGTACTGTACTTTTGGCAGCAGTGTTATCAGTTGCTGCCAGTTACACACCCAAAGGGTCAGGGCTGGATATAGACTGTAACCACTTCTGTTATCAAGGCTGATAAAACTTAATGAAGACTCGGCCGTGATAGAAACTTAGAGTAAAATACCGTTTGAGGATCTGCAACCTCAGTTCCTGCAACATTACACTGACTGATGGAGGCTGAAATGAAAAAACAAACAGGTGATACAAGTTTAATAAGAAAAAGTAATTAAATAACAGGGATAATTAAATGAATGGTGGCTGCTGATGTGGTTACCTGAGCACTGCGGGAACCTGAGTCCAGAGGTACAACGATTACACTGCTGACCCACCACTCCGGGCAGACACGGGCACTGACCCGATAATGGGTTGCATACGTTGCCGTATGAGCCTTCGTGTGAACATTGGCAGGCTGTGGACAGGAAACATGTCGAGAGTGAACTTCAAACGTAGGCCTGAGTGCACTGTCATCATATGTACTGGGGAATCTAATAAAAGAAAAAGGTTTAAGATGACTTTTTTCAGTTATCCATCTAAGATCTCCAGGGATTCCCCAGAAGGAAAAAGTTCAGCTCTCTGTTTTTTACATGCACACAGCATTAAATAAATCAATGTGGATCACAACACAGGGTTTTACGGGATACTGTTGGGGAATGAGGACATTTGCTCTATAGAGTCATGAGAACAGGCTACAGTAAGCCCAATGAAACTGGCAGCAACATTTTTCCACCAGCCCCCAGATCAGCAGAGGTCACATGCAACTAGTTGGTTTATCTTTCATAATTACACTGGTAGACACAGAGGATCAAACCCACCGGCACAGTCTGGATATCCATAGTAGCCTGGTGCACAATGATCACACGCCTCCCCCACATAGTTTGAGAGGCAAACGCACTGTCCACTTGGACTGCAGACACCGTCGGCCACACCAGCCCCTTCACAGAGACACACTGGAAGAAGAAAAAGAGGACCTCTGCTTTGGTTAGATACAACCTAGCAGGTTTTCTTAAATTAAAAAGAGAGACTTATTATTACATTAAAGGTATATCTACTTAAACAATAAGATACACAACAAATCACCTAAAATAATGTGACAGACATTAGATTAAAGCAAGTACGTTACACACATAACTCTTAAAAATACCTAACAAAAAAAAACATCCTTGAAGTGGACTTGTTCCAGAAATTGCAATAGCAGAATCATACAGACAGGAGGTTTGTGTAACACTAAACCACAAGCATTGTGGGTAAAGCACAGCCCCTGCTGTGTAACAGTTCGCATTTAGTCCTAAATATCAATAGTGACGCTGTTGGAATCACGTCCACATTTACTTCTCCTTTCCTTCCTTTGTTTATGTCTACGTTCTGACAGCTTGTGGGCATCTCCTTCAAAATAAAGGTCCATAATTATTCTGACAAGTACCGCTGATGAGGTTGTGTTTTGCAGTCTGTGAGGAGTGATTTTTGGCATGGCGGCTGTGTCTCACCCTGGCAGTTAGGAAAGGAGTAGTATCCAGGACGACAACGGTCACAGCGCTCCCCCTCCACGTGCTCACGGCACAGGCATTGGCCTAAGGCATCACACGTCCCGTACACTGTCCCTCTGTAGTCACATGTACACTCTGCAATAAAAGTAAACAAATTATGTGTATACACTAATAGAAATTCAAATCACTATGAGTATGAGATATTTTTTTAAAGTGCTTTCTTTGGTCCAGCTATTGTGGCACACTGTTACAGTGGTGCCTATGTCTTGCCAAGACGCACTTAGTATTGGTGTGTGAATAGATTTGGCATGAAGACAGAACAGCCAACATGGAAGCACAGGGTTCTGTACTTCTAAGCAGCTAAAAAAGCTGCTTTTCGTGGGCTACTGATGAAATTCCTCACTACATGAAAGACAAATTCTCAAACAGGCAAATCTAAATTGTTTGTCTACATTCTATTACAAGACATAATAAGTCATAGGCTAAAGATGTTTATTTAAATATAAGTATAATACTGCTAATAATAAGTTTCCCAGATTGAAGAAAACCAAAAAAGGGAATTTAGTAGGAAGGACGTAACTAATAATAGACTGATAGGTTCTCACTGAACAGTCCCAACTGAATAATGCTATCATGGGAGGAAAGAGACCACTTGAACCTAAGTCCTAACTGAAGGATATCATAATTTAAAACCATCAGACTACCCAGTTATGTTTGCCAATGTCATACACCCCATGTCACTGAGGAGCAGACGTGGTCATTATATATTACACTAATTTACTATACTGTTTATACCAGGATTTTAACATCACATTAAGTTCAGCCATCGTATACTGCCAGTTCTGATCTACAGTTAAGATCTACAAGAATGACCAGTCCTCTATATAAATTAAACCTTTTCTTCACTGACCTCTGACACATAATCTTAATGTTTAACCCCATCAGACTCAGTGGTTCCTTAAATGGTTTCCTTTTTTCAAATGACAACAAACTCAGTTACTTTGACCTCTCAAAGAGTTAGCTCTTTGAGAGGTCAAAGTAGGAACAGGAAATGAAAAAGAAAACACGTCATAAGAACACTCAACATAACACATAAATGTAAAGTGGCATATGTTAAAGTTACACACTCATGCTGACAGCTGGGTGAGCCGAAATAACCTGAAGGACATAGGGTGGGCCCTATACAGGGAGAATAAAATGTTCAACAGTAAGGGCATTTTAAATGCCACATTAGTGAAACTGTGTTAGATTATATTAAATCTTGTTCAATGAACTTACCCAAAATAGGACCTGCAGGAGATTCAGTGGTTGCCGTGTATATGGGATATCCTAATAACAAAGGAATAGAGATAATAAAACAAAATATATAAGCATGTTTTTAAAACAAAATCTAAGCCCCTTTGGCAGCAATTACAGTTTGGGGACTTTTTGAAGTATTGCACACCTGGATCTAGGCAGTTTATCCCAGTCTTCCTGGTAGATCCTCTAAATGTTAGTCAGGCTAAATGAGAAGAAACTGTAAACTACCATCTTTGGGTCTCTCCACAAATGTTCTAGGGTTTAGGGTTTTAAGCCACTCAAAGATCATAGACTTGTCCTAAAGCCACACTGGTATTGCCATGGCTGTACTTGCTAATGTATAGTATATGCTTCCGGTTATTGTACTGTTGACCAATGTCTGATCTCATGTTCTCCAGGGCAGATTTTTCAGTGCTGCGTGGCCAAATGTCTTTAAACTATCATATGTCACCAGAGGGGAATCTGTCTAACTACTCTATCATAAATGTTAAGGGGAAATGACATAAAACTGTTGAAAGGAAAACAAAATCACACTGGAAATCAATGGGATAAGTGGAAATCACAGATATACACACACACAGCAAGACTGGACTTCATCTGAATGACAGCTCATTCATTATTCATTCAGTTCATCCAGATATTAGCTCATTCGTTTATCCCTCCGCAGAAGCCAGCATTAGGTTTAAATAAAATCAAACTTACGAATACACTGAGGATAGTTATAGTATCCTTCAGCACAGCGATCACAGTGATGTCCAGCAAATTGTGACTTGCAGATACATCTTCCAGACCCCATTTCACAGCCAGACGTAGTGCTCTCATCACACCTGCAGGCTGGTGGGTATCACATGTATGAAACATTGGTGTCAATATATACCTATGTACACATGAACATGAAATCAGTGTAGACTAACTTGTACAAGCATGCACATCATCAGAGCGCATTCTTACTTGACATAGGTTAAAGATACAGAACATTTACCATAAGTAACATACAAGTCAAGTCAAAAGTGTAGCAAGCTTTGAACCATCCACCATATCAAAATGTGAGATTTTAGGAGATAATAATTATTACCGAGCCTTTAATTAGTCTGTTTTTGCCAAAATGAACAGCTTCCGCTGCTAAGCTCACTTAATTGAATTTGTGGATTCCAAGATTTACTTTTCAAAGCACCCAGGGCAACCTGTTTAATTCCACTACTTTCTAATTTCTAAACACAACTGGCAGCTATTTATACAGCAAGGAAGAGCCATGGGCCATTAAAGTAATGTAAACAAGAGTAGAGCCCAGTTTAGCAATATTACAAGCGCTGGTGCCAGTGGCAATTGTGCAATGGTGCCATTCGTGTCTGTCTCAACTGAAGTCATACATACTGTAGATCAAATTCCTACACGGTCACATTATTTATAATGATCAGTTATGCTCTCACGTTAAAAAAGTTTCGTTAGCAAAATAATGTGCTATTGGAAGACAATACTGATGTTTGTTGATTATAGGTCCCTGTCTATTTATGTGAATATTCCCTTAGTTTCTATAAACAGTATTATTTTTTTATTATTAACAATGTCTACACTATACGTGTGATTACAATTTGAAGTTAAAACATTTGTTTCTATTTCATTTGCTTCCAAATCAAAAAATTCCATTTTGACTGATAGTGTATCTCCACATATTCCACATTTGTAAACACATAAACCAGTCCAAATTCAAGTTTAAGACACCAAGCCCAATAAACACACCTACAAACATTTTCACTATTAATCATTAATCTCATAACAAGCAAGAAAATGAAAGTAAAAAAAAAACACATTGAAAAATGAGCATTCAGTCATATAACAGGTCATGGGGTAAAACATAGTGACCTACGTATGCATGCAGTGGGAGACTCTGGAGGAACTCCATGAGGTCTGTAGAAGCCTTTAATGCATCGCTCACAGTTCACTCCAGCAGTGTTGTGCTAAAAAAAGCCAAACACAAAAACTTAGCTGGACCTGCCAGAAGATAGATGTAGAAAAGCAGTCTTTGTTGTTCTGGACCTCAGAATCTCTAAACTGTCTATTTACACATCAGTGTATTCTGCATCTGAAAATATTTTCACATGTCTTACATTTTTGTTACATGGTAACAACATCACATTGTTATGACAACATTACAGTCGAACCTTTGACTGCGAGCATAATTCTTTCAGGAATATCCTCATAATCCAAAGCATGTATATAAAAAAGGTTTCTCCATAAGAAAACTCAGATGATTTATTTCACAACCAAAATATTTGTATAAAAAATACAAACTATAAGTAAAACCAGTCAAACATTGTTGTAAGTGTGGATTATTATTAAATATGGATTATCTTATAAGGATTATTACTGAGCGATGTCTACAAACTACTGAAACAACTCAGATTACGCTGAAATGAGGAGACAATATAAGTGAAATTCATTAAATACGCTGAGGGGAGAAGGCAATTAAAGAACATTACACTGTCCAGAGGTCCATGTAGTACTGCTAACAAGATTACGGTATTTCTCTGAAAATCAACAGGAAGTTGCTGATCAAATTCTCTCTCCGCTTTACACTTTACCCCATTATTCTCTTCATTGTCGCGTAGTGCTTGCTCAAGGAGCATTACAACATTTGACCCTAATTTGCCTTGAGATGACTGTTGCGATTTTTGTTTTGTGTTGGTCTCCAGAGTAAATTATGCAGTATGTAATTCTGCATATAATCCATAAATATATAAACAGGCAATATGGAATTTCTTCAAACACACACATGCACAGACACAGGAATCAGTTTAGACTTGATATAAGCTTCATACCTGGCAGCCGATGCAGACTCCTCCTCCATCATACCTGCCGAAAGTGTCTAAACTTGCCGCCCTGTTTTCCACCTCGGGGTCATAAAAACAGTCAGATGCATGGGAGAAACACTGGCAGGCTGAGAAGAAAACCCCCGAGACCCAGACACACAAGCACACAGAATTAATCTATAGGCAAATTAACTCAGATTCACCTCCCTGTATTTAAGCACCTTAAGCTACTTATTTTTCCAGAAGGAGTTATGTGTCTGGTCGTTAACTACTAAAAGAAACTATAAAATCCTAACTAAACAAGACAGCACATCCTCTTCCTGTATACCACCCCTGTGTCTCATTAATGTTTATGAATGGTTAGGGTGCCTTTCCACGGCATGGGTGCACTGATTGGATTACAAATCTTACAAGTTCATCTTCCTCCCTACTTTTGTGCTACAAAGTCATATTTAAGGTCAGGATTATATGTCCACACTCCAAAGCAACTAGATTCCAGCTGTGACAGGCTCTGCTAGCTGACTGGACGGCACCCCGATAAGATGGCGCGAGCCTGGCTACCAAAGTCGACTATCTGGCTAAGCAGAGGAAAAGCAGCTATCCCGGAGCTTGTTGTGCACTGAGCTGTTCATTTCACATACCATAAGAAGAATGTCATCTCATCTCTTCCCAGAGGCTCTCTACAATACCATATCAGGACATCCACAACAGGGCTTAAATATCACATGCAAGAGGACACTTCAGTCCACTTTATGAGATGGGGTTGTAATTCTGGCATCCGGCAGCAGGGTAGGTGCAAAGTGTGGCTTTGTTTACACATGAAATGAACCACTGGTACGTGTAAACTTACGCTGACACTCATTCGGGCTGTCAACAGTTGCGGCACGCCACGGCTTCTGGTTAAATCCTGGGCAGCAGTGGTCACATGATGCACCACAGGTGTTGTGCTGGCACTCACACTGGAGCCTAAAACAGAAAATCAGAAGGATTCAACAAAGCTCCGATTTTCACATGTATGTCACTCTGGCACCTCAAACCCTTAACCCTTGATTTTTTAGTCAATAGAAGACAGCAGACACAACATTTCTACTATTAATACTTGTAATCATTATGGCCTTTACAGTCTCATCCAATTTGAACACCTACTCTTGAGCTCCTAGCTAGCTTTGCCTAAGCAGTGTATCAGAGCTTAATCTTTGCTGAAAACATTTTCATGCTGAATCTGGAATCAACAGCAAGGAGAACAAGGCAGAACAGAACAGAGGGTAAGAGGGATTCAACGGGGATTCAAGCAGACACACGTTTTCCTCTTACAAACCTTTTATGTCATCCCAAATACAGACAGGAAACTGAAATTTACTCAGAAACCATTCAGATAAGATTTGCCAAAATCTCTGTGGTTTTTGAACCATCTCACTTCTACTCTTCTATTAACAATGAATCCCACTGTACAGTAAGACGTCAGCTCTGTTAATGAATAATCAAATGAAACTGATTTACCGGCTGAGGTTATGCTTTAAAGCTGAGTTTAGAAATATTCTTAAGAAAACAGCTTCAGACAATGAATGGGTGACGAAATGTGTTTAATCAGAGGGGCCAAGGGAGAAAATGACACATGTACAGTGACTGTTGTAGACGAGCGCTTCTTACCTGTTTGGGTTTACTTGGTTACGCACCCCACCGCACACCTGTGCATGCCCATGGCAAACACAGCGTCCACCAATGCTGATGTCCTTGATGCTATAAAAATACTGTAAACAAATACGACAAATCTTAGCTTCTCATCAACGTAAAAAGTAAAACAGTGTTATCAGCTAGTCAGCCACACCAGAACAAATGTCTGGCTTTGCTTGGCAACAGAAGTGAATCACACATGTTGACAAGTACAAACTTAAACCATGACCTAGTTAAGGTTAGTTTTATCAGATGAATCAGTGCAATATACAAAAAAAAGATTAAAACAGCTGAAATCTCTGATTTATGATCAGTCTACCAAATAAAAAAGAATGATTCAGTTGCTTTTGACACAAAACACTTCTGTAATTATCTCTTCAATAGTTTTACGTGCAGACAAAAGATTACAGTTTTACTAAAGCTATGTTCCAGGAACCACTATATGAACATAAAAAAGAAACAAGCTGTAGCCTCTCCACTGTCGAAGGAGAGCTGCCATATTCTGCACCTGCAGTCTGCGAAAGCTTTCCAAGCCAGACTCAACAGTCTGTGCCAAAGGAATTACCATGATGACTGGACAGACAGATCTAGCCTCAGCGAGGATGAATGCGTGAGCAGAGAGAGAGCAGATCAGTGCCAGAGAAAAGCTGGAGGGTAGGTGGTGCGTAGGTGTTTAGAATTTTGATCCATGCCGACATGACACTGTTACGTGCGTTTGTACAGTACATGTGCCTCACCCTGCGGGTGACAGTAGGGTCTCTCTGGGTCTTGGAGATGAGGTGTCCGAGCAAAGTGTTGGTGCGGAGGAAATGTAGACGGATGTTGGTCGCCTTTGTGAAATCACGCAGCACTGGCGAGTAGGTGAAGTTTCTGGAGCCCGGCCGACCGTTGACCAAAGACACCACAACCTGACCAACACAAATAAATTCCATACGTTTTGGTGTCTTAGAAAATGTAACTGTTTTTGATTAGATTTATGCAGAACTTAATGTGATTTTTTACCTCTCCGTTCTCCAGAGGTACAATCCGTGAGTACTCCGTGGTGCAGATCCGCTCGTCGTCATGTAATATACGAGCATTAGGATGTTTCCCAAACCTTTCAATGCATTCACGCTTTGAATCTGCAAGTAAAATAGAAACTCTGATAAAGGCATATGTAGCAGATGCCAATATATATATATATATATATATATATAAAACAAAGTTCATTCAGGTGAAATTTTACAATGGAATCTGGACAATCTTACAGAAAAATATTTCCTTAAAGGAAAAGGAATCAGTCAGAAAGATCCTGAATGAATGACCTTGTTACAGTGAAAACGGTAACAAAGATAGTAAATCTGATGAGTCACAACTATATCTCTTAACATTCTGGGTGCAAAGGTGCCTCCCACATATTACGCATGATACCTCAGATACAACAACTCAGCAAATCTAGAGTATGGTTTAAGGTATTTGGTTCAGGTAATTTGGATTTACTGCATGTCAACACTTGCTAATTTTCACCAGTCTACCGTAAAATGTAGATTCTATTTGACTATTAGAATCTTCAGTTGTCAGTCTTGGTTTGTTTCACATAAAAACATACACTGTTGTTTTGACCAGAGAGTTTACAGAAAGTTGCTAGTGACCATGGGCCGTTTTCACAGCAGAAACTTTATTGTCATGGCAGGACAGGAAAATATGTAATTAATAATAATAACAATGGCTGTATTCAGTTCAACCTGCTGCTCCTTTCTGTATATGCAGAATTAATGGCACACAGATACAGAATGACACACACTGTTAAAAAACAACCATTAGTGCAGGTGTGATTGTTTTTTATTTAACATTACTTGGAAAACACTTTATAGTCTCTTCCTGTTTATTCCAAACACATCACTGATGCATCACAGATTATACATTATTTCATCATTTTGTTACTACCAAAGGAGAACTTACGTGCAAAATACTGCCAGGGGGTGAAGGTTCTCCCATTGTCTACGGAGCGCTCCAACACCCACAGGTCAGGACGAGGTGAATTAGCAAACTTGATGAGAACATACGCCACATGGAAGAGCTAGAAGGCAGAACACAAAGAACGGGCCAAACAAAAGGCAGTCACTATTCTGAGTGGACTTTGGCAAAACGTTGAAGTTTCCTGTGCTTTTCTTGCTCCAGGAGCAAAGCCTATTCTTGGCTGGCAGTGCTGACAATACTCATATTTCCTTTCTTGCTAAAGCTTGGACACAACTCCAACTCGGCTATATAGCTACAAATGGTCATTACAGAATGAATGGCCTTTTTTTGCAAAGATTCAAGGTCAAGGCTTCCTGGTTTTATGCTTTTTTATTCTTGGGGATTGACCTCTGTGTGAGCACAGAACAAAGTACGAACATTTCACCAACATTTGCAATGAAAGTGGTGCAGGTGCAGCCTAGTTAATGAAAATACATCAGTTAAGCCCACATGATCCACATCTGTTCTCTGAACTCTATCTCCACCTTTTATCAGAATATACAGTACCGACAGTAGAAGGGCAGAAAATAAAAAAAAAGAGAATGAGCTTTCTGTCAGGCTCATGAAGCTCAGGGCAGCATGTTGTATTTGCATTTCATCGACATCCTCATCAAGCCTCAAAAGCAGGTGACTTCAGGTCGCTTAAACATTGTACAATGAAACGGGGCTTAGTGACAGTCAAAGCTCACTTTGTTATGCTGTGGCATGGATTTCACATGACTTGGCACAAACCTGCATGTGACACCTGCACTGTCAACAAAAGACCTCACCTACACCTGACCACCCCACCCCCGCCTTGTTATTGTGAAGCTGAAACACAATTTTTCACACTGCAATTTTAGTGCTGGCATAAATCCAAAACCAACACTTAACGTGTTTCAAAAACGGAGTACTGCAGGAATATTTGCTAGACATGCAGTAACCGTCCACAGGACTTAAGTGTTGAATGGAACGTGGATACCTAAAATGTATTTAATAAAATAAATCTAGTCTTCTCTTTGAGAAAGATGAGGGCAGGCCCGCACTCGTCCAGCATCCCTCAGCACCTTGATGAAAACACTGAAAGCTGTTTGAAACATTCAGGTTTCCATCTCCTCCTGCATGAGGCAGTGCACTATGCTAACATATCAAAGGAGAGTAAAACTCTCAGAGTCTGCAGAGTCATGGACTGTGTCAAGAAGAATCCACAATCATCTTGATGGAATCTTCCCCACAACCCTAAAATGTGAAAGCCTGCAGTTCAAGTAGCTCTTGGGTTGATGGATTGTGAGAGAGGTCAGAGGTCAGTTGGGGATCGCTTGTTCTCTAAAAACCGCTGTGAATGCATTACAAAAAAACCCCATTGGGTTGCAAAGCACGAATAGACTTTGAATACGACGTCTTTTAATCTCTGTTATGTTTTTCTAATCTTAGCTTTAATAGGGTGTGTCTCGAAATCAATTAGAGAATACCACACAAAACAGGACACAAAAATGACACACAAACAAGATTTGGGCTGACGACCTACTAAAAACAGAAGCAAGGCTTTTACAGCGGCACTGCCCACTGTTAATACACGGGTTCTGCTAAGGACCAGGAGGAAGTTTAGTTCGCACGGGCTGCAGTGACGTTGAAGAAGGGAGGTAGGTGGGTGAGGTGAGGGGGAGGTAAAAGGGTAGGGGTGGCTAGAGTCATGCTGGCTGGCATGTGGACGCATCAAAGATTCCAAACATAGCGCCACATTCCCCTTCCCTCCTAATGCCCCCGAAGCAGGGCATGCCACTGCTTTCAGGAACTTGTCACTGACAGCAACGCACAGCAGTGAAAATCTTGTGCACCACTTGTCATGGATACAGAATAAGATGGCAACTACAAGAGATGCTCCTGTTTCCCCAAGAATAACAATGTCCTCTATTGTCCATAAAAAATGTTTTTGTATCTGTTACAGCCAGACACCAGAATCCATGATACAGAGGACACATCTTTATTTTTGTTTTGTTTCAGTCTCTTTTGCAGAGAATTTCTTGGGTAATTGTGAACAAGTTAAGACCTAGTGAGGAAGCAAATAAAGTTGAATATCTGATAGACAATACTAGTGAATGTATGTTTAACTAAGGATGTGACAAAGGTACAAGAAAAAGACACGTCAGTGGAATCTTGGCCCAACACAAGGCCTCTCCTGGCACGGCTTTTTTTAATTTTAGGACCGCCTCTTTAACTATGCCGTGCCAGTCTAAACACACACTCTTGAAATATGTCCACCTACGTATTGTTTGGAAGAAGCATGAACTATCGTGATGGCATGCTTAGCACAGCAGCGGAGGACCCCAATGGTGTAGAAAGACATAAAACAGATTGACAGGCTTGTAGCAGAAACACTTGGAATAACACTTGAGCAGAGCCATCTTCTCCCTGCAGCAGCAGCCTCAGGCTTTAAAGAGGAGTGTCATACCAGGAGGTTTAGTGTAGGGTGCTGAGGGTGGGTGGGTGTCAAAAAGGTTAGGGGTTGAGCTGTGACAGGTCTAGACTGTTTGACACCTACCCTCCTTGCCTTCTACCTCCTTCTCAGATTACTAACCTTGACCCCTTATAATAGTGTCACATATACAAGGCAGAAATATCTAGATTTCTTCTAGCGTTCTAATTAGCACAACAGGGCAACAGAGCCAAACATGTCCCTCATGACCAAACACCATTTCAACAACAGCATATTAACATTTTCTCTCTTAATAATTGTGGCAGTGTGTACATTTATCAACAGACTTACAGTCACATTGGCCATCAACAATGCATGCTTAAAGTGTGTTTGTGTGCATAATACTGTGAGTATTACTGTATGTAATGCTATAAGTCTAGATCATTGACCCTTGACAGTTAATTCCTAACTAGTGTGTGTGACTGCTCAGGGAAGATAAATGTGAACTGCAGCAGCACAGATTTTCTGCCCTCACTTCACACATGCTTGCGTTTCATGTAACTGAGCCATTGACCAGTTTTCAAACCCTCATAAACAAATAAACAAAAAGACCTAGGACTCACAGATCTAAAAACCCTCATTGTGTGACTGTTTGCCAGTTTCTCTCATTGATATGCCTGCCACGTGGCTCCCCTCCATTATAGTCTCTTTATGTTGCTCTAATGAAGTGTACTGTAAAATAAAACAGAGATTTTTCACAGCCTTCTCAGTCATAAATAATAATTTAATCAACAACCCAATCCAATCAATCCAAGAATTTGATATTATAGAACTGCCTAAAAAGCAGACACTACAGTATTTGCTACCCTTTGGGAGATTACAACTGCTGGACAAAAGTAATCTAAAGTTGAACAGGCATGAAATGATCTAACATCAAAAAGGACATTTTCAGCATGTGCGTTGAATATTCTAATCCTAAATTCCAACCAAAGGTCACTGCAGAGCCAAATCTAGAGGGAGATCAGAGCTCTTGCAGAAGCCATCTGAGCAAACTCCTGCATGTCTGATGTGAGAACAGAAGAATGCAAGTCAAAGGGGCAGAGGTATCACCTTCTGTTGGAGTGAATCAACCTTGCTAGACAGAGCACAACGCAGCCCAGTGGGGTGGAACAGTTGTCCTCCAGTCTGAAACAATGCAATGTACAACTGTTTGTCAGTTTGCAACAGGTGGGCGGTGAAAGAGGAGAGGGGTAGTCTGGTGTAATTTTGTCTCCATGACAGAATTAGTAGTGTGGTAACAAAGAACTGTTGACCAGAAAACATACAGTATGGATATGTTTACAATATGTTTCCACCTGTCATCAATGTTCTTGTTGTAAAGTCTAATGTGCAGGAAGAACTCTCTGCATACTTTCCGTGTTCCAACCTTTTCTAGCCTCGATATTATAAATCATGCATCAAATGCGTACATTTTAAAATTAGAGACATTACTGTACATCAAAAGACTGTTTTTTTACAGGCATTATTCTCTTCTGAGGTCCATCTTGGTTAAACTGTAAATCTTCATTGCAAATGACTCCTACTTCACATATAGGTGAATCACCTGTGATTCACCACGCCAGAGCGCTAGCACAAGGTGGCTGCCAGGAGTAGCAAATATGTGCTGGGCTGCCCTGGTGCCGTAGGCAGCCCAGCTAAAGACAGGCACTTACATCACCTCCATGGTCAGCATAGCTAGTCTCACAGTCAGTCTTGTCTCTGGGGTCAAACTGTGCCTGCCGCACCGAATTAGCAAATCAAAATGACCAAGCATCCACGCTGATAAGCCACAACATTAATGCCACCATGCCAATGATGTGTTAGACAAGGGACAGCACGGGCACTGACTAGTCTTCAGGTAATATGTAGCCCATAATCAGAAAGCTGCAATTCCTTGTGTGGTCTGACACCTGTGGATCATGGACATCATTACATTTTTCCCATTCTGACCTAAGTCCATCACATTATGTTATGGCTGATTAGTGTGTCTACAAGTACGGGGGGGTTTTTCAACAGCAGTGAACTACATGATTAATAATGATGCAGTGCAGCCATGCACAGTGAATTTGTACCCACGAGATCATCCGTGCATGCAAGCATCATGCTTGGCTGTATCTGAATGTCTATTCAGTAATGGGGTTGATGTCAGGGGAAAGTGGAATGCCATGTGCGCTTGTGTGCGTGTTTTCTGTGTAAGTACTTTCTCACCACCAAATTACACCACCTCTCCATTTATCCAATGAAAATAGAAAGCCAGGTCACTTTCACTGAGGTTCAAAAAAGAACCAAAGCTTTGTGAGAGTTTGAGAGCGCAGAATAGATGTCACACAATACAGCCTAGGAGGACTCTAACACAAAAGGGGGCGACGGCTGCAAATAAAACATTTAGACTAACTTAGGTGGGTGTTGGACCCCTAACAGTGGGGGATTAGGTTCCAGGGGAATGTCTCTAAAATTGAGTTCTTGGAAGCTTTCTCTCTTGACGATTGCAAAACTGTGAGCAGGGCCAACGCCGCTGCATTAACCTGAACCAGATTATTTCCCACATCCAACTGAAGCATTTAAAGTCCAAGGTTTTGCATTTACTGACATTTGAGACAGCTGTATATAACAGCCTGGCAAATAAATCTATAAATCATTAGATAAACAGCAAGACGTTCTGCAATCAGTCCATTTCAAACCACAAAACCACTGCACAAAGCTCCATCACTGACACAGTAAACACCTGTCACTCGCAGAAGTAATTTACAGGTTCAACCTTCACATAAAAATCTCAGTTCAGCCCCTTGAACATCCAGAAACTAATGAAGTAAGAGTTCATTTAATCTAACAATGTATGATGTTCTTTCAGTGCATGACGCCCAACAATCAGAAGCAGCTCAGTTTCATCAGAGAGGAGACAGAGAGCAGTAAGCCCCGGTATGTATGCCTCACATGGTCTACTGTGAGCTCACTCAGGCAGATAAGCACATGTGGTCAGGGCTCCTAAAATACATTCCCCAGAAAAAAGGAGTGACTGCCAGTCTTGATACGTGGTGTAAATGTTTACTGAAACAATAGCTTGCTTACTGTGCACTGTAAATAGTTTAACAAGGGCAAGAGCTGCCAGTGAATTAGCCAGTATCTTTGTGGAGACAGATGTGGCATAAATTTATCATGGGATGGACAAGAAATGGTTCTTGACATTTGAACTCAAATTTGAACACGAGATAAGAAGCGCTTAGATGGTGGGTCTTAGATTGTGCTTAGTTTAGGGAAAATCAATTAAACTGTCAGCTATACTCATTTAAATATCTACTAACAAACATTATCTGATCCATTTACAGCAGAAGTAAAACAAACTCCACATTTATCTGTCATAGAGGAGCCCCGAGACCTGGAACTGGAGACCACTGACGTTGCATCCTGATTGAAGATTGGATTTGTCATGGGTCATGGGTCAAAGCCAGAGAGTCAGAAAAACTGGCTGCAGCTATTGTGTGGGACATAAGCTTATTCTTTAGTTTATAGTCTGTAGTCCACCAGCTCAGTGGGTAGAGTGGTCGTCTTCCAACCCAAGGGTTAGACAAGACCTATAGCGGCTGGTAGTAGTGCTGACACAGGTTTAGCAGCTTTCCAAACAACAGTTTCCCCTGAGGGATCAATAAAGTATTAATTCTTATAGTCAAGTTTAAACACTGATCATATCACACCAGGCACGAGGAAAAGTCAGGAGATCATTCAATTCAATGAATGTCTAAAGTTTCTAAAGTCTCATTGAAATCCGTTTAAACATTATTATTTCACTCTGCACCAAAGTGGAGGGACATTACCACCGTCCTTGGAACCACGCGCATTCTGCTGCAATTTCAGTTTACTCAGTTTTAATCAGATTAGTTTAGCTTCAAACCTGGCACACCTTGCTTCAGAAGATCTTCTTTGAAACAGAAAATGCGGAAACACCTCTGTCAGCGAAGACGCCCTCTCTTTGAACTTCATCGTTTTAATGTAAACATCAAGTGTGCCACTATCTAGTATATCTACAGAGAGCCGTGGAGAGAACAGTAGAACGGCCACCTGTGCTGGCCTTAAAAGAAACCACAGAACCCAGCCAGTTGAGTATAGCCCACATTTCGTAGAACACATCACTTACCCTATGGATTTCAAAAAAATCCACAAAGCTATCAACGCTTCGCATGGAACAGTCAAACAACTTGACAGCTCTGTCTTTGATTTGCATTTGTAGGGTGGAGGAGAGCAATAAATAACTTATTTCAACTCAAGAAGACAGTTAAAGAAACCCCACTTTCACACCCAAATCGCAATATATGTAGATATAAGCAACCTTTAAGTAATATTTCACGTCTTATTGTGTCCGCCTGTGCTTACTCTGTTTGTCTTCTCCATTTACGGAGCAGTGCTTGCAAAATCAATTGTATTTTGGCAGGGACCAAGCTTGTTGACTTTGCTTGTTTTATACACAAGAATTAAAGAAACGAAGCCAAGTGATAAATCTCTCATTAGTAAATCATCTTCAGTCAGCACCTCACATACCACAGCTTTTTCTTTTCAGATTCATTTTTCCAGTACTATTTCATTCGTATGCCAGTTTTGAAGGTTAGTAAGTGCTCGACGAGCAAAGAAGGCAAGAAGATGCGAACGCATGGCTCAAAATGTAACAGTGGCAGGTGAGAACCATTTACAGTCTCAGAGGTTGCATCAGACGCCATTAAAAGAAAAATGTGTGTGACAGGTGTGTGTATTTGGTTGAGGTGATGGTGTCGCATTGGGGGAGTGCAGGGTGTTGTGTGGCTGGTAGTCACAGCCGCGCTCTATTTAGCACACCGTAATGCAATAATGCTGCTTTGCCCGCTCTCAAATAAACTAAGCATTACCACGTATTACAGTCAGACATCCCTAAAAGCCCCGCATGTGTCCATCCTCTTTGTAAACGTGGACTATATTTAGCCGTGTATGATCTGTGCTCAGCTCAGTCTGTCTAAAAACAGAGATTGAAAGGCTAACACCCATTGTCTGACACAGTGCCCACTGGCAGCCACATATATGACACGTGTACCGCAGAGCTCCCTTGTTGCTCTCTTTTTGAAGTCTTCTCCGAAATTAGTCAAAACCATCCTCACCCTACAGGTTTCACATGCACTCCGTGGATCTGATTGTACAGAACCCTAATCCGAAAACAGAATTCCTCTCTTTCCTCACAGTGGATAATTGAGTATGAGATGCTGTTTTATGGGCCTTAAGCCAAACTCCTGCCAGAGTCACAGGTGGCCAACATGGCAGCGTATTCAGCAGCCATGGGGCATGAATCTGATTCCTGGCAAGAATCCAGCTGCAGGTCAATATTCACATGTTCACTACAGGATGAGGACAGAATGTATGGGAATGAAAAAATCATCACCCAATCCGGTTACTTCCAAGCACCCCCAAAATAAAAAGCCACCGCAGATAAAGGAATGGCAAAGACAGAAAACACATTCCTTCTCCGGTCTCTGGTGCATCCAGGTATGTATTTTAGTGTCACCACAGAGCAATCATTATCAACTCAACAGGTAGCAGCAAGTAAACAGCTGTTCAAAGCAGAGTAAGGTATGATAATCTCACCTGTCCAAGGTCCAAGGTAACATTCACTTCATTGTAGACCAGTCCCCTGGAGAGAGGAGGGCTCTGCCACCACCTTTCAGTCCCATCGATGGCGTTGGTCACCGGGTGAGCTTTGTTTGGGTCAACGGAGTTGCAATAATCACAGAACTGACCCTAAATGGAATCAGACTGTTATTGTGCATTCAGAAACACACACACCCAAATAATTGCAGCACGCTACATAATGGAAAAAGAGGGTGCAGGGAAATAACTAACCTATTGAAACAACATGGAAAACATTGCAATCCTGACTTCAAAAGTTTAATTGAGAATAATAAATGTACAGGTCATAAATTGTTAGATTGTTCTTACATGATTGTAGGTGCCTTCAGAATATTTCCTAAGGGGACCACTGCAGAATGGCTATTTCCTTTAGAAAAATGTTCTCTACTGTACAGAACAATAGTGTGAAAACGACTTCTGGCTGAGGTGGTGCAGAGTTATCAATGTTTCCCAGGACCCTCTATACAACAAACTTTTGTTTTTTCCCATTACTTCCTGCTTTTCATTTGTACCAGATCCCTGTTCTTGCACCGGACGAAAAGTTGCAGCGTGATCGCATCAAGCGCACCCTTTATAAACTCACCTGAATATTTTGAGTAGGAAGTCCAGTGGTCGGTCCCCCAACAAGCTTACAGTACAAATCATTTCTCGGCGTCCGAGCTTCATCCTGGCCGCAGGTTGCTGTGGCAGAGATGACTGACCCCTCAGCGAGGTTGAAATACGGAGGATTCAAACTAAAACCCGTTAAGTCGTTAAAAAACCTCTGTCCCTCCACGTCCCTGAAAGGTGATATCGCAAGGGTGAAAAGGAAAGCGAGGAAGTGAGCTCCTCTCATCCCTCTCGCCATGATCCACGATACAAGTCCCAGTAGATGCTGAGAGCAGGCGGCAGCGTCCAGGAATCGTCATCTACACATCTCCATGACATGCGCCAAAGTGCAGCGAGATGCGCGGGGGGCTCTCTCTCTATGTGTCACTGCTTTAGGTGGATCCTCTGCTGCGGAAGGCGTGCTTTCTGTTCGGCGCATGTTTCCAAACGGACAGCGCCAGCTTTCCAACTTCCCAAACAGCCCAACTCTGCGCCACACACGGGAGCTATCAGGTGTCAGGCTGTCGATGGTCCGAGCACCACGGTAATCCTCTGAGAGGGGTCCAAAGGTCCCCGAGCAGCCTGCCCCGCGTCTTTTTCTGTTCGCTTCATTGAACTAGAGAAAACGTGATCCACAGGTTTATTACAGGAGTTGCACTGGGTCTTATATGCGCGTATTTAGTGTGTATCCAAATAATTATCTGATCATATTTATATAAGGGGTCGTTTTGATAAAAATACAATTAAACCCAATATTGTACAGTAGCTACAACTTCATTTGAAGTTCGCTAAAGATGGTTTTAATGAAACAAAAAGGTTGATTAACAAATGCATGGTAGAGAAATAGTAACGATTTACTGGAGTTAGTTTAGTTGAATGAATATGTAATATCTTGTTTCATATGGTTTGGTCTATTATTTATAGGTATAAAAGAAAATATAGTGTCGCCTCTTTCCCTGTTTAAATGTTTTATATGGTGATCTTGGAGCGACCTCTAGTGGAGCACTAGAGTCATCGTGACACTCTGAAATCTGTTTTTTTAATTGCAACTGGACTTTTAGTTCCTTTCTCAAGACTCGAGCAACTCCTCTGGAATGGAAGGGTCTAGTTGCTATTGGAAAGCCCTTTCTTATGAGGTAACCATGACCGGGATGACTGAGAATCATTGCAGATGTCTGTTGTTCTACTTTGTCTTATTAGTAATAGTTTCCCCTCTGCAATAAAACTAGAGAAAATATCTTGTCTCTTCAATGAGTCACTTTAAGTAGGTCTGACTTCTTTATTCTATTTGTCTTAGTATAACAACATTTCAGTGTCCTGTTGTCTTGTCGCAACAACAACAGAGTACCGTGATCCACCCGCCGCATCGCTGTCATTCCTTTAGGAGCGAGCTGGTGTCAGAGCCGAGGGAGCGATAAGCAAACAGAAACTTGTTGTGCAGTGACTGAACAACTGGATAAACGAAACAACGGTGGCGGGGATCACGGATTCAAGCTGTCGTAATTGTCACAGGACTTCAAATGGAGCCAACAAATCTACAGGTAGGACGGATAACTTTGGACTTACAAATAACTTTAAAAAGGTGCTTTATTTATGGAGGAGGGTGTGACGTGTGTTAAATCACTGGAGGAAACCCAGCGAGTGGAGCTAATCTGACGCTTTCATTTTGACAATTCCCGATAGTTTAGTTTATGTCTAGTTACAATAAGTTTCTTTATTTGTTTCAAACTGTAACATAGTGACTTCTTGGTTTCTGTACAGGAGGGTTTGTGTCAATATTCCTGTTCCACAGGCTTGAGTCTGTCATTGACCTAAACAGCGATACACATTAATTCCACAGTTTGAGTCACTCTCTGTGATCTCATTCAGTTTTTTTATATGGACCGTGTTTAATTATAGCGCTCTATTGAGCGTTACAGTGGTTTGGTGATGATTTTGTGTCCTGGTGTTGTTGTCAAATGACAAGATAGTAGTTTCACTAACTCACAACAGATGGATGCTTTGCGTTAGATTAAGTGGACTATGCACCGAGTGTATTTCTAATATTAGTAATTTTCTGCTGGAGAGTTTTGGCCGTCAGTCTGTTAAGGTAGGTGCAGTTTAATTTGTTAAAATATACACAGTCAGTATTTCACCAATACCTTCCACATTAACACACAGCTGTGTTTTGGTAAACAGATAAAGATACACTCTTAACTCACCCAGAATTTACATTAGAAACACACAGACTCGAATGTAAAGTCTCATAGAAACAAAAGGTTTATTTTGTCTTAAATACTTATTTCCTGTTCTTTCAGAAAGCTATTGCTGTTGCACAAAAAGCTTCACAGGCGGACCAAGAGGGGAACTATGAGGAGGCCATCCGCTGCTACCAACACGCTGTCAAGTACTTTCTGCACATTTTAAAACGTGCGTCACCATAGCTGGAAAAAATCAAACCTATGTCAAACTGAACCACCTCACAATAACCTCAACACTCTACATCCAAAGTCTGGTGTTCATCACTGTAACTGTCTGATGGACCAGTTAACATCTACAAGTGAAATTACACAGCTACTGTGTGTTTTTCATTTCAAGCTGTGACATGAGATAGTTTAGAAAAGATTCATTAATATTTTAGGACATTACAATGGCACTAATTGAATATTCTTTCCATTAGGTGAACCCCAGGGTAAAGATGGCAACCAGAAGATTAGAGATACATGTAAACAGTATCTGGACAGAGCGGAAGAACTACAGGAGTACCTAGTGAATAAGGAGGTTTTTACTTTAAGTTTTAAGTTTAGTTAAATTAAGCCTTAGAAATGACGCGTGATGAAATGAGTGATGTTAAAATATCTTTTTTAAGGAGTATTTTATTCATAGATTAGATTTTGTTAGATTGTTCTTATAGGTGCCTTCAGAATATCTCTTAAGGGGACAACTGTAGAATGATTATTTCTTGTAGAAAATATTCCCTACTGTACATCACAATAGTGTACAAACGATTTCTGGCTATTGTACAACTTGTTGAGGTGGTGCAGAGTTATCAGTGTTTCCCTGGAAGCTCTAAACACCCCAGTTTTATTAACAAAGGGCACAGATTTCTTTAAAGAGCGCATTGCCAGAGAACAACTGAGACAATTTTATAACATTAGTTCTTTACTATTACTTCCTGCTTTTAATTCATAGATTCAATTTTGGAAACCCAGTGCAGGAGTATGGGCTGTGGTTAAACCGCTAACCAAAAACACCTCATGAAGCCACGCGAACTGCTACCAAAAATAATAAGAATACTATAATAGCACTGTGGTAATAAAGGAGATTCACACACAGAGGACAAATGTTTGAATATACAGTTTCACAATGTTATCAACAATATAAATCGTTAAAGAGCACTGATGCAGGACATCAGGAACCGGGTTACGTCTTGACGTCATCACATTCCGTACACGCGAGTATCGAGTGTTGAATACGGAAGTTTCCTTCTCGATCGTACTCGGGAGCGATCTAAGACAGGAAAACAACCATCGATTATTGTGTTCAGAGTGTACATGTAACGCTAAATTGTTAAACAGAAAGAATATACGTTTTATACTGAAATCGGTGTGATATTTGTTTCGACTATTGGACAAGTGATCGGCCCTTATGGCTACGAACAACAATTTACAGGTAAGTGGAAGACCAGTCCCGGAGCTGGCTAAAACGCTTTAATAAGCTAACAAAGTTGTTAAGAACTGAAACTAAACTGAAAAGAGAACAGTAGTTGTTTAAATAGTCTCCCGGTTTGTTGGATTGTGTTTATTATGAAGGTCTTCGACTATGTATAAAAGCGAAACGTTTGGGATATTGTATGCTAATTAGCACGGTCGGCTAATTTTAGTAGTTAGCCTAGGCTTAAATTTAGCAGCCACATTAACCTGTAAACAACAAAGGCACTACACAAAGCTGATACTGTGGACCAGTATGTTAAATAAATATTGTGTTATCCGGTGTCACACTGCTTGTAGCTGTTAAATTTACCGGAAAAAAAATGAACGTTAGCTTCTGTTGCCTAACAAGACAGCTAATGAGGTAACGTTGCTAGCTAGCTGGTTTTATTTGGCCAGTCAAGACCCCCGTTTCCAATATAAAGAAAGACTGTAGAAGACTAGTAGTGTATGTTGGTATTTGTGAGATGTATAGGTGCAGATTGTGTGTTAGCTAGCCATCCTTTATAGCTGTGATAGTTAAAAGGAAGTATAACAACATGCTCAAAGTTACGTTCAGGCACTCCTCTACCACTGTGTGTGAGTGTGGTGTCGTCACACAGAACAGGTGTTGACGTATATTCCGTTCATTATACACATTATTAAATTACGCCTAAAGAAATATCAATAGTTAACGCGGCTAATATGTTCGTTATGAGTTTGTATTTTATTTTATTGTGTAATTGTGCTTGCATTTGCGGCATGATAGCTTAGTGGATAGAGCAGTCGTCTTCAAACCTCAGGCTGAGCGAGTTCGATTCCCAGTCCCACCAGGTTACATGTCGAGGTGTCCTTTGACAAGACACTGATACCCCGTAGTAGTAGTAGTTACGTTATCCAAACATCAAAGGGGATCAATAAAGTATTCATATTATATACAATTATTCTTGTGGAAGTTCAAAGAAAGCTTTTGATTTCTCAGAAATGTCTGTCTCTTTTAATGCTTGTACCTAAAGTGTCAACATAATAAAAATTTCTGTGTCTCTATTAGAAAGCCATTGATCTTGCCGGCAAGGCAGCTCAGGAGGATAAAGCTCAGAACTATGAGGAGGCTCTGCGTCTCTATCAAGCTGCTGTTCAGTACTTTCTTCATGTGGTGAAATGTAAGGCATAAGATAACAATTTGACTTGGAGAATACGATTCAGACCATCTAATGATCAAATAAGCTTTATGTGCCTCATTCAGTATAATTTGCAAACCACTCTATACACTGTCATAGCATCAGTGGAGTTATACAAGATGATCCAATAATTTAGGCAAAGGCAAATGTTTAGGTAATTTTTGCAATTGTTTATCTTTGTTTTCATATTAACACTGTCAGAAAATATGGTAGTGCAGTGTCTAATATCTGAAACTAGCTCAAATCTGTTGATTTTTTTTGTTCTCATTCCTAACAGATGAAGCCCAGGGTGAAAAGGCTAAACAGAGCATCCGTGCAAAATGTGCTGAATATCTAGACCGGGCAGAGAAGTTGAAGGAGTATCTAAAGAAGAAAGAGAAAGCTCCTCCCGCAAAGCCTGTGAAAGAGTCACAGTCTGATGATAAAGGGTGTGTTTATGGGTGGAGCACTGCTCACATGGTGCCATTTAGATCTGGATGTTAAATCACTTTTCCCTTAATAAAAAGAAAGTTTTTTTAAAAATTGAATTTTACAAAATACTACAACTTTTTAAAGTATTCAGTGTTTTTATGTCCAGGAATGAAAGTGATGAAGGCGATGATCCAGAGAAAAAGAAATTCCAAAATCAGCTCTCGGGTGCAATTGTTATGGAGAAACCAAACATCAAATGGAATGATGTTGCTGGTTTAGAGGGAGCCAAAGAGGCACTAAAAGAAGCTGTTATTCTTCCAATTAAATTCCCCCATCTTTTCACAGGTATTAAAATAGTCAATGCAATACAAAGTAATCATCTGTGTTACATGAAATAGTTGTATCCGAGTGCATTTAATAGTGTTCTGGTGACACTGCTATAGACTAAATCACATCTACACTTGAATGACAGGAAAGAGAACTCCATGGAGGGGAATCTTGCTCTTTGGACCTCCAGGTACAGGAAAGTCCTACCTGGCTAAAGCTGTTGCCACAGAGGCAAACAATTCAACGTTCTTTTCAATCTCCTCATCTGACCTTGTTTCTAAATGGCTGGGAGAGAGTGAGAAGTGAGTTATTAATAATTATGGCTATCCACAGAAGCATGGTTAAGCATAGCCAAAACTGTACTATTATTTTGTTTCCTAAAGGTTTCTGTTCTGCTTCTCAGGTTGGTGAAGAATCTTTTTAGCCTTGCTAGAGAGCACAAACCCTCCATCATCTTCATTGATGAGATCGACTCCTTGTGTGGTTCAAGAAGTGAGAATGAGAGTGAGGCTGCGCGACGTATTAAGACAGAGTTCCTGGTTCAGATGCAAGGTAATAATAAGCCTAAAAAAACACTTTAGGTCAGATTCCCCTTCCTGTTGAGAGAAAATCAAAATATGTGGGAAGGGGGTAATGGATAATGGTTCGAAATACCTGTAAATACTCCTTTACAACTAAATCTATACCTGCAGAAGAGTAAAGAAGTACAAATTTATAGAGGTTTGGATTTTTTGGAGCACATTGCTATGTATGGTTCCAAGGGTGTGGATTGCCCCATCCATAACTATTTAGTAGGAGAATTCTTTAAACTCGATAATGTTTTCTTCTGTTCTTTTTTAGCACTGTTCTGTGGAATCAGAAATTAGCCCCTCTGTACTAAAACAGCAGCTTACGTCGAATGCTTATGTTAATGCTTTAAGTGAAGTGATTCTATCAGGCACTGAGTCATATTTGGAAACGCAAGTCTTGTGACTGTCAAAACATTCAGATTAAGGTCTTCTGGTTTGTGTAGAATTGACTTCACAGCAGGGCAGTGCATAAACACGCCCCATGTCTCTATTCTCTCCACTTTCTGCTTATTGAAGTGTGAATAGCTTAAGTTAGCATCAAGTCCTATGGGGCAAAAACCTTCTGCTGCAGCACTTAATCAAACTGTACAGCACGGTGATTATTATAAAGACGTCAGTGCAGACATCCTCTTTGACAAGTGAGGGGAACATACCTGTTGTTTAAAGCCATTTCTTCTGATTATAGTCTAAAGAGGTACTTCACTGATTTTACTCATCATAGGTAGGTACTCAAAGGTGCCATGTGGTCAGAAATTTCACATGGTATCTTGCAAAATGCTCAGTTACAACTGCAGTTCTCCCTTTGTGGTTTTGCAGGTGTGGGCAATGACAATGAAGGAGTGTTAGTACTTGGAGCAACAAACATCCCATGGACCCTAGACTCAGCCATCAGAAGAAGGTAATGGCTATTACTTTGTGAAAGTTGTTAGCAAGTACTTTTCCACTCTCTTGTGCTCACTGTATACCAACAACACTCTTACAGGTTTGAGAAAAGGATCTACATCCCATTGCCCGAAGAGCACGCCCGCTCCTTCATGTTCAAGCTCCATCTGGGCTCAACTCCTAACAGTCTCACTGAATCCGACTTCATTACTCTGGGCAAGAAGACAGATGGGTACTCTGGAGCAGATATCAGTATCATTGTCAGAGATGCTCTAATGCAGCCAGTTCGAAAGGTCCAGTCAGCAACTCATTTCAAACGGGTATGTCTTCTAAACTACAACACGTTGTTTTCTGCTATGAATCATTGTTTTCTGACAAATTTTCACTTTTGTTTCCTGTTATGTTTTGATATTTAAATAAGGTACGAGGGCCATCAAGAGATGATCCCAACATTACTGTAGATGACCTCTTGACACCATGCTCACCTGGTGATCCCAACGCAATTGAAATGACATGGATGGAAGTCCCAGGAGAGAAGCTAATGGAACCTGTAGTAAGCATGGTAAGGACATAAAAACACTAGGTGCTAATAGAAATTCATGTTGGATTTATTTTAAATTCAATGCATAACATTTTTCCTTCTTTCAGCCTGACATGCTGAGATCTCAGGCCAACACGAAGCCTACTGTCAATGAACAAGATCTGGACAAACTGAAAAAATTCACAGACGACTTTGGACAAGAAGGCTAGGTGGGGTGATTGAGCATATCCAAACCAAAGCAAAGGAATTATGATTGTCTATCTTTTCTGTTCTAGTCCCCCTTTTGTCTCTCTCATCCTAACTATTCACCAGGGGTTTGTCATAGCTGGACAAAATTACTGCTCTCTTCTGCCAACCCGATACCTACACAAAAGGTGGAAGTATATTTGATATTCACTGTTGTCCAAAGAAGGTTAAACACTTGCTAACTGCAACCGACAATATGACATTGGGAATTTAAAGGGTTTGACGTATGCACAGAGGACTATGGGTGTTGAGTAAAATACCCAAGAACCTAACAGCATACGCACACAACAGTTTTTGCAAATGAGTCCGCTGAAATCAGTAATAATTTATTTTATGTTTCTTACTGGCTCTTACATTCTAATTTTCTAGTCAAAAAAATTCACTTGGGCAAATAAATAACCAATATATCATTATTTTCTGTTAAGACAAAAAATGCATTTTAGTGTGTACTGTACTTTGTGGAATGTTTAAATCTTGGGCTGGTACTTAAGGGTGAAATTGAGCACGAGTTGATAGAATTCATCATGGAGAAATTATTCTTGTCTTACACTGGTGGACATGATAGTTTTGAGATGGAGACTCAGGGTGAGAGTTGCATTGGCCCCTGTGGCAGATTTGGATTATTTTTTCTGTTTCCAAATCAATGACAGTTGTATTTGTTTACTCATTCATCATTTGCAGTCAATACAGCTACCAGGGAGGACCACCAACCATGCCCAACCAGCATTATTTTAAAATTTCTCAAGGACCCAGTGGCTTTGAATTGTTTTGTCACTCAGCTCATGGTTTTCTTTTTTCACAACTTACTGAACACGTTTTCTATTCCTATCCAAAGGCTTTGCTTATTATTATTAATACAAACTGTAAAAAAACTAAGCCTTATGTTAAGAAAAATATACATTGTGAATTTTTGATATAGTCAGACAGAGGTGATTAAGTTGGACCCTGATGGCTTAGGGGGATAGGTCATCTTCTGGTGTACTTTACAATGTATGAATGCATCTCCCCAACATGAACTATTAGCCATACGTGGCAGTGTGCACCGTGTGCCTTCAAGAAACCTGCAAGAATTTTTTAATTTGTTTGTCAATTGGACATACTGCTCATATACTGAGTGCTTTGTCACTACAACTAAGAAATGTTTAATACTTGCACATTTCATGCTCTTTTAGAGACTGTATACAACTGTACTCTTTCTCCCATTGTGTGCAAACTGCCTCTTGAGTTTTGATGGGAAGATCTCTTATTTTACTGTAAATGTCTATACATATAGTCAATTTTTGGGCCTTCTCTTTGTGAATAGGCCACTGATGCATACAGTTTTGTTTTTCGTTTTCACAATGTAAATAAAAGCTATACCTACGTGAAGAAAAACCTTTTTATTTTTTAGTTACACACTCGCGACTTGCTGTCAACAGTGTATTTCCAGAGCAGGTGTTGGTCTTTATCAATAAAAACTTTATCTTTTGAAGACACTGAATCAAATATGTCGCAATTTTAATAGGTGATGTCTTGGGGGGTCTGCACTTTATGACAGATTTCGGAGTGGGTAGCTGCAGCAAATACTGCCAATGATAAAGTAGGGCATTGCATTGTGGGAGTTGAAGTTAATTAGGTCCAGCGCCGCTGTTGTCCCAGAGCTACAGGTTCGTCTAGAGGACTACAATTACCAAGTACGACACGCCAGCCGTTCGTTTACAGTGCACAGTTCGATTTGTTTTGGTTTATGCAGACTGCTTTGTCACGGGGAGACGAGGTTCAACGCGGTTCTTTCACCTGATTGCTGCACATCTTTGACTCTCTGCCAAACCAGCAAACAACTCCTCCTCCGACGCCTGTGTTTTGCCTCCGCCTCTCAGGACCGTTGCCTGTCTCGTATCTCTTGTTATCAGACCCCTGAAGCTGGCCTGCTAGTTAGCAAACAAGCTAACGCTTGTCAGATTTCACCCATGTCCTCTGTAGAAGGATTGAGCTCAACGATCACAGATTGGCTATTCATCAATTCTTGGTGGCTCCTTCTGCCATTCATCATGCTTCTTGTAGTTGCAGCCTTCATTGTTGCCTTTGTGTTGCTGTTATACATGATATCGCCTCTTATTAGCCCTAAACCTCTGAAACTGAACGGGGCCCATGTCGTGGTAAGTGCAGCGGAGTGCTAACGTCATTTAGCTAGTTAAGCTAGTAACGGTTGCTAACGTTCGTCCGAGTATATTCGTTTAATCCTAATTAGCTTCATGCTCTAAGCTAGCGGTTAGGGTCTAGTTAGCTGTGTTACGTTTCAATTGCATTGTGTTTGTCTGTTAACAACTAACCACATGGTCAATAACCAGTCTAAACTTTTAAACAGAAAATATTTTTTGCGTGCTACATCTGTAATATCACTTTTAAGGCATGACACGCCCACGTAAGCTAGCCAGCGTTATAGTTAACCGGGTTTTGAGGTAGCCCTACTTTACGTTTTAGCTACATTTCATTTAGCGTACTTGGATAATACTAGATAACGCGGTTTATATGGGTTATATATTCTGCCTTTGTGAAAGTTGCAGTATTCATATTTGTTTCACGCATTGTAGAAACTGTACGTACAAATATGGACTCGTGTTGACCAGAATGTTTTAAGTATATAAATAGAAATATTTCCCAATACAATGCAATAACCTTCCGATTGTATTAAGGTGTTCAGCTTGGACACAAGACACAGTTACATTCCTAATTTTTATGCAAGACCAGCTTACAAGTTGCAGTTCTGCTATTCTTTTGATAAGAGATTTTCGTACTTCTTGCATCTTCAGGTGACAGGAGGCTCAAGTGGGATTGGGAAGTGCATTGCAATTGAGTGCTACAGACAAGGAGCATTCATCACTTTAGTGGCACGAAATGAGGTGAGAACAAACCACATTCAACCAATCTTTCCTTTCTACCAAGTCAACATGTTTGCTGTCCAACATGGTGAGGCAAATGTTAATGTCATAAGACAAATGTACCCCACTCCTGCAAAAATTGCTGTATTTTATTTATTTATTTTGTGCTTCATTTTGTTTTTAAGTTACATTTTTCTGACATGCATGTATTTATACAATGTTTTACATGTAATTTACATTTATGGTTTACATAGGTGAAATTACTTCAGGCAAAGAAGGAAATAGAGAAGTTTGCCATCAATGACAAACAGGTATGGGTTTTCACTATTGTTTTTTAAATTTCAACAGAACTTGTGACTATATATACTAAATGTTTATACTATTTGCATAACATTGCAAAAAATATTGTACAATTTCTTATTCAGGTGGTGCTTTGCATATCGGTGGATGTTTCCAGTGATTACAGTCAAGT
>JAUMHF010000009.1:9801422-9830936 GCA_032359275.1 Microctenopoma steveboyesi | reverse complement strand
CCCCCCCCCCCCCCCCCCCCCCCCCCCCAGCAATGATTCATATTGAACATGTCACCTCAAAGGGAAAGACCGTTTAACATTCCCCTTGAATCTGCCTTCCCCTGGAGGTGGCAGGTTGTGCCACATATCAAAGGCAGCCAACAGAGGGAGGACCCTCCAGGAATACAGCGCTAATCTGCAGCCGCTGTGTTTAACATGTAGTCCTCTGTGCATCTAGGTTGGAACTCTTTTTTTTTGTCTGCTATTTGAGACCTGTGCCTTGAAGCTGGCACCGCCTGGGCTGTTGAGATGCTCGCTCGAGGTCTCTGGAGCCTGAGCACACTGAACAGCAATGTAGGTCATCATAGTCTGTGTTTTCCAGCCGGGTGGAGTTGGCTGTATCTCTGCCGCTCTGCATCCGCTGGAGAGAGAGAAAGCGCAGTCTTTTAATCCACGGGATTATTGGGATTATTACGAAGCATATGTCTCCAGTTTGGTTCCATTTGGTGGATTTCTGCTCCCAGATTTTCAAAAGCAATATCCAAATGATTTTGGCTCAACATAAACATTTAAAATATATTTTACCATTTGTTTATGTGGCCTTTTACCTCTCTGAGCTTCAGCACGGGCAAATTGGTGTCTAACAGACAGTGATGTTGTTTAAGGTAATCATTTGAATGCCCATCAGGTGGGGAATTTCCTGAGGTGTGTGTGTGTGTTATTACGTGACATTTAATAACTGACACTGGAAGCACAGAGCTTTGTCTGTTCTCTAGCTTGGGTTTGTGAAATTCAGCTTCTGCTTTTTTATCGACTTGTTGGCTATATTTTGAAATATAATGAAAGTCACTGTATCATCCCACATGTGCTGACAAGGTTGTTTTTTCCATGTTGTGCCCTCAGATCCTTTTAGCCTGTTTTATATCGAGGACTTTACGATGTTTTGTAGGTGTAGACGGTGACGAGAAGTCAGTTGATTTTGTGTGGACCTCCTGAATTATGAATCCACAGCCCCTGTGAGTCGGTTTGCCAGGATAGCAGAAATAGGATGATCGTCTATTTGGAAATAATCTGGCAAACAGTCTGTTTTACTATGAAATCTTTGAGTGGATTATGATAATATTTCTATGTCCAATGTCTGCATGTTGGACCTAGAGATTACTCATATTAAAGGTACATTTTTGTCAATAATCTAGTACTTAGTCGACAGCATGAAACACATTTCATGTTTCAGTTCCCTCTCCTCTGATTAGCTTTTGGCTCTGTGAGGGCTTTTCTTGATGGCGTTTACACAACTTTCCAACAATGAAGACACTGAATAAACACGGTTACATGTGCGTTTAGACGGGCTGTACTTATGGTCACTTACACTGTTCATTGTGTTATTGTGAGTAGTGTGTTTTCCACCACTCTTAAAACAACGTATTACTGACATTTTGACATGTCGGAGTGGAGTGGAAACAGCTTTCCATCAGCCACCCTGTTTCCTGTTGTTTTGGAGACATTTCAAGCCCACTAATCATTGTTGAGTCTAGCCATCGCCGGTGAGTCGAATATACGTGTGGTTAAACAAAGTTATCTGTCCAGGGCAGCACAGTGATGGCACTGTTGCCTCACAGCCAGAGGGACCAAGGTTCAAACTTGTCGGCTGAATGCCTTTTCAATGTGGATTTTGCATGTTCCCAGAAGTATGGCTTCTTTCTGTGGTCCAAACACATGCAGTTGGGTTAATTGGTGACTATGAATTGCCCTTAGGTGTGATTGTGAGTGTGAATGATTGTCTTTATCTGTATGTCAACCCTGTGACAGACTGGTGACCTGTCCAGGTTCTACCCCGCCTCTCACCCAATGACAGCTGGGATTGGCTCCAGCACCCACGCAACCCTTAACAGGAAAGGTGGTTAAGATAAAGGATGGAAATCTGTCTGCCCTTTAGAAACAACTAAGCAGGTGCTGTATTTAAAACACATATGGGGGTGAAGGAACTCCTACGCTGCACTGGTTACTTCTCACACTCTGCCAAAGGAAACACTGTCCCTCCATTGTCCTAAACAACCAGTTTACACCTGTATAAATTCAGCCTTTGTGGAAGAAACTGCTCTCACGAGCTGCATTTAGCCAGCAGCCTCATCCACACCTGTGTTTATTTACAGGCACTTGCAAAAACCAAGTGACTGAATCAAAGTGGCGTATAACGAAGTGATATGTTTGACCTGACATTTCATTGGCTGAGGGGGTGGCACAGTGTGTTCCAAAGAAAAACACAAGTTTAGAAAGATTGAGAAATGACCTTTATTTGTTGTTTCGTTATTTTTAGCACCGCAATGTTTGCAATATTCTTTTGTGAAGCCTCAGCGAAGGGATGGACACATTCATATTCCCCCCCGGGATGCCAAGCCAATCTGCCCATTTGAAGTCCAGCTAGCATGCTAGACGTAGCAGTTAGTAGCATCTATTCATAACTAGAACGATAAACTGTGAGCATGTGAGCCTGTGAGCATGCAGGTAGTATCATTTTGTTCAGGCTTCCTTTTATGTTGTTGATAATAAGAAGGAGTTTAGTCCTTTCATAGAGTCTGAAACAGCAGGATCAGGTGTCTGCAGAACGCTGTTGGCCAGGTGGCCCATTTCTCTGTGTGTCAGAGGTGTGTACGTGTGAACAGGGGACAATGAAATTTGTCTTGGGTTGGGTCCATTCTGCGGGGAATCCCCCTGAGAACAATCTGCTCATCTGCTGATGGGACACGCATGTTGCAATGCTACTGCAGGCATCTGGCGACACCCCACTCCTCCCTTGTTAAGACTGAGTGGATCTGGGACAGCGAGGAAGTCATTAATCTCCATATGGGTGACATGTTGGCAGAGTAGAAGTTGGGAAAATACCCAAACAAACTGAATCACAAAGGAGGCTACTTGCTACTTGCACGAGAGCAAAATAAAAATCTAGATGAGATCTCACTTACATCCAATTTGTGTCTCCTAGATACAAAGTGAGTCTATATTTATCACAGGCTAGCTAACCGTGATTGTTCAGGAGGTTCGTGGATGTGTTTCCCTCGACTTTAAACTGTTCTCCCAACACGAAAGAAGACGGTGAACGGACTGCTACAGTGTGTTTGAGAGAAATAGAAAAAGACTCTATGAGACATGATGGGGCATCCATAACAGCTAGAAATCCTCCACTTCTTTTTTTCATGAACTGGTGTCTTGTTTCTAGCAATCACACAGAGGACTGAACAATTACTTGTGTAAATAGAGCTTTTTTCCTGCCCACAGATGATTACAAAATAACATCATCTCACTTCTGAACAAGCAGAAACGTCCGTAGCTCAGACTGAGTTTGGAGATTTCAACAATGCTTGTATCTGTTGATGTGGACTCTTAGCTCCGTAGTGGAGACTGTATACCACAAAAGAGCTCAGTGTGGCGAGAAACAGCCAGATTTTCCCCTGTTCTGTACCCCTCTTGCTGCGCAGGCCCCGATTGCTTACCATCTGCCACAGTGTTTACACCCAGCAGCCCAGCAACTGCAATCTCAGACACATTTCCTACAGATGCAGGCTGTGACTCCCTGAATCAGTCTGACGTGAATGCCATTCTTTCAGGAACAGAGCTAGAAAGGTCTCTGCTGTGCAGGTGTGTGAGATTCTCAAAGTACAAAGATGTTTGCTCCACACGCTCTGTCCTGTGGGAATAATATTTAAGAACGCATTTTTAATCCTTTATAGTTTAGATGGTGCAGAGTTATAGGCTACATCAGTCAATTCTGATGCAAATCTCCAATAAACAATAAAAACGTGGTTCATTGTGAGACTTTTATCTTAACTTTTTTACTTGTTTCTGAAGAATGTAGTCAAAGACTTAACTCTTGTGATCATTTTGTGTAGATTTTCCCAAGAAAGCGAGTACATTTTCCTGCTGTCCTTATCGTACAGCCTTTCACTGTTCAGTAACAAACATGAGCTTTTGTTCCAGCTGAATACAATGTGATACATAATTTAGGTGCAATTTAACCTGCAGCTCTTTCATTTTTCTGGAAACAAAGTCAGGTTGATTTGTAGTCTGCAGACATGCTCAGTCTTAATTATAGAAAAAGTATTTTATTGGAAAGGGAGATCAGCACGGTGTCTCTAAAACTAAATGTAACAAATAAAGTCTCACATTCCCTTTGAGCTGGAAATGACTCATGCATTTTTCTCTCCGTCAAATTTACCATTTTACACATTCCGAGCATTTCGCCTCTGCTGCATGTGGAGAAACACCACGTTGAGCACAGAAGTGTAGTTGCATCACAGTTCCTGGAACGAAGCTGTTGCTTTACAAAATGTGGTTTCCACGACCTCCCCTTTCCCCAGAGACCCCCCCTACCCCAGCACGTACTGTGTGCTTATTTGTGGGCCTCCTCAGGAGAGCCAGAGGAATGTCTGCTGGGGAACGGCAACTGTAAATAAATAATGGAGACGACCTGGGTGTTTCTTTCCTGAGTGGTAAAATGAAGGGTGTGGGCGATTTTGTTCTTTTGTTGGACAATCGTCTCAGCTGAGCTTGCTTCATTCAGGAACCCCTGTAGGCCTTTTACGTGCTGACTTTTGTGTGGCTTTTGATTGTTTTGTCTGTCTCATAAAATGTAGGCCTTAGGTCATGTGAACCTACACATAGGTGTTACTGTTTCGTCCAAATCGGTAATCACCACTACCTGTTTTCCTATTTCTTGGAGGATGTGCGCTGGAGCTGTTTAAAAGCACCACCATCCCAGTCCGAGCACACACTGATAAATAATATATGGAGCAGACAAACTCTGATACTAAATGGATATCCCGAAGGCCTTCCCTCCTCCAGTTAAGAGCTTAACTCTGCTTTTTCACATCTTTCTTCATCTCGTCCTAATCCTCTTTCTGTCTTTACCGCCATACACATACTTGTTTCACGCATGCACACAGGCCGTTCACGAACAACACACTAATATCCTGAGACAGTGTCAGGTAACGTTCCACATCCCTGAAAAATGCAGGGACATGTGAGAGGCCTCTAAATATAGAAGTGTAACCATCACTGCTCCCGTGTGGTCCCTTAATTGTCATGCTACACATAAATCCCTGCCTTGTTTGCTTCTGCACTATCTTCACACTAACATCACAAATCCATCGCCAGTCTGTGTGGAAAACATGTCCTAATCAACCATTTTAGATGGCAGATAAGAGCTTTCCACCTTCTCTGTCATAGCTGGAGCTAGATAATGAGGAGCTCACCGAGAGATGCTAGTTGACTTTGCCAGTGGGCACACCCTTGCATGTGCTGTAGAATATCAATATAGGACAAGGTTAAACGGTTCCTCTTTTGTTTAGCTACTGTAGATATTTTTGGGACCCCCTAAAAGGGTTTTAAAAATTAATATTCTCAATTAATTTCAAGAACAAAAGTGGCCATGGCTGTTTTAAATGCAGATCGGATTATTGCTCTAATTGTTTTCTTGTTCATGAAGACAGCTTCCTGCCAAGCTAAATATTTTTTAATCACTGAGTTCATGCGAATCACATAAACAAGATTTATGTGACACAGCCCATGAATGATGTTCCCAGGTGTTTGTCAGGTAGTTGAAATGCTAAACTAAAATAAGACATTTATACTTTAAAAAATATACTTTTCAGCGTTCCAGAAGCTTTTTTTGGTTGTTTTTTATATATGAGTTTTTCAGATTATTCTGTTCTATGTCAACATCAAATTGAATTAATACTAGATTAGAGGATATTCTAAAGCAGTAATTAGCCCTATTGAGTTTTTGTTTTGTGTGCTTTTTGTATTTGGGCATGAACTATTTCATATTAGGTATTTTGTGTTTCCCTCTGGGATTAATAATGTTTTTTAAAACTTGAATATTTGATCTATTTTGGCCCCATGGTGACAGCTGAACTAGCTGTTAACAATTTTAACAATTATATTTAACACTTTAACTTAATTAACAATTTATATTCTGACATATTGCCTATTGGCACAATGGTTATAATGGAACCAGCTAGCAGTCACCTTTCTTGTTTCTGGGACTGAATGCATGGACATCCAATGTCCCCTCTTATTTTAGCCCGGTTTAGGTCACCACTGAGGAATAAAATGTGTGGCTCTCTAGCTGTTAAATGAGTCGTGATGTTCACCAGATCGCGGCTTACTTTCTGTTGTTTGGTGCTTTGCAGGTCATGTACAATGTGGGATTGAGTTAAACAGTTGCTGATTATTTTAGATAATTATATTACATATATTACTTGGATCATGAAATACATAGAAGTAACATGACTCCAACAAGTCATTGGAGATTTGCAGAACATCCCTAGATGCCAACTGTGGCACAAGTCACCATCAACTGCAGCATTTACCAGGGAGATGATCTGTTCCTGCTGCCGTTCTTCATGGGCCTGAACCCTGTCAGCAGAACATCACAGAAAACTGTTCATTCTTTACAGACCACGCAATAGCGCAAATACCAGCCACATCGTCCACATGGATGACATCAAGCATCATCAAATTTTAGGTACAAAATCAATAGGGTGGGAACTTCTACACCAAGTAGGACTGCTGGTGCAGGTTGTGCAAAGATGCCCCTGAGACAGTCCAGCACATAACAGCAGGGTGTATGATGCTGACAGGCATCATGTACATGGAACCCCATATCCATGAGGCTAGTGGACAGGAACATCTAGGCCAAGTATGGGCTTGAAGTCAAGAAAATGGGAGACACCTCCACCTCTGTGGGTGTGATACAGACTGACAAATTGGTAATGGCTGACCGACAAACAGAATAAGAAGGCTGTAACGAGAAGTGTAGCAACCGCAACTGACAGCAACATCTGGAATAAAGAACATGAAAACTTTCAGAAATACCAAGAGCTAGAAAAGATGTGGACGGTGAAGGCAACAGTAGTTCCTGTGGCAGTCGGAACACTTGAGCACTGAGGCCTGCGATCCTGCCAGTCGAGCAAGGTGGCCAAGAAACAGCTAGGACGCTGCACTGGACCCTCAAGCTCCCAGGCCTCTGGTAAAGGACCCAAGCTTAAAGAAAAAATATGTCACTGAATAAATATATATATGTACAGTGTGTATATATACACATACACATACGTGTCTGTGTGTGCGTATGTGTGTGTGTGTTGGAAGATACAAGCAAACACAGAAGCGGATGTACTGGTACAAGTCAATTATTTGCTGTCCACAAAATGGCTGTGTAAACACTCGCGCATATACATACACACATATGCCGTGGCACATCAGCGTGTACACACAGAAGCGGATGTGGTAGTGTGAATCAATAATGCTGTGTTGTCACAGGGTGACATGTGAGCCATGGCAGCGAGCAGATGGCCCCGGGGTGCCTAGCTTCCTGTTAGCCATGCCATTCACTCGCCACACAGACACACGAGCACACACACACGCATTTTACTCCGCTGGGATTTCCCGGTGCAAATAGCCACAGCACCGGCCATTAACAATAGCATGCCATTATTGGCTCTTCTCTGAAATACTGACTACATGCCCTCCCAAAAATGACAAGAGCTAGATAATGGTAAACAGATTTCTCTACCCCGTCCATGGCGGTCTGGGGTAAATCATTCTCTGCACCCCCTTCGCAATGTGATTTCTGGCAGAGGGCAAATAGGCCTCAGGAAATCAGATCGCTTTCAGTTGACACCATGTGAGGTCAGCCATCGCTCAGATATCTCCCTGATTATGTCGTATTGATTGAGTGTTTCCATCGGTTTGTGTCGGCATCTTTGAGCAACGACTCAATTAATGCAGCGAGCCAGTACTTGTAATAGTCAGATTGCATATGCAGGGGATTTATTGAAGATCACCCTGAAGGAAAAAGATGCCTCTCTTGCACGATCCTAGTGAGATGTTTTAACACTGGCAGCTTTGAGCTTGACAGGGGAGCTCTCAGTCCTAGCAAAGCTCACGCAGCATCACCCTGTTGGCCGTCACCTTTGATGGCCCCTGATTGGGTTTGAAGAGAAAGTGATACAGCTCTGAGATTGAGAAGATAAAGGCTTTATAAAGAGGATGTTGCAGCTGGTATGTAGTGTTTTAGGGCAGTGATTAGCATTATTGAAAATGTGACGTCCTCCTAAACCTACAACCTAATTTTGTCTTCTTACTGTACTGAACAGACATTCTGTAACAGATAACCCCATGCTGCTTTCAAAGAACTACTACTGCATGCTACTTGTAACAGGAGTACCCCGTCGGCAGGGACATACCCAGTCTTGCCATGCCGCTATATTAAATTTTTTCACTGGGTCTGCTCTGAAGGCAGTGCCTTTAATTGGTTGTTGGGCTGTCATCGCAATTTCAAATAAAGACAGATACTTCAAAGAGAAGGGGGAGAATTGAAAACGTGGAACTGACAGAGATTCCTTTTCTTCTTTGGTGTTTTGTTTAGCTCTTTTTTGTATTTTTGACAATACAATGGTGATTTATGCCTGTGGATGTTCTAAGGATGCATCATCTTGTGACTTTTGTTAAGAGCAATCTTTTTATGACGGCTGGATTCAGTCAATTCAGGCGTCGTGTTGCTTTATATAGGCGCGTAAACTCTGTGACGTGACATGTCTAGACAAGGCTCGTGTCCACAAATATAACCACCAGAAGTTTAATCAGGGCAGCAAATTGACCTATAAAATGCTTCATTTATCAGTCACATTTTATGACACTTGTTGGTACAAAGGCTGTTAAAAAAAAGCAAGATCCCAAAACAGCACATTTTTTCTCATATGAATTATAATTTCAAGATATTAGTGCAAAAAGGACTTGATCGTGTCAAATTATGAGGTAGCTGGGCAAACTCATTTTCTGATAGCGACGAGTCCATCAGAGCAAGCACTCAGACCCTTAACCTTCAATGTTAGAATTTCTGAATTAATGTGCACATTCCTCCACTCCAAGGACGACAGGGGTTAAATATATTCCTAGATGAAATGGCTGGTGTCTTTGATCAGGAAGTGAGGCTAACAGAGTTGTAGGGGAGGAGGAAAGATGGAAAGAGCATGCGAGGAGAGGAGTGTTATAAAGTAATAAATGACAGTCCAGTCCTTCCTAATGCCACCCGTGCAGAAGTCAGGTCAAGACTGACTAAATGATTCACTGGGAAAAGTGTGGATGGCAAGCTAAGTATGATCATGCCACCAGGGCTGAAGGACCAAAGCCAAAAGGTAGCAACTTGTTTTGATTTAGTTAAAGTTCATGCTGTTAGGGAGAGGCAGCGTATATTAGTTTACTTAGACGTTTGTAGAGCAAACATGGATAAGGTTGCCTGTTAAAGTCATCTGACTCAACAATCATCTGATTCTCAGCTGATCCATCTGCTGACTGGAAACCAGAGCAATGTACTCCTGAAACATCCACATGAGCATTACCTAGCACAAAATACAAACAAGCGACCTCTTCAGTGTTCTCTGCCTTATACGTGTGTACTTTTAACACAGAATATTCTCATCTTCAGCACGAACCAGAGTCAAGGCTGTTCAGCCTCAAGTATGCAGTCACTGACTACCACTAATAACATTTTCATGGAATATTCCAGAGAGAAAATGCCAAGAAACCCCTTTTTCTGTTATGGAACTGACATGCCTTATTAGCTTTCCGCACATTTTCAGACCTTCAGTGTCACAGTAGGCAACTTATTATCATTCATCAGGTAGGCTGTGCTTGTTTCCCTTTGGTCCCCGCTTACAGACAGTGAAGGTCACACAGCTTTGAATGAGCCAACATGCAACAGATAGTTCAATCAGTCTTTTTTAAAGCATGGTGCTCAGCGTAGTTCTCTCCAAGGTCTCTCAAAGTCACGTTGTACTCAGACCAAAGACAGAATAAAGGATCCAGTGACAGAAGTAGCGTCCACTCTAACTCTTAGCTATTGTGTTAGCCTTTGATTACTTTCATCTATTTTTTAGATTAATTAATCAGTTATGGTTATTTTATTACTTAATACAACTGTGCAATGTCACAATGTTACTTCTAACTCCGTTATCTCAAGGTTTTTTCCTTATCGTCAGACATTTCAGGCACACACAGTGCAGTTGTTTGTTTTCCCACATCAATGCATTCCTTGCATTCCTCGCCTGGATGATAATCAGCTGGTTGCCTAAGAGAGGTCATTGAACTTTTCCCCTGTTGTTGGAGAGGTAGGGACTCTAGGTTCTGAGTGTTGCAAGCTCTGATATCGCTGAAAATGTATTCTTGGCACGTGCTAGGATTTTTTGGAGAGAAGTTGGATTGTGTAACAATATTTATTGTTTCCCCTTTCCCCAGTTTCACTGTTTCAGAATGACCTCATATGTGGGACAGAGTTTTGTCATGCACTTCACAGTAAGACTCTCCTGCTTAGGAGAAATGTGCTTGCCTTCCCTTTCCATGAGTTTTGTTTTGTCTTCCCTTGTGATATCGTCTTGTTTTAAATCCCCTGATGCAAATATGACAACAATGGGCGGTGGTGGAAGAAATATTCAAACCATCTGAGTACACCATAAAACTACCCCAGAACCCCCAGAAGTGAAAACGTCTGAAAGTGGTACTTAAGTTTAGGTAGTGGTAAGGGTTAGGGGTTCGTGGTTCTAGAGAGATTCCCTTGCTAACCGGTGACTCAGTCTCAGTTCACTCCTGCTCCTCTTCTCTTCACTTCAAAGGTGTTCCTGAGGGAGCTGCGCCTCAAACAGATGATTGTTTTCTCCGACTCTATCGGACATCTAAGATACCCTATCCGGGCTGCTCACCGCATACCCTCTCAGAGATTGTGGCCCCACTCATTTACATGGTTAGAACACAGCCTAACTTGAAACCTGCCTGTGTACTTCAATCACGTAAACCACTCCGATATCTTATTGCCAAAGTTGACAAGCTTTCATTTAGCCCCAACTTTATAAGACGTCTCCTGTGCTCCTGCGGGAAAGACAAGACCATGAGAAGCGCAGGGCTTCAGGCTTTGATGTTCTAATACTTTCTTCTCCACTGACATGTTTAATTCTCCGTTAGATGATATTGCACCTGACGTGTTTGACATTTCTTCCTAAATTACAGGGGTAACCTGGGATTTCATCAAAGTAAAAATCACATCATTGCCAATTTTTGTGAACATAAAACTTTCCCTTTTGTTTCAGTTTGCTTTTTCTGAGACTTCAGGCAAAGATTTAGGAGTCAGTAAAAGCAAATACAAATCTCTTAGTTACAGTGTCTTACCAACTCCCCCTGCTTTTCTCCATGGTATTAGTATGACTACATGTTTGGCTTGCTCCTTGTCTTTCCCTAGTTACCAACACAAAGTCTGTGATTTAACCATACTTGGCTCTACCACAGAGAAGCAGTAGTCCTAAACTAGACAGTGATGTCATCCCCACAGCATCTGGCACAGAAAGTGACATAACCCAAAGGGAACTGCTGAGGTCTTTTACAAAGACTTAGCAAATCGTCAAAAACAATCCTTTCAGAAGATCGGGATTGTTTAATGCTTTTAAGTCAGGGCTTGGAAAAAAAAACTAAAGAACAGAAAACCTCATCTAGTCAAAAGCTGAATGCATCATTTCAAAAGAATCCAAAACCAAATGACTTTATTTCCTGGGCAAGTTCAGAACAGTCGGGCCACTACATGCCCTTCAAATGGAAACAAAGATCTGCTGCTGTTCTCACACATCCCATTCATTACTCCATATACAGTAGCCATTTCAGTCTATTTTTGGAGTTGCATGTTGAGATGGTGGTTGTGTGGTATCAAGGTCTTAAGGGTTCATTGGATCTGACTCTCAAGGCTAAAAGCAGGGTGCTGTCCCATCACAGGAAATGAACCTCTCCCATGGGGTGTGTCTCTCACTCCAACAACAGACCACTCTGGTGGTTCCCACGGAGAATACAATCTGAATCCATCATGCAGCATAGTACAGCTACCGGCGATTTCATGCTTTGCTGTTTAGCCAAAATCGGAGCTTTGGTTTGGTTTGGTTCCTGCACCCACCAATCTAACTCTGATAGAACCATCTGAAATGTTTTTTACCTTTTCATCTAATCATTAACCAGCTGCGGAGTGAATGTGAATCACGGTCTTGCCCTTTTGCCCACTGAGTTCTTCTGCATGCATTCTTTAAATGCCTTGCATATTACTTTCCCATATCAAGTGCCTCTTTATACAAGTGCCCTCGCATTCCTGTGTGTAGCGCAAAACTGCCAAGGATTGAGAGTTTCATATGATTATCTCAGAAAAAAAACACCACAGCTTGTTGGCTTTCACAAAGCTTGCATGGATTTTTAAAGCCACAAGTATGTTGTTGGAGCAGCCAGTGAGCTATGTGCAGCTTCCATGGCGGGAACACAGCGTCATTAGACACCCCGGTGGCAGACATCCTGTCTTTACTGGAAAGCCACTCAAGCTAGGTTTAATGCACTCAAAACACGACAGCCTCACAGTGGATGATGACTCAGCGGCCCTTTTCCATTCGCTCCTCTGCTCCTGAACGTCATCAGTGGCCTTTTAACTCGGAGATGAGTTGTTTCATTAATTTGGGCAGCCCTGAACCAGGAGCTGAGATGAGACTTCTTGATATTTTCTGTTCTATCCAGCGCAACTTTGTCCCTTCCTGCTCCAGATGGGCTCAACACAGACATCCTCAGATGATGCAGACATCCCATTTTAGCTGCATTGTATCTATTTCAAGGAGCTATTGTGCCACATTTTGGCAATTGAAAAGGATTTTGGTGCAAGGTTGATGTTGGAATATGTTTCAAGGTCTAAATCCCAGGACTGGGTTGAAACATATTGTTTAAGCTCTGGAGGTTGTCTGAACTATCATGAGAGAAAAGGATTGATTTCATGTCTTTTTGCTAAATGTAAATGTCAACAAGTGCCAAGGATAATCTCTGAGTTTCCGAAAGGTGTTCAGAGATGCCAGTATACCAGGAGTGCAGGAGAAGAGGTGGTGACAAGAGAGCAAACACAGTGTGCCTCTATCCACTCTGAGCCTGCAAGGTCACTCTGTCCTTCATTTTATGTTGGATCAAAGCTGTTCAATAAAAATCAAGGGGCTCAACAAGAAAAAATTGTCCTATAAGGATCATTTGCACTCAAGGTTGCGTTACATGAAAACATGAGAAAATGTGTGTCAATTTAAAATCTGCCCCAACAAATTTCAATAGTTTTCCTCTTTTCTCATTTGATGAAGGCCAAAGTCTCACGTGTACTGTCGCCGTGTTCATTTATCTAGCAGTTTACACAATGAACACTAGAGACAATAAAAAATGGAGAGTGTCATGAGAGGTTGGGTGATTTACTGCCGATCGTGTTTCATGTTCCAGTGGAGCGAGCTCCACTCCCACGGGAGAGCGCTCTGTTTTGTACACACACAAATGCTGCTGCCGCTGCAGCTGAAGCACATTTGAATATTTATGAGCCTTTAGGGTAGCAGCCAACGTCAAAATTGTTTCTGCCTTTACACGTCCAATGTAATGACTTTTCATACACTGGTATGAAACTTGAGCCAACAAGAAAAGTCGAGTGGGGGCAATTAGAAAAAAAGGGTTTCCCCATTTCCTTTGTTTCATGTCTCCTCTCTTTTCAATACATATTATTCAACACTGTGTTTGTTTTAGTCTGTTCTGCCTATTCTAAAGGATTATCAATGATCGTTTTTATTTTTTTATCAAGTGATTTGGTGTAAACTATGTTAGATAATTACCAAAAATGCCCAGTTCCCAGATTCCCCACAGGGACATTCATTATTTTGCTTGACCAACAAAACAGTTTGATTAGGTATAAAACAGAAAACTGTGAAAAAGCTTTAAAACAAGGTTCGCTTTTAAAGGAAAAGTTTGACATTTCAGGAACTACCATTTGAGAGCGAGTTCTCCAGTTAGTCCATTAGCTCGCCAAAGGCTGCAGCTGCAAGTTAGTTTATTCTTACACAAACACAGAAACTAGGAAGAAGCTGTTTCCTTGGTTATGTAATAGAATAGAATGCATTTGATTAAGGCTGGGAAATACCCATTAGCGTAGGGTTATTTACTGGACCGTTGCTTCCTGACACCAGTAACGGCTTGGTAAGTTTGAATGGGTGCATTTTGCCACTTCCCGTCCGAGATTGTCATCACTTGGCTGAGTGGTTGTTGTTTCCAAGTATTGCAGTATCGTCACGGTGTAAAGAAGGGCTCACTGTCCTCAGCTCCAAGCTGTTTGGCAGTGCTGACGCAGAGGGATTCACTGGGTAATGAGTACTGCAACAAACTCCTCCGTCATCTCATTTTTGCAGGACCAGTCAATAGATGACACTCTAGAGACCTGATCGAACCTGACCTTGCTGCCAGACAAGAGGTTGCTGCCCTTCCACCTATTGTGTCTTAAGATAGCTGGCTGGCTTTTTTTCTATTTATTTTTTTAGCATGTGCCTCACCGCTTATATATGAATGAAAACTATACACATGCAGAGGAGAGAGACGTAAAGGAAATTATTGCATCCTTGCATTTTTCTGAATCTTTCATAATTCCCTCTTGGCCCCTGAAATGAGAGTTTTGTTTGACTTTAATTAGCTGCAGAGAAGTCTGTGAGAAGCTCATTAGAAGATCAGAGAGGACCAGCACCAGCATATATGCAACGTAGTAAGTATGTAACTATGTGAAAGCTTAGCGAATAAACGGAGCGCGGGGAGAAGCTTGGATCCGATGTGAATACAGCAACCACAACAGGCACTTTAATTACAAGCTAAACTTTAACCCACATCCCTTTCTCTTTGCCCCAGTCTGCCCACAATTGCCCACAGAAATGTCCAAAAACAGTTGGAGGATGACTGTCTAATCATTTTTTCTGTTTTGGCAAAGCACTTTTTTAGTTTTTACAGAGCTAGTCGAGTGCACAGGATGACTCATTATCTTCCACACAGGCTGCAGGATCATTCCCAATGGTGAGGGGGATCCCCAAAGGAACTGGCCAATGTTTGGTATTTTCTGTTATCTTTAACGCAGCACAAGTCTATCCAAGGAAGACAGCAGTGTAAAAAATCGTTGTGTCTACGACATGGACTCTAAGCAAAACCCAGAGGTCTAAATCATGTGAAAAACAAATGAGAGGTCTAGGACAGGCACTCTCCCACTTGTGGGAAAAGCAAATCATGTGTAAAGCTCAGAGCTTACATGGGTAACCATGGTACTCCAGCAGCAAGTTACCACCCCATGTCGGAGTATAGGTTACTCTCAGGTCCTCACTGTTCGCTCTGGGTCATTTACTCTGTGTGTGTTTCTCACAGGAATTCATTGTGTGCCGTAAAATAAAGGGAAGGGAATGTTCAGACCTGGCTGGGAATTTTCCCATTGGATTTATGGCGTCTGTATGGTGACGGTGACCTTTCTGAAAGCCGTTGATCCACAAAATGAACACTGTAGAGCACTGCAGCCTGGACCCTATTTCCCAGATGCACACCTGCTGCTGATGGCAGATGGCATGCTGCAGGGCAAAGATGAGTTTTTGAGGATTATGGTCTTTTGTTGATGTGCTGAATGCAGATGTTTCGTCCTCTCCTGTCCCAGCCAAACTTCCGCGTCCTCTTTGGCCAGATGTTTATTATCAGTTTGTTTTCTCCAAATCCTTCGCAAAGATCATAATATAAAAACTAATACAAACTTCCTAGTGACAGTGAATACAGACAAGCAGTGAGGCAGAGAGAAGAGGCAGGAAGGGCGAAATAGAAAGTGCCAAGGTTTGTTTTTCACACTCCTCACATGGTTGCTGCAACGCCGCTCACTAACGTGTGGGTGCAAAAGTTCCAGGAGCTGAAATGGAGCATGTCTCAGTCTCATGATATCCACCTGACACCCCTCCCCTCCCTCCTCCATTTCCCGCTTCCCAGCTCTCCCCCGAGTCAGTCTGGAGTTATTACCATCCACGTCCTTGTGGGATTCTTTTAAACATCCATCACTGCTCGTGTGCCCCTCTTACCGTAATTGGCCTGCTTTTGTTTCAGACTTAAATAGATGATAATCTATGCCAACTGTCTGGGACAAGTCGAGGACACACATCATGAGTTTGCCTTTTTTTTTAGCCTTGATAGCAGTCAGTCACACGCTCTCGCCTCCAGACCCGATGGCTGTTTCGTGCTCTTGCCTTAGCAAACTGTTATTTTCCAGAGGTAGGTGGAAAAATAGATGAAGGCGTTGTTTTTGCCAGCCAACACATTCTTGTCAGCTGTAGGTCTGACTAAAGAGCCTGTTGTTCAGTTATCACTGGAGACGTATGGTGGCTTTTATTATCAGCAAAAAACAGAACCAGTTATCTGACGCTTTGCTCTGACTTTTTAACCTTGTTAGAAATGTCCATGTCCTCCACTGAGTAGATTGTAATCATTTCAGTGACTTTTCATCACCTTTACCTGATGAGTGGTAGGTGCTACCTATCTGGCATTAGCACGTTAGCACAACATGGTAGAAGAACAGTGAGACAGAGCTGTAGACGCTCTTTTTTTAAGTCTTGGATAATTAAAAGCACTCAGCTGCAACAAAGGAAATGCCATGTGGTTTAAAGATATTGTCAGCTGATTTAAGATCGCAGTGTGTTTGGACACCAGAGGGCCTAAACTGGAAAGAAACTGCTGATCCTTCCTCCTTTGTGTCACTGACAAACCCCCACAGCCTCAGGAATGCCACTGGGCAGGAAGGGAGGAAAGGGAAACAGGAAATACTTTTGTCTCCCCACAGAAAATCTAGAATTGATGCTATCTTTTTTTTTGGGTCCTATGTGGGTTTTTGTTTGATAAAAGGAAACTGTATTAAAATGTGACACTTTTGAAAAAGAGTATAATGACCCAGTTTTGTTTTTTAGATCAAGGTCGAACGAAACGTGTGCATCCCAGTTCGAGTTACACAAAGCATAATTACTGTAGGTGGATTGGGATAAATCAAGACAGATTAAAATATAATAATAATAGATCCCCATGGGAACTGACACAGAAAGGTTGCGGTGAATTAAACTCAACAATTCACCATTGTTCACAGATCAAGGTCAAGTTACAACTAAAAACAGAAGCATGAAAGGAGTTCAGATGTACAGCTCCACAATAGCACTAATGTGTTTAGTGTCATAATCAAAGAGCTAAGATTCAGCAGGAAACTTCATCCTCTATAAAAATACACTTTGCTGTAGCTTGGTTCACGATGATCAGTGTCCATGTGCGTGTGTGATGCTGAGCACCGTGGCTTCCTGTCCAGCTGTTCCCGCTGTCACCGCTTTTGAACAGATGTCTGTATTTCCTTGTTTAGGTCCGCGATGCACTCGCTTCACAGGAACGTTTAAACATCCTCCAATTTGAACAGATTTCCCTGTTAAAACTCCTCTAAACACCAGAAAGTGTTTGGCTTATGAGCATGTGCAAGTAATAACACTCTATTTCCACCTAGATTTGGTGGCAACCGAAGGGATTTACATCTAAGACCATCAGTTTGCAAAAAAAAAATACATTTTATTAGTTTTGTCAGATTTTTGCTTCCACTCCAATAAAAAAGAGATGAAAGATTTTTTGTTTCTGATGCTCACAGCGTTCAAATTTGACATTTCAAAAACCTCAACATCAACTTGGTTTTCTTGCCACTTCTACTGTATGGTTGTATGGTTTCTGGAAACTCCCACCAAATTAGAATGGGAAAGACAAATATCTCCAAACCCGGATATGCGAAGTCTTACAAGGTTTCCAGTGATGGTACAGGTCCGATTTTTGACATTTGCTGACATGTTCCTCCATCACGAACATGGCCACATAGTTTGTTTAAGTCAAGCTTACACACACACAGTCCTGCTGCTGGAAACACACAATGTGTATTAATTTGCACATTAGAATAAAAATAATCCTCAACAAAAATAACAAACGAAATGACTCCTGCTTGAGTAACGTTTGCTGAAGTGTGCAGCTGATTTAATGAAACAAACAAGCTGTTTTTTGGAAACTCAAACTGTATTTTTATTACTTAACATCTTTGAAATGCATACCTACTGTATATTACGTTAAAACATCTTTCTCTTTCTGTTCGATTCCCAGGAGGCCTTTGTGGACCTGTATGACAGACAGAGGGAGTCTGTATTCAGTTGCTCCTGGCCCTCCATCAAGACAGTCTTCGGTCTCGCTGCACTCGGGGCAGCCAGCCTCACTATTGGAGCTTACCTTACACAGAAATGAATGAGTTCCATTTGGACCAGCTTCTCTTTATTTCCCAGCATCCTTCTCCTTTAAGTTGCGCCTCCTCTTTAAAGACTCCCTGACCCCTCAGAGACAACCTTCATACTCTTACGAATCTCTTCAAAGCCTTCACTAAGAAAGCTCCCTCATCCTTTGCCCTTCATGTCAAAACAGACACAAATCAAAACAACTGAAAGAACCAGATGCGCGGCCCATACAGAGCAAAGGGCGTCTCGGAAAGAAGCAGCTTAGATGTAATCGCGCTAGGCTGAGTGCAAGTGATGAGAAATGAGGGATCAGTGGCATGCATCTATCTTTTTTTTTTTTCCTTTTCTGCCTGCTTCTTTACTAGTTATAGCATGAACATTGACTGTCAGTGTAGACGTTGCATGTGGGACTTCGGTTTGGAGTCCTCGGCGGTGGAGATGTGGGGACGAAGATTAAGACGAGGCACCGCGCTGGAGACCTGGCAGCCACAGCCACACCCCTCCTTGTTAGGGTGAAGAACCCTGCTCGAACTGTTACCCCGACTCCAGCCCCTGTATCCCCACTCCCACCCCCACCTCTCCAGCCATCCTTCAGTAGACTTCCTCCATTTCCAGCTGCTAACAATATATAATGGAAACTGCTTGCTACAGCCAGCACAGTGTGTGTCTGCTCCTGCGGCAGCCCCAGTGCTCTGAACACACAGCACCATTATACTCTCCCCGGCCTTTAGAAGAGGATGGGCAAGCGGGGGACTCAGTTCACCTGGATTTTTTGGGTTTTTGCAACTCACCAAACCCTGCACTGTATGGGTTCTGATGCAGAAGAGCTTTTTCTTTAGGACTGAAAAACACGAGAAATGTGTTGATGAGATGTGGCGATGAGTTTGGTGAGAGATATGTTGAGCACAGCACAAAGGAGAGAGAGGTAGCAAGTGAGGTAAACATTGCATTTGACTTCGAGAGAGAGAGGACCAGATTTTAGGAGTGCATTCCTCAAGATAAGTCATGTGATCGTGACCTTTTTCACTTTTATCTTTTTACCTTCTGAAGCTCAGATTGTACCAGCTTCCAGTTCTTTCTGTTTTCTACCTTTGCAGCTTTTTTTCCCCCTTTTCGTACTCCTCACTCACTTACTTCTTGGGCTCACCCACGTTTCAGAGCCGACTCTTTCAACATGTGTCCTCCATATGTGAGGCCCACAGCAACTCTGTAATGCTAGAATCCACGCTGACGAAGGCGGCGTGGACTGAAAAAAAAAACTCAGCAACTCAGCTGCAGATGACTGCAGCAGGGTTTTCAGTTCATCACTAGAGTCACGGTGTCCCATGTGCAGGAACACGAGATGTCCCTTCCATTCAATCATTGATTTGTTCTTCTCAGCCTGTTCCTATCGATCGTTGTCTTGTATTACAGTCTGACTGAAATATTTGGAAGGCTCACGCCAGCTGCAAAAATGTTCTATTCATTTTTAGTCATCACAAATCTTCAGCTTCTTTGTCACGAGGATGAAAGCTACTGCCTTCACACAATCAACGTTCACCATGTGTAGTAATATTTATAACAAAATAGGGCAGAAGACATGAAATTACAACAAAGAAGTTGCATTTTTGCTATTTATTAAGAGGTACCAGATCACAGATTTAACAAACAAATCCACTGTTTTCACTTCTATTCTATGGAATCACACTGTAACTACATTATTTCCTGGCTGCTAACATAACAAGAAAACATTTAAAAAGTGAATTTCTGTGTTGTATTAATATTGGCTTGAGGCTGCTATACTGTTGATTTAACTTTTACTTAGAGCTTAAACTGCCACAATTTTACAGTATAGATCTAGAGAGAGAGAGGGCTGGAAACCAAAGTTAACTTGTATTAATCTTTAATTTAAAAAACTAAAAGTAGCTTAATGACAATACGTGTCGCTTCACTTACACCGAGAGTCAGTTCCGTGAGGTTGTGTGATCTCTCTGTGGAGGGTTCGTCTAGTGTTACTGTACTATATCAACCTAACTTTTGTCAACGTTGTGCTCCAATAATAACTCAGTGCTTATCTTTTAAAATGTTGACCTGCCAGACCTAAACCTAGTCTCAGTTATCACTATAAACCAACAGCTCACGGTGTTTGATATTCCAGTGATGTGTGTGTGTGTGTGTAAAAGAGAAGCGGCGGCTGATTGATGAGCAGGAGTAGAACAGTTTAACAGCAATATACTGTAATTTTTATATTCTCTGTGCATATATGAATGTAGGCACTATGGTTGCTGTACTGTTTTACGTCTATAATCACAAACCTGTAGCACTTAAAAAAGTGAAATGTGTTTCTGTTGTTTACTGCTATATCCACAATAAGCTAGTGGGATCATATTGTTCCTAATAAACCAGACTTCTCAAGCAGCTGCAGTCCCACGTTGTGTCTACTTTTTGAATCGATTCTCGGCTTCTGAGCATGTCAGCGAGGCAGAAAGAGAATAAGAGATGTTTACGCGGACAGGAGTGTATCAGCAGTGTGCTTTTGATTACCTGCTATCTATTCACAGTTACATACTGTACAGTATACGTTGTGTCAATGTGACAGTGAAAGACTGTGCTGCGGCAGCAGCAGCAGCAGCAGCAGCCGCACCCCATCAGACATCAAAGCTGTCCCCAAACACTGCACTTGTCAGCCTCTATCCTCTGCTCCATACCCTGCTAAACACAAGTGCAAAAACCCAAATGCCCCGCGGCCAGGTTTTTTACACCCTCTGCCTCAGTTCTGATCACACTTGTCTTCAAAGGCTACAGCACTCTCGCTGCTCGGTGTAATTTGTGGAAAGCATGATGCAGTAAAACTAATGTTGAAAGAGGCGAGTGGGTGAGGGAAAATATGGGGAGAAGAGTCAAAGAAAGTGGTGGTGGTTGGTGTGTATAGCTATATCCCCGAGGAGACCAACAGCAGAGGGAAGATCATTTGGGCTGGAGCCCCACGCAATCCCCCCTGTCTCTCCCACTCGCCATGCATATAAAATGCATGACACGCTCTGAAGAGGAATTTTAAATCAAGTCATAGACTTTCAAAAGAGAGTCCAGTGTGGGTGTGTGTGTGTTAAGAAAGAGAGAAAGATGGGCAGTGAGAAGAAGGGGGGGGGGGGGGCAGCAGAGGCCTCCTGCCTCTTCTGCTTTAGGCCTACAAGGTGTAGAGGAGGCTTTTCCAGTGCAGCGTATCACAGGGGAGATTGGGAGATCAAAGCAGATTGTCTGGAGTAAGTCTGGTCCAGTTTTACCCCTCATTTGGAAGTCCATCACATTCATGCATGATACCTTCGCCTCATTTGGAGGCGACCGTTATTGCACTGAAAACTTCCTGCTGAAACCGAGCAATTTCCGAGAAATATTGGATGATGTCGGATGAGTGATGAAACACATCTCCCACTGAAAAAACGCTATGCGCAGATGAACGAATTCAACTTTCTGGGATTGCCTTTCGATTTTAAAAATGCACCACTCACAAATCATTTATGTCTCGCTGGAATGCAAGTAGGAGGTTGTTACTTATTACAGCAGGATGGAATAAACTCTAGACCCTGATCCTAGGTGAGAACCTGAACACTGCTTGAATTGTGTGCTGCAGTGTCACCTGGTGGCTGCTCTACATGTTCCCCACAGATAAGCAAGCAACCGTGACATAAAGCACCAGGAGTCTGCATTTTTTTTTTCTTCATCTACATTAAAATGACAGCTGATGTCAGCGAGCAAATATAGAAGACGATCAGCTGCCGTCAAGCTCAGCTGAAATAAAAACCAGTCTTTTCTCAGCACACTCTGGCACGTGGTTGCCTATCCCTGCTCTGAAATATCATTAGGGCAGCGTGCCATGAAGAGGAACACGCTGAAAGCACAACAGCTTACAGCTTTGGTGATGACTGCTCAGCCGTCTGTGATTGGCAAGGCCTTCGAAAATGTGTGAAACAAGCATCTAATGTCCCAGAATATGGTAATCAGCAGGAGAGCGGGGATGGTGCTGCTATGGAAATACAAATCCTGTCTGCGATCAGCATCAAAGCAACACATGCTAAAGCAGGGAAACTAATTGTCCTGACATTTAACGCACATACTTGTTCTGTGCGGTGACTTGTGTTGAGTATATGCAAAATCAAATAAATTTAATGTATGAATTAGGAAACTACTGCAACATAAGTGAAGACATAAAGGTCTATCTTGACAGTAGTGTGTTCATGAGGTTGGGTTATTGTATGTTGGCTAAAACAGTACCGACTATACACTGGGTAACTTAACATAACATAACATACCCTATCTGCTGTTGATTACAGTACTTCATATTTATTAGTTTTATATTATATATTTATATTCATAAAATGTGCTAATTGTTAAATCTAGAAAAGTGACCACAATTTTCTGTCAAGAAGTCCAAAACATAAATAATATTATATATAATATTATATATTAAAACTTTCTTAAATCTTAAAAGGTTCCAGACTTGTTCCAGACAGGCCTCCAATCTGAGTCAGGTAGTATTTAGGTAACATTTAAGACAATAAACAAGATAGTTGGAGAAAGGTCATTAATGACTGGTTGAATATTTTTTAAACATTCCTGTAAGGCATCCCATCAATGGAAGGTATATGACGAAAGGATACACAAAGTCACCTGGAAGAAAATCCAAATTTCATCTGCCCAGATGTGCTGGGTTCTCCAATAATGCATTTGTGTACAAAGTGGAAAAACATTAAAGACAAAGCATTAAAGTACATTCAGTGTCCTTTTATTTTTCTGCAGTCCAAAAAATAGAAAAAGTAAAATAAAGAACATTCATACTGCTGAAGTGTCATTTGTCATGCTTGCACATTTACAGTACATGTTGATAGGATACAAAGTTTTCTTGAACCAGACATTTTGCCACAATATATTTACAAAAATAATTAAAACTGCAGTTTCTTTAAACACGTTGACACATTCATAAAAATAAAGCTTTCTATGACACGTTTCTCGAACACGATCCTATTTACAGTCCGACATGGAGATGAGTCCTGTTGAGTTACAGCTGAGATAACCCAGCGGCTTCACATGTTTGCGAGGATCAGATTTTCTCAAACATCAAAACCACTGAAATTATTAATTACTAAAAAATGGTTAGATTTTTCTAGATATTTTCCATCTTCTCATAACCTTACAAAAAAATGCATCTTTTATTTGCAATGACCGAGGCACTGAGTAAGAAGCTGTTTGCTTATTTATGGTAGTATTTGTCTCCGACCGCTATGCATTTTTGAAAGAGAAATTTTGATTTGGGGGAATTTGCTTTTCCGAAGATCTATTTAGCAGAAATTAAGGACATTTGATTTTATATGATTTTGAATTAAACCAAATGAATAACAATGTCTTGCGAAATGTAAGTTGAAGACAGGATTTACTACTTCAACAGTTTTTCTTTTAAAACTCCAAACACTGTTCTAAGAATAGGCAAAATACACAAATAGGTGTGTGCAAACAAAAAGGCACAATGAAGACGGGGCATTGAGTGTTCCATAATGACACCTGCAAAGTGTTTTCTTTTTTGTTTAAAGAAGTCATAAAACGGCCACATTGTCGGCAAAGTACAGTTTTACTACAAACAGTCGGGTTGCATCTGTGACTGCTCACTTTTTCCTTCCGCAAATACTGAGGAAAAGATTCACTTTCACTAAACGGGCCTAAAATCAACCGATCAGAGCAGCAAGGTCATAACCCCAAACCCCGAAGTGCACCTGTCTCAGCTTTCCCACATTTCCTGGGTGCCCACAATATATATCTGTGTGTGCGTATATGTACAGTATATATATATAAAGTAAAAAGTATTTGTGTATCTGATCAGTGTTCAAACAAACAAACTAAATAAATCAGAAAATCAATCCTCAGTGCAGAAAGTCCACTTCACTCAGATGTCTAGCTCTTTGGTTTCCAAGCGTCTACAGTGCATCAGCTGCCGGCGTCTTCAGAGACCTTCAGACTGGCTCCGCATGCGTCACGCTCCCTACATCAACCTTCAAACCAATTCACGCTCAACGCGTCTCCACTTCAGTCGACGCCTTCTCTCTCTCCCTCACTCACTCAGTCGGGTTCTCCTCTTTACAGGTCTCTATGGAGAAGAGGACAAAAAATGTGTTAGTAAAAACCCAAATTTGTTTAAATGTTTTTACCCATTTGCATTATTATTAATTATGTATAATGCAAAATGACTTGCCAAAGAAAAACTAAAACCACCACATGCTTTCAGTTTTTCCACATAAATCAATGTTTATGGAAAATGTTTGCACAGCTCCCCTGGTTCTGTTAGGATACACCCAGCAGTAATAAGTTAGAGTAAGCATCATTTTTCCCACTTTTAATCTGTGCAATATGACAACATGTAGATCAGTCGGTCTAAACTGAGCTTCCCGTTCTCACATACAAGATTTATCATTCTTTTTCAAGCCCTCAGCATCTGTCTCATTAGACTTCATATAGATCAAGTGGACTGGAAAGGTTCAGAAGATTAAGGTTGTGTTAATTCAATAATGTAAATAGTGATGCTAACCCTAACCCTAACCCTAACCCGTCAATAAAAAGAAACAACAGTATATGTGAAGTCCTGCTTTTGGTGTCACACATTAATTGCTGCCCCATGTCACAACCCTGCTGCGTAAACTGAAACAAGCACCCATCCGTCATCTCTCCTTATGTTCATTTTAAATATTAAACATAACTAGTGCAATCCAAATGATAACTTGATCTTCGTCTCCTAAGTTACTTTCACATTTGAAGTTGTAATCCAAAACCTGTAAACAGACTGATGTGTAAAACAATCAATACAGATTCCCTCTGACCCACCTGGAGACATTTTTAATGCTTACCCAATGTTTACCTTACTTAACTATTAACGTCTATCTACCTTTCCAACCTCGTACTGCAACAGTATTTCTTTGCAGTATTAAGTATCAGGCATCTATTACATTAGGCTACGATATGCTGAAAATCACATCACGTCTTCCTAAACTATATTTCGGTGCACTACATGGGGAAAAGATGAAGTGTTTGTTTTTGAACCACTGGCTTATTTACTGTCCGTGAAGCCTTGTCCTGACAGAGGATGACAAGACGACAAAAACCCACACAACACCGTGGAACACAGTGCCATCCAGCAGGACAAACAGGACATCGGACACGCACCATGCCTCCTTAGAGCCATTTGCAAGCAAAGCAGGTGCGCTTCCTACCTGAGGCAGGGATATAGGGCAGGTGGGGAGAGAGAGCTCAGGGTCCTTGACAGAAGGGGAGCTTGGGCTAGCAATGTTGAGCATCTATACCTGCAGGGCTGAGCACCAGGGCCTGGAGGAGGTCTGACAGGGAAATGATGCCTTCGATGCTGGAGCGCTCATCCACCACCACTAACCGATGCACCTAGCACAGAAAGGTTCCCACATTAACTAAGTCAGTTCTAAGGTTATTTCCTGGTGCACGTGTTGTATGAGTCAGAGTCTCACCTCAGCTTTGACTATTCTGTCCACAATGGTCTCCATCGTTTCCATTCTATGGCACTTTACGACTCCTTCGAAGTACTGAGAGCGGTGTTTCAGTGCCTGCGTCACTGTAATGTCCAGGTTATTGTACGTTTTCTCAGCAGCCAGGTTCTACACACACACACACACACATAATATAAGAGTGAGACAATAAATCACAGCTCAGTCTAGTCTTATCTCCAATATTTGGTATCAATCTGAACTTACAATCACGTCGAACTTGGAGTAAATATCCACAACTTTGCCTGTAGGAGAACAAAAAGAATCCCACTCAGCGACACAGTTCATTTAGAGATATTGATGACGTATATGTATTCACAATGCTGGAGTGAGTTGTGAATTACCAGAGTCATCCACTACAGGCAAAGCAGACACTCGTCTGTCCACAAAGATGTTGAGCGCTTTGATGATGGGCGTGTCCGGGTGAATGAAAGCAATGTCATGGTACGTACCAATGCCAAGCTCCTCAAGAGTCTGTTTCATGAAAGCTGGCTTTGGAATTTCACACATCTGTGACATACAAATGCAAACAAGCGGGACAGGAACACATTCAATCAGACCACTCTCCAAATCGTCAGGGTTTTATTAAATCACAAACTGGCCACTAGGGGGAAGCAGACAAATTTAGAGAAGAGAAGCTCACAGTCAAAGCAATCACAATGTGATCAAATCTAAATATAGTACAGCCCTAATATTCACTCACAAAGAGCTGGAGGAACTTGAGGATCCTCTTGTGTGTGAGAATATAAAGTGCATTCCCTGTGACGGGGTCAATGACAGGCAGGCGGTGAATTTTGTTTTTGATGAGGGTGTACACTGCATCAAATAAGCTGGAGATCAAAGCAATCAGTTATGAGCAGGATGATGAGATTCTCTACAAATATGATCAAAAAATTTTAAATCTATTTAGAATTTACTAACGTACCTGGCATCGGGTGATATGTTGACCAGAGGCTTAAATGTTGCTTGAAGATAAACCTCTGTTTAGGAGAAAATAATAGGGAAATAATTACTAAAATACTGGTACTGCTTCTAAAACACAAGAGCAAAGTGGCAAAATCTGCTGTCAGAGTGGAACCACGTTTTATTCATCATAAAAGAGGCAAAGGACAACCCCAGGAGTGGCGATTATAGCTCTGTGGAGCCTATTACTCCCTCTACTCTCAGCATTACCTCAAAGGAGAATACAGGATGTGTGATTTACAGGGAAGTATGCACGCTGTAGTGGAGTGAGCATGCAGTTTAATTTCAGTTGGACTTAAAACATCTATTAAAAGACAAAAATGTTAAAATGAGAATCTACCTGCAACTATCATGGATGGACTCAGATGTGCAACTGCTCTCAGTCCCATGTAGGACCTAAGTCTTACTTAATAATAATAATAATAATAACGAATACTTTTACTATTGGTCCCCTTGGGGAGGGAGCTGCTAGACTTCTGTCTGTGCTACTACGGGGAATCACTGTCTTGTTCAAGGACACCTCAACATGTAGCTTTTGTGGAGACGGAGAATCGAACCGCTGACCCTTAGGTTAAAAGACGACTGCTCTACCCGCCTAAAGACTGCTTCTTTCCCACAGATCATCCAGAGTTAAGTTCAATAAATAATTCACATAAACCGTCCACATGTTTCTCAGACTCCGTCCCTGCTTGACTGCTCCAGATCAGCACGTCGATATTGAACCCGTTCAATCCATCTCTTATGTACCACAGGCATAGGTTGCTTTGGTCAAACCTCTCCTCGTCTCCCGTGGTACCAGCTCTCCGTTCACTTACTGGCCCTACCAACCTGCAAAGGGTCGAATCTGCTGTTTGTTGCTATGTGTTACCTGCCGTTCTTATCTCTTACCCCTTATCTTATCTTCTTACCCCACTTTAAAGTGCCTTAAGAATACTTTATTGTGATTTGTCACTATATAAATAAAATGAACTGAACCGAACAGTCTGTATGATGCACGGTGCACATGATGAATGTATACAGTAAATACACAGCATACACCTTTTAACTCAACTCAAATTCTTTCCTGCATCATCTCCATTTCCTTTTGTTACTTTAGTATTGCGCCTTATCGCTTGCTACGAGGCTGCTTTAACACACCAAATTAGCAAAGTCTTGTCTTAACATGACAGTGACACTTACCTCGCCATGTCTCAAGCTTATGTTCCTCTAATTCGTAAATTTGAACCTGAAATACACAAAAATTGGAATATTAATAAAAGGAAATACCGAATAGGACAAAAAAAAAAAAAAAACACACAATACAAACATGATCTATTACATGGACCTACCATCGGAGACTTATAGTATCTGTGTAGTATGATGATGAAATCTGTGATTGTCAGCATTCCTGCAATGAAAGCGAGCTGTGAAACACAGTGGTTCTATGAAAAAAAAAAAAAAACATACAGCTTTCTGTCTGCAGCAGCATTTGTGCAACTGGGCAGAAGAGACGACGTTTACGAGGGTGTGGTTCAAACACCACATCACCGACTCTCCGCTTCGTCGTCACCCTGACTTGGCATTCATTATTCATCACAGCCTGACTTACAATAAACTCTATTCAGCACAACAAAGCCGACTCACCACCTGTTTGGCTGTGAGCTACTTCTTAGTAACAGGACATTTCTTTTTGAAGTCGAAGAGACTTTGGTTAAAAATTATATCCGACCTGTCTAAGCTCTGGTCGATGCAGAGAAGTCATTATGGTGCTTAATGGTTTATGACAGCTCTAATGTTTTCTGCTCAATATAGCATCATGCTCCACTAGCCCTGGCTAACGGCACTAATACTCCCAACAGTTTAGCCTCTGTGCTCATATAGCAGTGGCACCAAAGCAAACAGTGGAACATATTTGCTTAGACTCATATGGTTCCATAGCCAACCCTATAGAAAATACACAGATTAACATTTTCAAATCTCTTTTTTTCTTTGAAGACTCAAAGTTTGGCAATTCATTCTGTAATATGCAGACTGCTTTTATTGGATATTTTATTCTGATTCAAAAGCTTAAAAAAATGTAGACCTGAACACCAACAATCTAAAAACTACCAATAAAAACTATTGTAAACACAATTAGAGAGCCTAATGCATAACAGACTGGTTTTTAGTGGTATTTCTGGTATTCGCCAGTTCTCCCCTCCTCAGAATCTCTGTACCACTTGGAACAAAATCTTAGTGTTGAATTAATATTCTGCTCACTGCATCAGGAACACTCTCTCTCTCACTCCTTTTGATACCTCAGAATCTGCTGTCCAGTAACATACATTAAAGGAATTGATTGCGCTGATGTCAGGAAGCTGCACCTCAGCATGAACAGCTGGTGCCCACCAATCTGAAATGAGCAACTTCTCACAGGTTCATGTGATGAAGAGAGTTTGGCGATACAAACTAGCCTCACAGAAAATCCTCACTGACAAAACAAACATGTTCCTGAGGTCCAATTACTTTAGAATGTAATTGGAGCAGTTACGGCCAAGCCATAAAGCAATGGCTGGTTTTATGGATCTTACCCACAAAGCTTTGCTTCTCCGTGTCCCATAGTGGAGCAGCTCGCACACCGTTGGCTACCAAGGCAAAAAACGCTTTCTTGACCTGTCGGGTAACAGATGAGATGAAAACTCAAACTAGGGTATGTACGATTATAAAACTGAGACTAAACATTTATGTTTCTGTCGGAACGTCAGTCTAGACCTTTGACAGCTTCGTGTTGGTTTTAGTATTTCCATTTCCATTAGATAAGGGCTCTTGACTCTCAGCTTCATGTATATTAGTAGTTGAAGATCTACACATGAAAGAGGTCAAACCTCCCCAGGATTACTGTTTAACAACTTCAT
>JAUMHF010000009.1:9778978-9801322 GCA_032359275.1 Microctenopoma steveboyesi | reverse complement strand
TTCATGTATATTAGTAGTTGAAGATCTACACATGAAAGAGGTCAAACCTCCCCAGGATTACTGTTTAACAACTTCATAGCAGCTCATAGAAACTGCTCTGAGGCAAAAAAGAAATCCTACTTATTTTACTGAACATTAACTTAGAATGAATGTCTCTTCTGGTCCTCAGGTAACCTTCAAATCTTTAAAAAAATAAAACGTTTGTTTAAAGGCAAATAAGTCACCTCAAAAATGTCCTAATACGGAGAGATAGATGTGCAGTACTAACTTGGAGTGCTGTGTCGAACACAACCAGTTTGGAGCTCGTGGGGACAATGTCGTAGCACTTGTGGGATTTCATAAAGCGCATGTAAATATCACTCTCGGGTTCAGCAGCTGTAGGAGAAAGAAAAAGCAGGAAAATACTCTTAGAGGAAGGCAAAATCTCCCAGGGAAAAAAAAGTAATGGAAACAAACACACTCAGAGCCCAAAAAACCATTATGGTCCTGGGCCACTTTACTGCTCTATCTTAGTGATAATTACACCAACAAGCCCAGCGGAAACAAAGTACTGTAGAAGCTTTGACAAGGTTTGACAATAACAGCAGCCATTCTCATACGTGGTTGTGAAACATGCTCATCGGCGTATATGGTGAAACGTGTTTGGCTGTTTGTGTGATATATTTAAGTTGCCTGTCTGATACAACAGTCCTGTCATAAATTAAATCTGTATGAAGGTGATAATGTTCTGTTTATCTTAAAATCCGTTTGTGATGCTGCTGAAATACATTAAACCAATGTGTGTTTCTATTATTGTGTCCATGTTTACAAAGCTACATGTATTTATTCCCAGTTATTGGCATTTCGTGGTTACTTTAGAAGCTTACTTCATTGATTGGGTTGTGAACTTTTTGATTTGTTGATCTGATTCTCTTACAGGTGAAACTATCAAAGTTTTACCTACTTTACGAACTAAATATTAGGTCAACCGGTCAAACAACTCAACGTGTTCAACAGCTTCACTACATAATAACAGTAGAAACGGAAACAGGTGTGTTTAAAACAGATTTAGCGTCGCCTCTTATATTTGCTGGCTTGATAAACCAACACATGAAGCCTCCGCATTGAGCTTGGACTAACTGCAGTGCAGTGGGTCAGCAACTTCCACCTACCGTCATCATCCAGTTCAAGTTTCTCCAGCATGCCTTCGAAAAAACCGTAGACCTGTGACAGGGGGGGAAAAAGCAGATGCTTGCAGTCACACACGAGCAGCAACGACGCACAGCAGCGCACGACAAAACTTTGCCTAAATAGTGAGCGAGTGAGCGACTTTCCCCCAGCGGCCCCAGCGGACTGTGATCACACGGAGCGCGGTGCGCAAAACGCAACACAACAGCGCAAAAGCCTGACGCGCGCCTCCGGGGTAGCGCCGGTTACATAAAGCCCCTACTGCTCCGCTCGCCCCACCAGGGGCACGTCACAAAACGTGGCGGTGTGCAGCTGCAGCTCCAATTGTGAGTACTAATTTGACAACACACCCCTTAAAGTGAGAGCAGTGGAACAGTCCTGATCCATTTGCTGCATTAGGAGGGGGGGGGACCTATGCCTCAAACAGAAGCTACACACGCGTGTGAGCTTTAATCCCGCGACAGTGAATCAGTTGGTTTCATTTTTGAACGTGATCTACCATATAACACTCACAACGGGAAAAGTCCCACATGCACCGTGGGGGGAAAAAAGCAGGAAGCTTCACGGGTTGAGGACACGCCCCTCCGTAAAGAGCAACCTGGTTGCTTCACCATATTAGGAAATCCCTTATGTTGCTTAGCAGCAAGAAGCTGGGGATGCCTTGTCACATCCTAAGAGTTCCTTTCAAATGTCTAAACGACAGGTGTGGAAAAAGCTCCACAAACACAAGCCAGGCAGTTACAGGAGCACAAGAAAGTAATGCAAATTACATATTTGCATCTCACACGCATCACAGGCGAGATCCCAGCATGAAATGTGACGTGTCATGCTGACAGATTTTTCTACGTAACGATACATGTTTTCCTGCTCTCCTTATGTTCCCCAATGCCCCCATTATTCAACAGCAGGGCACTGCAATACTGCTCCGGAGTGTTCAACAATCCCCAGTGTCACACTGCAATAGTGACACAGCACTTCTTCTGCCAAAAAAAACAAAAACAACTCCTGCACTTTCATAAATCTCATCCTGCTGCATCCCAGCAGCCACACAATCTGCACAGCAAACACCAAGGAATGAGAGAAGTAGATTCGCACAAATCCATTAAAATAACTGCTTTTAATATTCACAAAAAGTAAACTTCAGCATCAAAAAATATTCATGTAGAGAGAGGATGAGAGGCACTGACTAATTCACTTTTCAACCACAACTATGAATCACTGGATGTTGATTTACCTTCTCTGGAGTCCACAATCACTCACAGCAGACCGGTTAAGACAGGCGCTCGGATAAGTATTTATTAAATCAGCACAACATGTCATGAAGTCGCTCAACGCTGCCTAAATCCTACAAAACCTTACGTGGAAAGCCCTGTGTGTGATCCTGCTTCAATGCTGAGACAATATTTGCACTCTCTGTTCTGCTACTGATGCTCAGAGCTAGCAGTGCAAACGGTTTCTTATCGACACGCCACATGCTCAAGCATCAGAGCTTGAATGAAAGAGATTTGCAGCATCCATGCTTTCTGTTCACCACTGTCAAAGCAAACCCCTGTGACTCAGAGGAAAGCAGCATATGACTCATGCACCAAAGGCATGTAAGGTCACTTAAGCAGCCACAAAGGAAAATAGAAATCAGCTCAGTCCCACATTCTCATATTACTGATATTGAATTAGCGCAGAGAAACAGCATTTTATATTCTTTCATATTGTCTGACTTACCTGTGGATAAAAGCCTTATTTCTTTCACCCATTTTGCAAACTCACATGCATATGCTACTTCTGAGCTGTATATCAAGGTTTCCAGCGTGACTTACTTGTTGTGAGGTAGAGTAAGATGAAACAATTGATGAAGGGATAGGAGGTTTAGTAAAGGGGAGGCTGAGACGCTGTCCAGTGTCTGGGGGTGTGGAGAGGGAGTGGGATCGGTAGCTTGGCTCCAGGCGTTCAGGACAGGGCCCGCTCTGCTGGGCATCCTGAGTGAAAACAGGCGGACTGGATGCCTGGGTTGGGGTGGTTGGCGGTGTGGAGACTCCAGAGGCTGTGGAGAGTTTGTTAGTTTAGTTAGTTTCTTTTAGGTGAGGTACCTGTCAGATTCCAAACCTCATTTCCAACAAAGCAATGTCAAAAAGCCACGTTTTTATTGAGTGACGCCGAGATGCAACGTGGAGTGACAATGTTGGCTTAGTTGGAATAACGGAGGTGCTACAGTGGTGACTGCTGCTAATACCTTCAATGTCGTCACATGCTATCTCAGAGACAGAATGCATATCTGATCCAGCAGGGACTGAGATTCCTGACTACTAACGAACAGCACAGATACCAGAGATAAGCCCAGCTCAGAGGGGGTACGGTAGCTAGAAATCCTCCCAACGAAAACTGACAGAAAACTAATACCAGATCACTACTAAAAAATATTTTTCAACAGCCATACAGCAGTAGCAGCAGTGTAGGGCACAGTTGCCTGCACAGCCATGGCCCATCCCCACAGATGTTTTCACTTCTTTCTCCAAATTAGAACTTATTTGAACACTGTGTGGGGATGTAAGTGCAGCAACTCCACCCATTTCAACTCAAGTAAAGACTAATTATCTGGAATTGAAAGCACCAGTGTGTGAGTTTTCATTTTTGTTTATCTATGTGCTGGTGGGCCTTTCAATCATACATTTCTATTTGTCTCCAGAGTTAGTTCCATCCACGCTTTGAATTAGATCCACTTTAATTCTAAGCCTTCTCCCTAAACTATACAATGCTGCAGCCACCTTCTGCAGTCAGGAAGAAGTGGGTTTAACTTTACAACAACACACAATACATTTAGTTTTAATATATTTTTAAATGTACAAATTAATAGGTAATTGGTTGTATTTTAAAAACTCTAACTTACAATTATTCTTGTGGTATATTGCTCAAATTTTGGAAATTGAAATAAGTAATGTTCCTACTGTGTCCCTTACCACTGGGAAAACTAACTCCAGGTAACAGTCAGCTGTTTGTGACGCAGCTCCTTCTGTGAAGGTGTAAATCACATGACCGTCACCACATGTTCGTCCACATCAGCCATCACAATGTTACACATGGTGACACGCGACACTCACGCTGCCACGGCTCCAACCTGCTGACATATTTCTGACACCAGACAATGAATCTAATAGCGCACGTGAAGAAATCCTTCACCACGAGGCTTCAAGTTGACTTTCATTGTCTACATGTTTTATCCACATGTTTTATCCTCTGGACTCCAATCCATGTTTTACCTTGGATTGCCTGGTAAAGGTTTACAGGTTGTGCATGAGGGCTAAAATCTCTCAGCCTGCATGTTTAGTAACTTTACCTTCTTACTTGTGAATAACTTTGTCTCATGCCAAAGCTAAAAAAAGGGGGAATTTTTCAGAAATGGAGTTCAGAGTGTCATAGTTTTCCTTGGTCTATCCAAGTGCACTCCACACTATCTCTTGACATTTAGTTGGCGTGCACCAGTTCTCTTTGGCGTGCCCTGCTTCCGCTGTGTAGCCTTCTTATTTTAGCTGCGCTGTTGTGGCACATTCCACAGGAGGAGATAACAGTGGGACTGGGAACTCTCTTCAGCCTGGTTACCAGTGGCCTGATCAACACTAGACAAAAAAAAACAACTTGCTGTGATAACTTTAGTCCATCAAACTCTACATAAAACAGAAAAACTAAAAATGTACGCAGTAATAATTTAGTGTGAAGCCATCTAAGAGGATACTATATATAAGTTGTTCTAATGCAAGGAGCTCTGCTGTGTCTAAGCAGGGAGGCAAAAACAGTGTTACAGCTACTGTGGTCTGCAACAGAAACACAGATTTTAATAACTGATGAATCATTTAAGTCAAGTTATTTTGAATGAAAAGATGCCAGATATTCCAGCCGTGGAGCTGATCAAATACAAACAATGAATAAAAAAAGAATAATAATAAACATATTATAACAATGAATGAATGCAATATTTGCTGCTCTGATATGATAGGTTGAGATGTGGGCAACTAATCAGATGACTGTAATCATCTAATCTCTCCTGTTTGTTTCGATGCAGTTTACAGCATAACTGTGTTATTGCAACACTAACAAACGCAGATCCTCTCAGCTTGTATGCCCCATTGGGAGGAGTGGGCACAGTCATGTGGGGCTACGCTGACTATAGGAATATGAGCCTCACTAGTTGACGTCAAAGAACCAGTGAGGTCCACTACAGGCCCAATGGCCACGCTGCTATAGTGTTCCCTGGCCAACCATGTAACATGATGAATCACAACAATGAATGGCTGTGTTTGTATAGGCGCACTGGTAAAAATTGGTGGGTGGACCACGAAGCAACAGCTGACACCAACAGTTAGTGACCCCCGATTACCAAGAAGATTTAATGTGCTAATCGCACTAACACAGGCTGCAAGTAAAAAAGGATGGGACAGTTCAGGGTAATGACAGGTTCACAAACGTGTGTGAGCTGCCTCGTGTTAAAACGTTTAAATTAAATTAAATGTAACATTTAAATGTGACAGTGTCACCAGATCGTATACTAGCTGTACGTTGAACTTATGCAGCCACATATGGACGTATATCATTATGACAGGGTCTGGTCCTCTCATGTACAGAGGTCAGACATGCTCTAAATCAGGAGCTGTGAAGACCATGATAAAGTTCCACTTGAATGCCAAACAATGTGCCCTAGTGCTTCTCCCATCACATTTTATGATTCTGCGCATTTCAATAACTTATGATCATGCTCTGTGCTTATTCTATGAAAAAAAACAGAGCAGCTATTCTGAAGAGACTCACTTTGAATATAGGACAAATATAAACACTGAATGTTCTATATTCAAGCCATGTTGATGCAAAAGATTCCTAAAATAACCGAATCACTCCAAAATAAAACAAATTACATTTTAGCTATTGTTCCATTCAGGAGCTGCATTATATAACAAGACATCAATACACAACAACAAGACTTAGAAATAAAGACACTTTCCTACGAATAACCCTTTTAACATAGTTACTGTTCATGGCTACAGCTGCATTTCCATACAGTAGGATTTATGTAATCATTTACTAGTAGTTTCTCTGTATTTAACTATTCGTACATTTTATAAACTCCAGAGTTAATGCTCAGTAATTACTGCATAGAAAGGAAGGGTAAAACGAAATGATTTTATCTTTATGCAGGTGCGCAGGCACAAGTAAAGTAGCTACATGCATTTGTGCCACAGATTAGATTATTGTTTAACATTAAGGAATATTACCTTCCTAGATGTCCAGAAGGAACAGATATTGTTTTAGTTTGAACACTAGGTAAGAATTCATGATTACTGGTGTACAGCGTACAGCACATTACCGGACATAAACGATGCCTCGGGCTGAAGCCTCCCTCCTAACCCATCTTGATCCTTTCGTTTCTTGCTGCGTCTCAGGCTGCCAAACCTCTTCATGGAAAGCAATAAGTTGTGGTTTCAAAACACAATCTGACCATGGCCATCCAGATCACGGGAGGGACACACAAATATCTTAAAGTGAGGCTCACTTCATTTCGAGGTGAACAAGTTCTACAGAAACAAGTGAACAAAAATTCCTTCAATATATATGTCAAGAAATATGAATGATGATCAGAAAAAATACATTTGAAGTATCAAAACTACCAACTCACACCTACATTTTAAAGAAGCTGTACACCACACTCTTTCTTTCTACCTACAGAGTGAATATGACAACCACAGCAATTTTCCAATACGGGTTAAGCCTGCAAATAAAGGGAAAAAATCCTCCAGGGCAACAGAGCATGGAGCCTGCAGACAGCAGTGCACACGGTGTTTCTCAGCTCATATATTTGATGGAGATGTCTTGAGTATGAAAGCTGTAAATTCCGCACAGCTTCCGCAAAGCTATCCTTTCTGGCAAGTGATGCAAATAACAACTGTGTCAGACCAAAGCGCCTTTTCCCCTCTCTGCCGTGTCAGTGCTGTAAACTGTCAGGTGCAGCTGTAGGTGGTGTCTCTTTAATACAGCACGCATATCCACAGCCTGTAAAAGGAGGCCTGTCTGCGAGGGAGACGCCAGCGATTGGCTTAGGCTCCACATGTCTCTGCCCTGCCCTCCTGCTTTGCTGCCCTCCCCCTTCCCACACAGTTAATTCAGCACAGACATGTCTGCTGACGGGCCGTCTTCACAAACACACAATCTCTGCGTTTGTATTTTTGATTTGCAGTCAAATGGTTTATGAATAAAGACATGAAGGTTGTCGTTCTGTAAATTAGCTGTCTGTAAGATTTGGGGGCCTAACCTTTAAAACTGCAGAGGCCAGCCCCCTTCAGACGACAGCAGGGGGACACCCCATGGTCTGTCAGCTGATCAGAAATCTTCCATTCAATACCACGTCCTCCCCTAGCTTTAACAGCTGGTCCCCTCAGTATCTTCTGCTCACTTGTGCTACAGCATGTTCAGTACAGATCTCCATTAACAGGTTATGCAAGTGTTCCCCTCCGCTCAGTGGTTCAAATAAACTCACTGGCCACTTCATTCAGGTACACCTGTATAATCTAACACAGTCCAATACAGCAGCTCTGCCGTGAGTTCCACTTTAACAAGACTTGAATTTCTCATTTGTGTTGAAACTGTCAGAAAAGTAATAATACTACTATACGTTTCTAATTGCGTTCACCGTGGGTTCGAGTTGTACTACAGTGCATCTAATGTTTTGGTCCAGATAGGGCTGCCAAAACATTGGACACACCTCTTAATAAACTGAAGGTCAATTTAGTTTGCATTAAACTTAAGCACCAGGGGGATTTAAATGCAGTTAAGGTTATAAAAACACAGTTGTGTCTCCAAGGTGTATTTTGTTGAGCTCTTCCCTAGCTTAGCTTACCCACTCCAAAAATCGTCCTACCCTTTTAAGGACTGGGTTCTATGAATCTGACCATTCAAAACTTCTCAGTTCCTTTATTTACTGACAACATACAGGACACAGTAGCAACAGGGAGAGTGAGAGAGAGGGGGAAAACTTCCATAGTTATGTAGGGAGCTCCTGAGAGTCTGGTCACTTCCAGATAAGGATATGAAGGCACTACAGTTGCCTTCAGCAGTGGGAGACTGACACTGTCCAGGCGATGGGAAATCACATATTTAGACCAGCTAAAAATGAGTAGACATTCTGCTCGTATTTAAGCAAATATGGATGAAAGTGCAAGTGAGAAAAAACACCCACCAACGAGTAATCATAACTGAATAACTGTCAATCTGATGCTCAGGAACAAACACAATTCTCAGAGAAATCTCGTGTGTTTATTCCCACGCTTAGAAAGTAATAACGTTAAAACTAATATTGCATCTGTGTTCAACACTATTAAGCACTATTTGAAAGTCAAATTAAGAGAAGACCATGCCTTCAGCACACCCTTGTGGTGAAAGTATGGTGTCTACAAAAACTTCCATTAAAAGGGAAAAGCTGGTGTGCCCACTGAGTTGGTGTATGACACAATAAGAATACTCTGTTGTGTAATCATTGGCCACCGTTCACTTAAAGCGACATCACTAGCTAGTAGACCAGTGGAGAGAGGGTTTCGTCTCAAACCACATGCGTCACCAGTAATCCTGAGTAGCTGCCGTGTTTTGGTGTGTTTTATTTGGTTACCATCAATAACAACCTCCAGAGGAAGCAGGGCATGCTGACTCATGAGGTCTGGCCCTAACAGAGCAATTCCACCAACTGCTGCCAAACTGACCCTCTGCAAGGAAACAGAGAAGAATGGGTACATGTTTCGCCGCACAAACATATGACTCATCCTTGTGCCATGTGATGCTTAAATAGGCTGGTTTGTTGGTTGTTACGCAATAATTGGACATCCAGATACATGAAGACTAGGGCTGCACTTAATTAAACACTGCACATACTGTACCAGTACAACTAATGTCATTAATACAATTTATTGGTATTATAAAGAATGTGCTACAGCTGGGTGTCAATGTGAAGGGTGCCAAACGGAAATTGGCTCTATAACTACGAAATGACAATGACATGTTTCTCCTCTTTGACTCAGACAAGACAATAATCCAGTCATTTCATCTACCTGGAGAATGATGATGACATCAAGAAGTTGACAATGAAAGAACAGCTGCCTGCTCACCCAAGTGTCTAACAAGGCTTGTGACTGTGTTAGCCTGCAGGGCACCACTAAGCAAAGCAAACTATGAGGAAACTCTGACTCCTACTTCCTTGTTGACTCAAGTATGTAATGCTAAATGTTTTTTTTTATATTTTAATGCATGCTGCAAAATATCTAAACTCAATCAAACAGACATAGGTTTCACCTTGTGGTCCTCATTTATTGTGTCTTACTTCCTACAACTCTCTTCCTTTATATCTCTGCTTATGAATAAATGAGCACTTCGCTGAATTATCACCAGATGACACGCCCCTTTATTTCAAAACACAGTTGTCTGCTGAATGACAGCATTTCAGTTTCCATAAAAATACACACTCACACATTAGCAGTCAGTGCAACATTAGTGTTTCAACTCACCCCTCCTGGTTCTGGAGAAGATTTTTAGGCCTGCAGGTGAGGAGCTGGATGACGAGCGGAAGATACCACTGAAGCTTAGGCGGCGGGGAGACTTAGGCGGTGAGTCCTGGTGGGAGGGATAGGGGAAGAGCGATTTGGGTGAACCTGAGCTTGTCTTCGATTGCACTGGAGCAGACTGGGGACACGGGGGCAGCTTGGCACTGACAGGGCTCCTCGCCGACACTCCGACGGTGGGGCTGGCTGAACTGATGCTACGCTCTGCCTGAGAGACAATTAAGCAATTTTATTTTCTTGCACATGAGTTTATGTACAGAGTGTTCTCATAATAACATATGAAACAGCAGCCGAACTATGCACATAACAATACCAAGAACAAATGGTCATATTAAATAAGCAAATGCAGACAAGACATTTATTGTGAAATGACAAATGTGGATTGACCTTTCTTTAGGGCACTGCAACTCTGCTCACTTCTCCTTTTCACACATGATTTGTTGAGTCAGTCACAATGTAACATTTAATGGAATGTACAAATGGTTTTAGAAAACATTGTACATAACTTAATTTTCTCTTTCTGCCTCAAAGGCGCGATGTTACATTGTTAAGCGTGATAAATGATCTCACTGTGAATACAGGTTTTTAACAGGAAGATTGTGTCGCTATCACAACAATGAGAACTTCTCTTACTTAAACAACAATTACAGTGTTTTCATTTCGACTTCCTGTGTTTTTAAGTCTGTTTGAGCAAGGTCGATGTCACATAAACAGACTGAGAAGTCTTTCTCGATTCACTGTGTGCATACCAAAATAAAACATGAGAGACGGCAGCCAATCTGGAGACACAGAGAGTCTCCTCCCACCACTGACTGATGTCTGCTCTGGATACGTCAACAAGTATTTTAATCATTTGTGCACTTTAGCAAAGTGATCTGGAACTCAGGGTTGTAACGTATTTAGGGAAAACAGTAACATGTAACAGAGAGTTTTGCTGGTAGGTAAAATCCTGCATAACAACTATCTTTTCTCTAAATAAACCTATTAAGATGCACAATGATAGAAATGCAAGAGGACACACTGCTGCTAAAAAAATGCACAAATAAGACCCATTCAGCCACCATATTTGTAATTAATCAAATCAAAAGGTTTAGCCTGGTTTCCTTAACTGGAGCTCACAGTGCTATTTGCTTAAGGCTGGCCTTACGCCACACACACACATTTCTGTTTGAACCAATCCTGTTACAAATCTGAGGGAGTGAATGTGCACACCCATCTCTACTGTTTGCCAACAGCTCTAACTCTGTCATTGTGCATGCGCTTGTTAAGGCAAGTGAACCAGCTATCAGCATGCTGTCTGCACAAAACACAAGCCAATGCAGGTTTCTACCAGCACTGTACAAATATATGAGATAAAACTGAAATATGTATTGTGGCTGAATATAGTTAATGGTCAAGAGTTATTCCCATTGAAAGTAGGCATCAGGAGAAGCATGAAAAATCAATTTCCTGTATGCGATCTTGCTACGACTGGACACAGTGGGCGTACCATTACTGTAAGCCAGTGAGTGTTGGCAGAGCAGGAGGGATGGCCTTCTGATGGTAATATTTTGCTGTCCCAGATCCCTTTCTAACTGTGTCCAAAGCCAAACAAACAAGAACCAAAGAGACATGATAAATCGTGTGCAGGGGGGAAGCAACCTTGAGAAAACAAACAAATGGCAAGTAAATGGAAAATAATGACTCAAAAATCACTAAACCAAAAATCATTTTTGTACTATCTGAGCTCCACTATTGTTTGACCCATTGATCGTAACGTGTGTGGACGTAAATGAGTCAAAGTCCTGCACATAAGAGAGAACAGTGTCCCAAGGACAAAGCTAACATTTAATATTGTTCTTATATAGCAGAATGTTTTTTTAGTTGCATCAAAATTTTACTTTAGCTGGTGATAAAACATTAATTTGAGTGACACTGAACATTGTTTGAACTGAACACCGCCTGCTTTTGCTGCCATTCAGAACGACAAACATTTTTTGCCACCACAGAAATAAAATGAAACTTATAAGAAGCTCCTTCCCCCACACCACATTCCATTTATGACAGGCGATGATAAGCTTTTTGCAACAGAAAGCCAGTATAGTTACACAGACGTAACTTGTTGACTATGCAGATATCTGGTATGCAGCTGTATCAGTGTTTCCAGGACGTGGTGGAGCAGTTACATATAATGATGCTATCCTTGTGCTGATAAAATGCAATCCTATAAACTACAGTACCAATACTGTTATTAGTGCTACAAGACAAAACAAATCAGTTTTCACCCATGAGATGTTCTGACCTTGAAAAACAGGTGGTTCAACAAAGTTGTCTTGAGTAACACCGTTCAATTCAGAACTCTTTGCATGCTTGCAATCCCAATTTGGTCAACAGACGCAATTGTAAATCAAACTTGATTATTGAAATGAATTTAAGTAAGCAATGGTCTTCATAATGGTCCAAACTGTCATGACCCGTTGGTGTGGAGTAGGTTATTGCGTAGCATTACTTGCTTTTCTTAGTTCAGAGAGAAATTAATTAGAGTTCACTTGCAACACATTCGGCCACATCACTGTTTAAAGCAAGTATGTCTGACATTATTTTATTGCTGCTGCTCAGATTATATAATCACAGTGAATATCTTTGGGTATTTTGGAGTACTGGTAAGACAAAAGATATTTAAAAACAACCCCTTGGATTCTACAAAACGTGATGGAGCTTAACCACCAATATTACAATTCCCTGACTTATTTAGTTACCCAACGATTCCACAAATAAAAAATAACCACCACATTATCTGTAACGTAAATAAACATTAGTTGCAGTCCTCAGCAAGGGAGTTGGCTACAATGACATCACAGTTGAGTGATAGTGTTGGACTGAAGAAAATATTTAACATTAAGAAGTAAAGTGTCTAAAATAAATATCTAACATTACTGCCACTGTGTCTTGGTCTTAGAGAATAAGCGACATATATTTAAGTGGCAGCTGAATAAAAAAAACGTGATACAACTACAGCATCACAACCGTGCACGCGCCCTGACGTCGCACGGCTAAACACAGGCTAAACGGCTAATACGGCCAAAAGTCCCGGTCCTGATTTCCCTAAAAGTTCAACAAGTCGAGCCACAGTAAGAAGACAAATTAGCTGATACTTCACCGACTCACTGGCATGTTAATCCGCAGACTTCTTCTCTTCTTTGGCATTTTCTTTGAGCTTTCCTTACTGGACTCCATCACCGTGCTTCCCATGTTTTCTTCAAGGGAGCGAAAGGTGTGCTAACTACCTGCTCTACCGCGACTGCAGACGTTCAACTGCTGCCTCCACCTTTATTTCTGCTGCCCCCTCTACTTACTACGACAAAACTGGAGCTGCCTCATCCACCAGGAAGTAGGTTCGTCTGTGGCGAAAAGAGGCAGGGCACCCGTTTCACCCAGCACCGTCTGTTTACAGGTGTTATGTCACACTCTGCACCCCCGTGAAACGTGTGTCCCCTGCTCTGTTTTCAATACACAAAAAAAACTGCACCACTTTTTTGAAACTGTGGTAAAGACGCGTTTGGTAACATTTTTGGCATCCAAAGATAAACAAATTACGTATTATTCCAACAAATAAATTGCTTTAAGGAAGTGCGACTGTGATTTTGCAATGTGTAAGTGTTAGTTGTTAATTCTTTCCTCTCCCACGAACATTTCCTCATACGTTGCAAAAAAAAAAAAAAAAGGCAAAAGTGAAAACACTCAGACTGGAAAACATGTTTTTAAAGGGGAAGCTAAATTTGACATAACACCAGGCGAATCTGATGTTCGCATATACTTTACCAACAGATGTCAGTAATCAAGTGCAAAATTGTTTGTTTTTTGTTGTGTGTAAAAAAGATAATTACGCATGTTTTAATTATTAAATGTACTATTAAAAGTTACTCCAGTACTAGCACAGTATGAGTCAACAGATGTTTCTGTGTCCCTATTTGTACAACAATTATAGCAGGTATGATATTTCATATAGTCATATCAAAGCTAATGAACAACAATTCCTCTGATGTTAGCTAAACATTTCTGAAGAAGGGCAGGTTTATTTTAATTTTATGGGCAATGATGTATGTAACAATTAAACAGAAATAAGGCAACAATGAAAAGTCAGCAACATAAGAGGATCCAAATCAGCGCCTTGAGGAGCTCCACAGTTTACCTCCGAAGACAAGGAGGTGAAAGTATCTACTACAACTGTCACATACCTGGAGTTAATTTCAAAATGTCAGTCTAGGAGTTGGAAATGTTACACTGGCTGAAAGGTACAGCTAGCTACAAATTAGAATGCTATTGTTTGGTCCCAGAGATGAGGAGTAGTTGGTTTTGAGAACTGTGATATAATCGGAGTAGTGAAATATCTTTTTCCTTTTAGTTGTATTGTGTGTTAAATGTATGCATACAAGTATTTGAAATACAGTTCAGTGAGGTTTCACACGATCAAATTAACTTCATGCATAAGTTGCATATAAATGGTAATGTACGACAATTGTCCTTTTGGCAGTGGAGTCCTTCTGGGTCTGGTATAATATTTAGCCTATTGTTGCTGAAATAATGACATATGACTTCAAACCATACCTTGACCTTGGACTTCAGCTTGTATCTCTTCAGAAGTTGTGTTTGTCTCAGTCTACCATTTGTTGTTTCTATTCAATCTCGGGTTAAGGATGTAATAATTTTTTACAAGATTGAAGACAAGTATCACCATAATCCAATTATATACCGTTAGGTCATGTCTTTGGATGTATTTTAGTGGCCGTTCACATGACCAGATTAATCATGTAAAGTGCATAAACTGTAGGCCACAACTGACCACCATCTGCACAGTATTTACCCAGTGACTGTCAAGTATTCATCTAATACAGACTACAGTGCAGCAAATTATATGCAAGTTTGCCAAGGTCATTTTAGATATACCAAAAACCCTGATTTACAGTGTGTGGTAGTAAGTGAGTTAAGCATTTAATACACAAGTACAGCATTAACAGTGGTAATCCAAGTCAACTAGCTTTCTTGTTCTTAGTGTATGTTGTTTTATGTTTCCATAGCAATATCAGGGTGATCTAGAAGCAGCAGTATGTCCCATTAGTAAAATACATTTACCTCTTCTGGCTCCTGAAAATACTACAAAAAACTAACAAGTGAAATCACTCTTATTATTATTATTTATATTATCTTATTATATTATTAACCATACACACATTTTAACATGTAAAATAGTTTATTTTTGTAAATGTTTCTAAATTCAATTCCACAAACTCCAAACCTCATACTCTGTACACTTCAAAAGGCATTTCAAAAAACAAACAAAAAAATGGAAAAGACAGAAAAAGGAAAGGGGGAAAAAAACTGACTACTTTACATGACCAAGAAAATGTAGCACAAACACACTGGCAGGATGATGTAATATACAAGAGAAGAAAAATATCCAAGAAACAATTAGTTACAACCATTCATTGAGAAAATATATACAATTGAGTCTTCGGAAAGTTAAAAAAATACATGCCATATACATTACAAGTTCTAAGACTGTCTGCAAAATTTTACAGTCAACTTGAAATTGTGCACGCAAAAACTCTTTCGTTTCTAAGCATGTGACTTGTGAAGTGTCAGTATAAGAAATATTTCTGATTAAGGAGAATGCCATTTCAATCCAAAAGGGTTAAACGACCCATGGTTCTTAGTAAGAGCTCCCCTTTCTTTCCGTCACACACTGGTTTGTCTAACTCACATCATTATTAGACATTTGCACCTTATTTTAAAAGTAAAGTAAAAACAGAAACAAGTAAATACAAGTTGGTGTTCCTATTCGTGTTAAAAAGTTAAAAAGTTGTTTTTTGGGTTTCCAAACCTAATTCACAGTTCTTTAAAATCAAACCTGATTGACAGCAAACAGATCATAAAGATCTCTTACTATTTGAGTTTTTTTCTTTGATTCTGTAACTGATAACTCGTTACAGTAGTCAACAAAAATATTTCCTTTTTGAGTGGTCAAAGTATATGTAAGTCACGAAACACTACGCTACAATACCTTACTTTTAATACAACAAAAATACTTTGTGAATTATTGTGGTTATATTACAAATTCTGTACAGAATAATCATAATATATACTCTCAAACTGAAATAACGTCCATCTTAAATAAATTTCAATGACAAACAGAACAGAAACCATTTAAAAACACCCAAACATCAAGAAGGTTAAGGTAGTATTTGGTCGGTTATTCCTATAGTTTTCTTTATGTACATTTATACAAAAGTAACAGCATGTCTTCTTCAATCTTCAAAAACATTAGCAATCTAGCCTTCTTTAACTCAATCTCATCATTTTGAGAATAAAATTCATTCACTCAGTAATAAATACAAAACCTCTCGAATTCCACACAAATCACATGACAGACCTATGATAAAACTGACTCATGGAATCAAGTATTTTAAAAGTTTGTGTGTGTGTTTTTTTTTCCTTTTCTTTTTTTTTTAGTGCAAGTTATTTTTCCCTTCGTGGTAATCATTGCTGTACATTCCTCAATTCAGTGATGTCTACATTTAGTCATATGGTATACATTAACAGTATGAAACAAAAGGGCCTGCCCTTAATAAGCAATAAGGCTGCACACTGCACAGTGCTTTCTCATTCACTGGTGGATTCAGCACCCCGTGTATACCAACAAGCACAGACACGTACAGACAGAGGCATCACATACAACAGAGCCCCTCACATATGGCACAAGTCACATCCTGCTACTGTGTTACATTGTTGCTTACTCCACCCAATTTGTTTACATGATCTTGTTGAACCAACACATAAATGTGTCTTTTTCAAGGGTTCAGGCCCTTTGCTCATTCATAAAAGGACTTCAGTGTGACGCATGTCCCTCTCTGTAGAGATCTCAGCATCCGCACACTATAGCATTTAGGAATGCCTGTAGGTTTGTCGTTTTCCTCAATTAATCCATTTCCTGCATTCAGCAGCTCCACAGTGGCAGGCGATCTTGTGCTGACCCTCCACCGTGTCAAACTGGTAGTCGAAACACAGCTGGAGAGAAAGAAGAAACGTCAGTGCTCAGAGTATCACAGTTGCACATTTCACTCTAGGTTTAATGAGAGAAACAGACACTTACCTCCTCTCCTTTTTCAATTCTTCGAACACAGCTGATGATAATTTTGTAACCCCTTTCAAATGTTACCACCTCAGCAACACAATTAGGGACACAAGCATGGTTGATATATCTGTAGAACAAATAAAAGATGTATGAAAAACAAAAACATTATATATCAACTCGTTATTAAAAACCCACTATATATTTTTAATGGTTAATTGAAATAGCTGTGTTTTAAAACCCATGCAAAATCCACAAAATGTCTTGGGTTGTGAGGCAATATTTGGGTTGCCATCTATATTTATAAAAGTACTGTGATTCAGTGGCAAACAACGTATGACAAGCAGCAATGAGGGAAGTAAAGTAGTAACTGTGTGTGTATTATATTCTTTTTGATGGCTTTTGCTTTTAAAGTTCTACATTATAACTACAAGCATTTTTTCCCGAGTGGCTGAAATACAATAAATAAATTGGAAATCTTATAATACCTTGCTAGTCCTCCATTTCGAGTGGCATCAACAACATGTTCACTGTCGATGCGGAACATGAACATGGCTCGGTTCTGTAAGGGAGAAAATACCCCTCAGTTGGTTTTGGCAAAAGTATTGAGAGACAAAAGGAATGTATGTTCAAGTATTTAAAAAAAGGTACCTGGGATCTGTAGATCTTCTCTTTACTGATGGCAACCTCATTTCTGAGAATAGTTCCATTGTACTCGATCACCATAGTTTGTTTTTCAATGTCTCTAGCAGCAAACAGTCCCAGGCCCTGTGAACACATTATATTAGAGGCTATTCATTTGTCCAGGAGCATCAATGACCACTGCATATTTATTTGAACACTCACCTGGATGCGGGAGCGGGCAAGATAGACATTAGCCCTCCACTCACTCTTCATCCAGCGGTACTGAGAGGACCTGGGGTGCACTACTGGAGGCTTGCTATGGGGGGCGCCGCCTTCTCCCTGGGCCACATTCTGGTTTGACCTGGCACTGCTGCTGGGTACAGCTTGTGGTTGTGGTCTATATGTTAAGGGGAGGGATTTTTTATTATTATGGGAAATTATGAGTTTGGGAAATGTTCTATGCCCAAAAATTAATGTCAGTGCAACCCAAAGTTACCTTATCACTAGAGAGGTGCAGGAAGAGCTTGTTCTCGGCTGGGCACGGGCACATCCGGCAGGATTGAACATGAGAGGCAACTCCACAAGAGGGTTGCGTCCATAACGGAACGAGTATCTGTCACAAGCCTCCACTCCTGGGAGCTGAAATTCGGTAAAAGTAAAGAAGGGTTATATGCTGAAGTCTCAAAAGAAAGTTTAAAGGCCACAATCTTTACCACGAGTACATTCACAAAAGCTGCTACAAACCGATTCAGTGATCTTGGTAACGGCGGGGACTGTGAGCCCAAACAAGTCCTCTCCCTTTAGGTAAACAGGGAAAAGCTTCAGAGTGGCTGACTCAGTTCTTTTCTCTGCAACGGGACCCAGAACCTTATCCCACACTCCTAATTACAGAGAAACACAAACACATAATTGTTAAAAACTATACTCTGAAAGGTTGGACCACACAATATGTTCCCCTATTTCTCTAAGGAATCCCTGAGCCCAAACCTTTTGCAGAGGTGTCAGACAGGACCAGGTCTTGGTAGCCCTGTTCAATGACTCTGATGGTAAACTCCGGCTGTCCCTCTCGGTCTTCAACAGAACAAATGTAACGGCAACGACGGTTGCCGTGACGCATGCTCCAGTAAATGCGGCACGCCTCGTAGCCAACCGGAAAGATGGATGTTGAGGAATGGAAAGTTTCCATCTGTAGAGGGGTTAGTTGACCAATTGCATGTATCACCAGGCTGCCAACTCTAAAGGTATAGCCTAACTCAGGCTGCTGCACGGCAGTGGCAATCTGACGTACTTCGTCTCTCTGGACGTAGACACGTCGAAAGACGGCGAAGCAACGCAGTTCATGCTCCAATGCTTGCCCAGCTGTTCCCCGGGGCCTGTGAGCATGACACAGCATGGTCTTGTCCTTGAAGAAGGTGCACTGAGCTTGAAGAGCACATGTGAAATGGTAGACGTTGGTGCAGCGTAGACGATGACAACCGCTGGTGGCTCCAGTCTGCTGACAGTAGGCGCAGCGTACGTTTTGACCACGACGCAGTGCAAGCTCCACATTGATCAGCGCTCCAGCCTGAGTCTCATACACTTCAGTTGACCACAGGGCACAGTTTAGGTGTACCCATACATCAAGATCTAGATTAAGCAGCCTAGCAGGACCATCAGTGATCCCATCTCCAAACTGGTGGCAGAAGCAGCAACGTCTCTGGTCCCGAAGTAAGACAGGAGGACGCAAGGAGGCTCCGAGTTTCTTGAGCAGCTCGTCGATCTTATCTTCATCTGGGAGCTGGGAATTCCCTCTTGGTACCACCACCTGGACAGTCCACTTTCTCCAGCGGAGTCCTTTCTGTCTCTTTCCCTGGTGCCAGCCATCATGAGACCTTGGCCGTGCCTTCAACTTGACTGTCACTTTGATGGCATCAGACTTCATTTCCATCCTGGGTGTTTCACTCGCCGTGGGGAAAGGGATGGGAGGGGTAGAGGGCGGAGAGTGCTTGGGCTGAAGCTGGGCCAGGCAATGAACATCCAGTGATGACATATTGTTACTGTACTGGTGCTGGGTTTTAGAAAGGCTCTCTGTCTGCTGCGACAGCGGAAGAAGGGACAGCGATTCCTGAAAAAGACGACAGAAGAGCAGTGATATTGGGGCGGCATGATAGCTCAGTGGGTAGAGCAGTCGTCTTCAGACCCTAGGGTGAGCGAGTTCGATTCCCAGTCCCACCAGGTTACATGTCGAGGTGTCCTTGGACAAGACACAGATACCCTGTAGTAGCGCAGACATGGGTCTAGCAGCTGTCCAAACAACAATTTCCCCAAGGGGATCAATAAAGTATTCATTGTCATTATCATTATCATTATTATATCCAGCAAAACAAAACAATCCAGTAATTGCATGTCATTAGACAGTTTTGGTTTTTGTATGTGGTAATACCTTAGTTTCTGTGGTTGATCTGGATTGCAGTTGTGATGAAGAACAGTAAAGAAGGAAACAATTGTGACTGCAGAAGACCAGGTCTTCTTCTGATTTGAAACAGCCTCCAGAATCCTAGTCAGAGAAATCAGTCTACGATTAACAGGCTGAATAAGAAATGAGGTGTTAAAAATCAAAGCCTGACCAACGTGAACTGCTTAAGCCGAACAGACATTAAAAAGAGTTATGAAATTAAACATCAGAAGCATACACTATTTAAAAAACCAAAATACTCCAGAGAGAAGTGATAGTGTATGCTGTTTAACCCGATAATTGATCTGAAATGGATTTCACTACAGTAGACATGATTTACTTAATCAGATGAAATGTGCAGTATTGCTGTGGTGTTGTGTGCATGAATATATTGATGTGTGTTGCCCTTCAGGCTTAAGTAGATAACCTAATATATGCTTTTGGCATCAGCCATGGCTTATATAGTCTCTCCTTTGAGGAATCATTAATAAAATGATCCATACTTGTTTGGCAAAGAGGACTCATTTTTCAAGACCTCTTGGTTGTGAGGCCAAATACTACTAACGTAAGATACTGAGAAACAGTACTAGCTTTATCTATTCAGATTAAAATATTACTAATTATAACTACTGTATACCCCACTCCCTGTCCTAACATATTATATGGCCTTATTGGACTCAATACCTTCATGTGGGAGGGAAGATCTTTGATGGATTTCTGTACTCCATTTCCCAGAACCACCACCTTACAGTTGCAGCACCACTGAGGTTTACATCCAGGGTTGGCAGAGGTCTTCAGGTCAGGTCTTTGAGCTACAGCTGCACCTAAAGCAACAGAAGGCTTTTTAATACAATTACAGAATATATTTTCAGAGAGAAAAGCTGCACAGCTATTATACGTAAAGAAATGAGAAATGAAACTAGACAATTGAGGCAATTGCCACTGGCTGTTGGCAAATTGTCCACTTATCTACATCCTGGTCTGCATGCCACAGTTTTATTAACAAGAACCATTTACTGTTGTTCTGGTATGTAAAATCTGTTACAATTACTGCTTCTCTGGAAAAAAGAAAGCTGGATGTATGGGAGTGAGAGAATGTTGGCCAAACATATTTCTAAAGTAAAATGTTTATGCGGGAAACACTGGGAGCAGCAAAGATGCTTTTCTTTAATTTAGGATTATTCTCTCACCTGGGCTATTGGGATGGAAGCGGAAATGATGTGCCTGCTGCTGCATCATCCCCTGCGCTCCACTGGGCCTTATCATGTGTCCGGGCCGCCCGTGAAGTCCTCCATTGTCACCTTGTACATGGAAGACCATGGGAAGCCGAGGCTCCGGGCCATGGGGTCCCACCCTTGGACCACTGAGCATAGACAGGGACCCCCTCTCTGGAGTGCTGCTGACCTCATAGCTGCTGGGGATCTTCACACATAGTAGGTCTGAAATGGCTGCCACCACACCTGTGATGTTCTGAGAAAAAATACAAAAAATTTAGACAATGCCGTGTTATCATTTTATTCCATGCTTAGCAATGTATATGGTTTCCATGTTGGCCTGACTCTTGATGATAGAATGAGAGCTCAACGATAAGCACAGAGCATTTCAGCCTTTCTACTGTCATATTTAATTTGGAGAAGTAAAAAAATATATATTTAATCACATTCAATTGATCAAATCAAAGATCAAAGTGATAATTACTGAAGCATTTTTTAAGTGTTAGACTTAGAATCCGGTATGTGGGGAGTCCTGTTGAGATCTAAAAGCTTTTCAGTAGAAGTCATTTCTCTTCTCTTCATTTCTGTAAAAATGTTATTAGAAGTATTCTTACCTCAGCTGCAGCTGGTCTCAGCGTGATAGCTACAGAAACCAGCCCTTGTTTGGAATCAGTAGACACAGGACCAAAAGGGGACCCAAAAAACATTGCAGATGGCTCAGTCTTGATATCTAGCAGTTTGATCTCTGACCCTTTATATTAAGACAGAAAATGATTAAATTACTACAATATTAAGGACGAAAAAATCCAATAAACTGTAGGATTTTTTCATATTGGAGATTGTTGGTGATTGTTTACCTTTCCCATTAGGTGTGGGAAGCATGGGGAGGACAGGAGACAAGCACGGGGATGTTGGCTCTTCCTTCACCAGAGAAAGGTCTGGGTAGCGACTGATCTCCATGCCAACCATACTTTCAGGAGATGACGATGGCACAAAACTGTCAGGTGTGTCCCTGTCTTTGCAAGGCTCCTGTCCTCTGTTACTATTGTCATTTGGTGGTGGTGGGGAAACGACACACATACACACAAATCATATATCATATTTCACAATTACTGGTGGAATCAAAATGACCATATATAGGTCCTTCTCAAAAAATTAGCATATTGTGATAAAGTTCATTATTTTCTGTAATTTACTGATAAACATTAGACTGTC
>JAUMHF010000009.1:9754466-9777477 GCA_032359275.1 Microctenopoma steveboyesi | reverse complement strand
CAATATTAAAACAATGAAAGGCCCTGAACTACTTCAGTTGTGTGTAATAAATCTAAAATATATGACAGTCTAATGTTTATCAATAAATTACAATAAATATTGAACTTTATCACAATATGCTAATTTTTTAAGAAGGACCTGTATTGAGACAGCGTTTAGTAGCCCACTACAAAACAGAGTTACGTTGTACAATACCTGAGCTCCTCCTGGTTGTTATGTGGAGGGGTTGGGAGAGAGGCGGGAACATCCACGGTTTTGGGTCCCTGTCCAATGGCCCGGGCTAGTAGATCTTCTTCAGTCCTAAAGGGTACATGTAGTGGTTTTGGGACCAGACCTTTGGAGACTGAAACAGGAGCACAACGTAAGTATGAATGTAAACGCACATACACTTATTTTCCTGCACACATCACATATAGACCATATCGAGTTTTTTGAACCAGTTGTACAATGTGAAATAGTAAACTATATGAGCAGGTCCAGTGAAAAGTAACACCAGGGTACAGCCTCCTGTGTTCTTACCCATGGCAGCTTTGCTAGCTAGCTCCTCTGTTGTGGCAAAACCATTGATCATTTTCTGTCGGTTCACAGGTGGTGGGGTGGGAGGAAGAGAAGCTGGAGGTGTTGGTGGATTGCTCAGGTTGCTCTGCTGTAGAAATCAATAGCAATGAAATGTTAGGACATCACGATGCAGACACATTCTGTTTACCGAGTTCCAATATAGTAAGGTAAGCAGATCTCACTTTATAGGCCAGTTGAGAATAATAGTCAGAAACTCCATCTAGTGAGGCGCTGCCAAAAGTACCAGACAAGAGATTCTCTCCATTGAGCTGGCCGCTGCCATAGGGAGCAAAATGGGCAAAGTTGACCCCAATCAGGGGCTCCATGAGGGGCAGCAGGGAGAGCTGCTGTGTCGAGAAGGAAAACACAACCGCGAGAAAGGGACAAGGGTAAGATGAAAACATGATACAACAGGATATCTGTGTGTGTGTGTGTGTGTGTGTGTGTGTGTGTGTGTGTGTGAGATATGCACAATGCACAATGTGTCATTGCCATGTTTGAATGACTATACATGTATTTTAAATTTCCTTGTTCATCATTCCCAAATAATGGTAGATTTTAATACCTGGGTGTGCAACTGTCACCCAACAACGACCTAATTACAATGCTATGTGGAGTCTGTATATGTGCGCCCGTCTCTGTTCTAGAGGTAATTAGTATAATAAAATTCAGAATAAAGCACTCTGATTTCATCTATTATCTTTCTACAATCTTTTGTTCCTGAAGTAGTGTAGTGGTGCAGTTAATACAAATTGTATGAGGAACTTGTTATGAGGTGCTAAAGTCTTACCTGTTTGATTTGGGTCATTACGGTGTCGGGGCCAGAATGCATGAGTTGCCTGTCATCCCCTTCCTTCTTCCTCTTCTTGTAGCGAGATGCAGATTTCTCTCCTCCTCCTTTTGGCGCCCTCTTGTTCCTACCTTTCTTTTTCTCCTGTTCAGGGATCAGAGGTCCGGGGAAGTCAGGGGCACAGTCTGAGTATGCCTGGGGATGAAAAAATATGACATTTTATTAATAAACATCTGTAAAGATTAGCAGTGGGCCATTGCAAAAGGCAGATTTTGTATCTCTGTAGTCATTCAGGGGTTTTCTTAAGTGTTTTACCCATTTGCCACTTTACAACCGAGTTGAATAATGATTAATGCAATGCAAATCAGGAACTCTTAAATGTATGTCTTCTGAAACCTTTTTTATGCATTTTTATAACGCAAGGTTACTCTAAACCACACCTCCAATACCTCTCTCATCAATTAGACTCCTGGTTAGCCAACGTCAGACTCCAGCTGACAGTTGGTGACATCTAAAGCTTAGTGTTGCCATTATGTTTCCCACCATCACTCGCTATGTTGGATGTGTTCAATAACATGCTTAGGAGGAAAACCAGGACATTGAAAACAGTAACAGTTTTTCTTGCGGCTCTATGACTCATCGCCAATTGAACCCCACCAATCTGAATCATTTATCTTCTGTATGACTCACTTTGATCATCACTCCAGCAGTGTTCTATAACTTTATAATAACAAAGGCTCACCCCATTGCTGTCCAACGAGCTTTGTCTTAGTAGGGTTTTGCAGTCTGCCGGTTCCTCTTCTTCTGAACGCAGGCTCTCCTCTGACCTCTGTTGGGAAAATCCAGGTGGTGGTGTGCTCTTGTTCTTCAGAAGGTGTCTCAGTAGTTCATTGCCAGCATCACCCTTGTTTGGACTTTGCCCTGGAGGGAAGGGAGACACGCCTCCCTTGCCACCTTCCTCCTTCACAGAGTTCATTTCTGTGCCAATGTGCCCTTCTCTTGACCCATGACAATCAGTGGCATCGATCTGCTCAAGTTTTATGTTGTCAAGGATCCGGTCGTGCTCCAGAGCTTGAAGTCTCGTGGAATCTAATGAAAGGCCAGGCTGTCCTCCAGAAAGCTGCCTTTCCAGCTCTGAATGACTGGGGGTGGATGATCCGAGTAAGGGGGACCTTGACAAGTCCTGCTCTGTGAACAGATGGGTATTTCTGGTTGGAGTGGAGGAGTTGTCTGAGATGCATGGTGTGAGAGGGGCCGTAAGGTCAGAGTGGGGAGTTGAAGGTGTCTTGACTGAATCTGCATCATCTTCTTTCTTCTTTTTGCGCGTTCTCTTCTTTTTCCCCTTTTCATCTGGGATGATTTTAGAGTAGAGTTGGATGAGAGACTGACCTGAGCCAGGAAAGTTAGAAGGCAGAGGTGTTGAGTCACTCCCAAATGGTGGACCCTCAACTGGCATCGGAAGCATCATTCCTGGACCACTGAACTGACGAGGTCTGGGCTGCCCCTGAGGAAAATTAGGTGCTTGCAGGGGAAGATTATCAGGGCCCAGAGCAGGCCCCATATCTGGGGGCATCATCCCATTGCCCATCAAAGCAATGGGATGATGCCCAGGTGGTGAGCCCATTCTGTGCTGCATGCCCTGCTGTTGGTGAAATCCAAGGGGCTGTTGTTGTAGAGGGGGCCTCTGAGGCTGCATAAAGTCTTGTGGCAGCTCTGCATTGAAAAACGGCATTTGAGCGAGCGGTTCCATGTTCACATCAGGCCCCATCATCCCTTGCTGCTCCATTTCCATACGGTGTTTTAGAGCTCTCTGTCGTTCTACTTCCTGCATGAGTTGCACTCGCTGTCTCTCCTGCTGCTCCCTAAGCCTCTCCCTCCGCTCCCGCTCCTGGAATCCTTCACTGAATGGATTGTTGTCATCAAACTTCACACCACCTGCCTGGATGGGCTTTATACCACCTGGTGGAGCTGGTGGTGCTTGGGGTTCTACAGGCATTTGTGAGTGTTGAGGTATGTTACCCATTGGTATCTGATGGGGTTGGCCAGTATTTCCCACAGGTCCCTGGGGGGGCATTACTGCTGGCATTCCAGGTCCACTCATGGGCATGGGAGCACGTGGATGCCAGCCAGGTGGTGGGTTGGGCATACGTGGGGGTGCGTTTCCCTGGCCAGGATGAAGTGGCATCTGCATCATGGGGTTTATAGGAGGCTGAGCCATCGGTGGGCCACTGGGAACCATGCCTGCAGGGCCTGGCATTGGGTGCATTATGGGTGTCATATTGTTTTGCTGCTGTTTCACTCTGTACTCCTCTATAAGTTCAGCATGTTCCTTCTGCTGCTTGCGAATCTGAAACAAAATTACAAACAAATAAAAAAAAACAGGGCGTTTAATCACATGTAAAAGTATTCCATAGCGAGTGAAAAGTTTTACTGTCAAAACAGAAGAATTTAACTTTAAAGTGGGAGTCAAAGCAGGTTGACAGATGCAGTCGAGACAGACCTGTGTGATCTGAATTCTTTGTATAGTTATTTTCCCCTGAAAGGAAGCGGCTAAATGTAACCCTTCTATTGCACGCCTTATACCCACATTATCCGTTGGAGCAATTCAATTAGTCAAAATCTAGAACAGTAGATGTGTTTTTCTTTAATCGTATTCTTGTGTTGCCAACCTCGGTATGTCAGTGAAATTCAACTTAGAGTTGGAAAATTATATAACCCCCAGATATATCTATTTGTTAAATAATACTGATTATACATTTTTGATAAGAGAAAGGCAATATTGCTTAATGTTTTCATTAATGACGCCAAATACTGACGGTGGAAGACATGAAGGATGTCATTTCTTTAAACATTCAACTCATCGGCTCTCTAGAAGCACAATGCTTAGGGTGGCCACTTTGTGGACCAGGGATGAGACAGGATTCAGGAGCTTGACAGGCTGAGCATTTACCTGCTCCAGTTGTTTCTGCACTACACCCTGCTGCTCAGTGACATGTTTGAGCTGCTCAGCGTCCTCCTCAGGGAACTCTCTCCCTGCCTTCTTAGCTGTTCTCTGCTTGGCAGACAGAGCTTTCTTTGACTTCCTGTGAGCGCCAATCTTCTCTTCCAGAAACTTCTGCTGCATTTGAAGTAGTTGCTGAGTCTCCTGGAGCCACTCCTCATACTGAGCCCTCTGAGCATTGTCTGAAAGAAGAAAAATGCTGTTTTTTTAGCAGAGTTGACAGCATTAAAAACAAACCTTTTAACATGTCTAGGTCAAAGGGACCTTCAAACTAAGAGGAAAATTCATATAAATTCCTAGAAAACTTACTGACAAATCCTGGTCCAAAGTTGGGAGGACTGGGTCTTGCTACTTGTGTCAATTTCCCATCCTGAAAGCCAGGTAGACACGCATGCTAAGACATTTTACATTAAATGATTTTTAACAATATCTAATAAGATAAATGGTTTATTTACCTGCCCAACTACTTGTGGAGGAAGTGGTGTGCTTTCAGGACAAGGTGGTACAGGACCAGGTGGAAATCTATAACACAGCAGTACCCCAGCCATGCACAGTCGATCAATCACAAGAGCACTTTTTGCACATTTCTAATAGTGGCAGCTTTATTAGGTTGGTTATTCATTTTTTAAAACCAGAAATAACACATATACTCACACTCACTATTACAAGTTCCACTCAAGAAAGCAGAATCTTACCTATTCATGACCATTTGGGTCATTCCCATGTTGTTCTGAACCATGACTTTGTTGATGCCTTTCAGGGCAACCATTTTGGCTTTCATGATGGGGTCAGTGATGGCATCAAAATCTACAAAGTAATTTTAAAAATCATCACTTGCAAAAAGTGAACATTAACTTATGTTGACATAAAGACGTAGTGGCACAAATAATTTACCAATGTTGGGGAAGAAAGAGTCGCTGGAACGCTGCCGTATCATAGCTTGCATTTGCCTCTGCTGCTGTTGCTCCTGCCTCTCCTGGTCTAGGAGGTCCTGTAGTAGCAGTGGCTGCTCCTCCAGCAAAAGAGGACGCTGTTGCTGGTTGTGCTGACCGATTGCGGAGTTCAACGCTGTCTGCTGGGCCAGACCGCTCTGGTCCATTTCAGCATTTAGCCCCATCTGTTGGTCTGCTCCAAAACTGGTCAACGAAGCTTCACCCGCAGTGGTGGCGTCAGGTATTGTTTGACTTAATGCAAGTCCAGAGTTATGCTGTGAGTCAGTAACCTGGTTCTGCTGGGGCATGAGGTTACCTCCCTGACTGACAGATTCAATAATTGGATTTAATGACTGCTCTTCAGGCTGCTGCTTAATCAGTAAACTAGACAGGACGGGGGTGGAGTCAGAGAGCACTCCCTGCTGGTTTGAGGTTAAGGTGTTTCCAGTGGCTTGCTGGTCTACCACTTCAGGTGGTTTCTGACAGTCTTTGACCTCTGTTTTAATTTCTTGCTCATGTGCCAAAGAATTAGAGTCCGGCCCCACAGAGGTTTCCGGCTTGATTTCAGCTGAAAACCGTTCCCCAGAGGCCTCTGACTTTGCCAAACCAGATGCTGAACTGGACAAAGCCTCAGTGCTCAAGCTTTTATTGATGTCTGTGGAGTCATCTATAGGATCACTGAGATCCAGTTCCTCATTAAACATGTCTTTCTTAATGTCATCTAAGTCAGGGTCAGTATAAGCAATGATATCAAACTTGCCAGATGTTAGAAAGTCATCAAGGTGTAGATCATTTGTTTCTAGGTCTAGATCTTTTCCATCTTCAGGATCCAAATTTAAGTTTTCCAAGTCAGCATCTACCAAGTCCTTCACTTCCACATCCTCTAGATCTTTGACTGCTGATTCTTCTGCATCTAGTTTTACCTCAGCAGTTTCACTTTCAGCCACTGAGAGAGTCTCAGTCTGCCCAGCAGGGGGTGCACTCAAGATCATTGATGATGCCATGTTCTGGTTCTCATTTGAGGCAGGCTGGCTCATGGATCTCATAGGAGACTGTTTGAGTGTGTTGTGTCCTGACATTTGGGCTTGCTGATGAAGATTGTCCATGCTGGCAGATAGCTGTAGATGGCCAATCTGGTTGGTCATTGGGTCTACCATCCTGAGCCCCTGACTTAAAGGGAACCTGGAATCGTGTGCTCCTGGAAAGCCTGAAAGCCTTTGGCCCTGCAAGTTGGGATCCATGTTGTTTCCTTGCATTGCACCTGGGAGGAATGGCATACGTGGCCTGTTATCTGCTGCTCTATGTCGTAGCTCGATGAAGGGCTGACCCATTATGTTGTGTTGCTGCACTGGCATGCCACGTGATGGAAAGTGCTGGGGCAACCCCATAGGGTTGCTTCCCATATTTTTTGCCATTTCAGCAGACATGCAGCGTCTCATTTGAGGAGGGATATCCTGCATTGGGTGTGGCCCTCTGTGAAAGAACTCTTGGGGACCATGAGGACCTACAACCCCAGGTGAATATGCAAACCTAAAAACAGGATAAAAAATATATGTATATATCACAAAGAAAAAACACATACTAGATCTGAACAATTATATGTAATGAATTATAGAATATTTAAAACTCCAAGATGTAAAGAAAATTGTAGTATTTAAAAAGCAAACCTTGGTCCCTGGGGTCTCAGATTGGGATCTACAGGATGTGGGCCACGTGGAATTTGTCCCTCATTAGTGAAAGGGACACGCTGATCCCCTGGAAAAGGTCCAGGAAACCTCACTGGCCCTCTTATAGGTCCTTGTCCAGGATAAGGTGGAGGAGGTCGGGCAAACATTTCCCCCTGCTGCCCATGGCCCTCTTGGGTCCAGGGTCGTGGTGTTCCTGGGGTTATGTTGCCAGTAGGCTCTTGAGGACCCCTCTCCTGTCGAATAGCACTTCTTTGTTGCTGTTGCTTGAGAAGTAGTTCTCTAATTCGTTGCCGCTGTCAAACAACAACAAATAAAAAAGTAACTAAGATATTAAGTGGTCAGTTAATTTTGGCCCATGTATACACAGTTAAAAAGTAGAATACACTCCTGCTAATGCTTTTAATTCTGAAAATACACACAAACCGTTTACTTTCAATACTGTAATATAATATGTACCAAAACATTAAATACAATTTGAATTAATAATAAGCTTATTTATTTATTTTGATAGATTGCATTTATTTTTGTGTCACTGACAAATGGAGCAAAGAAGAGGTTTATCTTAAATATTAATATACATGACTTGTTTCTTTTTATGTTTCCTTCTGTGTTTGGCTAAATCTTGAATGACACATATTTCTTCAACTTTGATCTTTTGTGGACAGCTAATCATACAATTCTATGGAATAAGAGAGAACCTTCACTGATATGGAATAAGGGATTACAACAGATGTTTTAAGGTATTTTACAAAGCCCTCTGCCTATATACATCTTGTCCCTAACAGCTGTGACTCTTTTCACAATGCCTGTAAATAGTTTTAAAACAATATCACGTTAATAAATTAAACACTGGTACAAAAATAAAAGTTAGATAGTGATGTATGAATTACATGATTTACAATACAAGCCACTCTATACATGTACCTGTCTGAGTCTTTCCTCACTCTCAACAAGAGGAACACCCTGAGCCTCAGAGGATGTAGCAGGAATTTGTAAGTTGTTAGACAGTCGACCTGGGTCTTGAGGAACAGTTCCATTGCTACCCACACCTGACTGATCTTTCATTTCAATTTTCTCTGTCGATTGTGGATGTGGGGTCATGGGGGCTTGCTCAAATGGGTCATGACCAGGTGTCTGACTGGGTCTTCTGGAGGGTGACTGAGTAAATCCATCTTCAGACAAACTTGAGTGTTTTGGTGTTTGTGAGCTTGGATGAGGGAAAGGCTCTTGAAGCCTTGTCTGGGGTGGGGAGAAAGGATCCTGGTTTACCATTGGTCCTGGCCTTTGAGCTTGCCTGCCAAGTCCATCAGGACCAGGCCTTGGGGTCCCTGGAGACTGGATGTATGGATCGTTAAGCATTTGTCTAGGACCCGTGGGCTGAGAAAACATGCCACTACTCCCAGATCTTGATGTTCCAGGTGTACTAGAAAATGATTCTATTGGGACCCTCTGACTACCTGGAGATTTGGAAAACCGTTCTCCTACCAGGGGCCGTGGAGTACCTGGTGGGTTGACATAAGGGTCCATGGAGTGGGAAGGTGACATTCTCTGTCCTGAGTGTGACTGATGAGTATACTGGTTCATTCCACTGGGCCGTGGAGTAGTAGGAGCTTGTGAATAGGGGTCTGATGAAGGGCTAGGGATGTTTGATTGCTGACTGTAGTTGTCATGTGGACGTGGGGTGCCGGGGGGGCGAGCATAGGGCTCAAAATATGGGCGAGGTTCATTTAGGGCTCGTTGGCTACCAGTAGACTGAGAAAAAGGGTCAGCAGCTGCCTTATTGGACTGGGCAAAAGGGTCATAGGTAAAGTGATCAGGCCTTGGAGTGGAAGGTGCATGAGCATAAGGATTTCTAGATATCTGAGTCACTGGTCCAGTTTGGGCAAATGAGTGCCCCTGAGGATGATGCTGGCCCATTCTAGGAGGACTGGTGAAGCCGTCACTCCCCACTGGTCTTGGTGTATGTATAGGATGAGCATAGGGGTCGTTCTGCTGATTCTGAGTGTACCTGTCATTAGGATGTGGTCCTGTTCGGTTGAAGGGATCCTGAGCCTGAGGAGGTGGCATAGGTGTTTTGAACAAAGGAACCGAGCCAGACTCATTACTACCAGGGATTGGTGTTAGTAAGGGCCTTGAGTAAGGATCAGACAAAATCATTCTGTTCTGGGTCATGCGCTGATAGGCCTCATTTCTTATCATAGGCCTTGAGAATGGATCCCTACCTGGAGAACCCATAGGGGGCCTTCCCTGAGCAGCCTGACTGGCCCTGGGAGGACCCATAGGCTTCAAAAAAGGGTCCATTTCCCCAGTTGGTCTTGGTGTGTCAGGGGGTTTAGCATAAGGGTCAGTGCTCATAGATGTTGGAGAACCAAATGACTCATAAGCAGGGGAAGGCCGACCTCTGTCCTGCTGCTCCGTCAAGGAGGTGGGCGATTTACCAGATTCTACAGTCATTCTGCGACATGTATTTGGCCCAAGAGTTGGTGGTCTCGGGGTCCCAACCATCTTGCCATATGGATCCCATGGAGATGAGGGTCTGGAACCCGAGGAACCGGGCGAAAATACCTGTGGTGATTGAGGCTGGGAGGACAGGCCAGATGGCGGTGGAGGGGGAGGTCTTAGGAACACATCCTCTGGAGGACCTGAAGTGGGTGTACCAGGCAGCTGAGGCCTGGCAAAGTTTTCTTTAGCATTGAGCTGCATGGGGGACATGCTGCCGTTGCTGGGCTGGGAAGCAGGGCTCTGGTTCCCACTGTTGTTTCCATCCCCCTCTGACAGGCTGTTGGTCTGCAGCTGTTGCTGTTGTTGTTGCTGCTGAAGTTGCTCATTTTTAACTTGCTCCAATTTCTGAGTGGCTTCAATTTTGGCTTGTTGTTTGCTCTTCTGCCTCATTTGCTGTTGGAAAGACACACGGAAAAGTAGGATTAGACATCAAAAGGGACACAGCAAATGTCAGTCTCATGCAAAAAATGAACTGGACCTACTAACCACCAATGTCATCAGGATTAATGTGGAGGAAAGTGTAGTTGTTTACGGAGCTTTACTAAACCACCACTTCTTAGCTGTCTTATAATAAAGTGGACCTGCCCCTGCATTCGCTGACTTCATTGCATACACTCTTACCTGTCTAAACTTCCACTCTTGTTCATGCTCTGACTCTTTTGGTTTCAAAGGGTCTTTAAACAGCAGTTCTGTGTCTAGTGGTATGTTGGGATCAAACACCTCAGGGGGCTGTTGTTGTGGATGGTGCCTCTTCACAGTCTCATTTGACATCTGGACTTTGTTGATGCGCAGGGCTGCTCGGTTATCTCTTGCCTTTTGCTAAACAGCAAATCAACCAAAAAAAAAAACGGATCAGATAAATATACATAACACAAGATTACAGGAAAAAAAGGTCAAATCTGATTTCAGCCATATGTTACCAATTTCTCTTGTGCTACCACAATTCAAATTTCTATTGAATAGCTTGCTTTGGTATCTCACTATACGTGGACTTCAGAAGTGATGTCATTAAGCTTCTCTCATAAGTCCAACCTGACTCAAACTGATGATTACTCTGATTACTAGGTTTTTTAAAGGGACCTGACAGCAGTGAGGGTACCATAGGCTACATGTACAGGGTACATGCAGGTTAGCTTAGCTATTCAAGGATGTGCCTCCCGACACCATCACTGGCCTACCACCAAATTGCTCATGCTCAATGTTGATGGTGACAACCTCCAAAAAAGGTAATTGTCTTGCTTTGGCCTCTTAATTCTACATGTTTGCACAAATGCTGATGTTTGTGCTAAATGGACAGAAGGATATCTTTGAAGTTTAAATGATTTGTGTTATGATGTGATAATTAGGTGTTCCCTAAACCTAAAAAAAAGATTGTGCGTGGAAGAACAACCAGCACCAACAACCTTAAAAGAACAGGTAATAGGAATAGGAAAGATGTTCAGGGGGTTAAGTGTTCCATGGTGCTATGTTTTTACAATAGCTACTTATTATATTTAGATACAAATTTATCTCAATAGCTGCCCAATCAGGGAGGTTGTTAAAGTGAGATGTCAAGGAGAATAGTCTATGAAAGAGAAGTGTAACCATCTAACCAGTGGCCAAATATCCTAAAATCACTAACACAGGGAAGGTTTCTTTAACCAAGACCAGCTCTTTGAAACTAGCCTCTGCCAGATAAAATTACATCTAGTGAACTTAATTACAAAGACTACAGTGGGTTCTAACACCGAACAGGGCTTCCTATGTTAATTAGTTCATCTGTGAATAGGCAGATTTCAAATTGCATTGGCAAGAGGCAAGAGGCCAGATGCGATACAGGAGTCTGCATTCTGCATACTAATATGTCAGTGCAACTAGTAGTGGTAGTTTGACACTGGGCTTTACATTGGTTTTATAAGATAACTAGAAAAAACAAGCACATTTAACAGTATGAGTGATCTTACCACATATGGTGCCCTGTCCTGAGAACTAGCTTTTCTCCACAGTTTTGCAATTTGCTTTACTCTTGTAGACCAGTCTGTTAAAAGAATAAGAGGAGGAGTTGTCATGCCAACAGTCTCACAGAGCAAGGTGTTTTTTGTACTGTGAGACAGTGCAGCGAGTACACCCAAACAATACTTGGCAAAACAAGCAAAGAAATAATTGGCTAATCACAGAAAAGACGGACACACATTTGTGCTGCATTAGAGCTTTACAGCCATAAACCAACCTGGGTATTCTTCTTTAAGGTTGGGGAAATTGACATTGGTGTATAGGACAGGTGCAACAGTGGCTAGCTCTCCAAGTGTCTCCTCCTTCTCCCACTTGAGTGTACTCCTTTGGGCATTGGACATGGCTTCAGTCTCCCCCTCAGGCAGAGAACCAGGGGGTGTAGGGCTGGGTCCATGAGCAGCGGAAGGCCATGGACCAACTGCCTCTCTAGGCATTTGATTAAATTTTCTATCCCTGTAACGAAAGAAAGCAGATCACATTGCATTATTTAATTATAACACTGTGGTATGATGGAGAACAAAGGAAAATAAACATAATATGTATTATACATACAATTACAGGGAAGCAATACAGTACCTTGGATTGTCAGTGAAAGGCATACGGTTATGGGGAGGGAAATTTTCTGGGATGAAGGGCCCTGCACTTGGATTCGTAGGGAAGCGATGGTTTGGTCCCATCATCCCATTTATTATTGGCATCCTTGGAAACACGGAGTTCCCTAGAGACATGATTTTAAAGGTTAATCAGATGCGTGAAGTTTAAAAAACAAAGTTAAGGGCACGAGAAAGTGATTGATGATGTACCTGTGTTGGGGTGTGGCATGCTAGTCCCAGGTGTGGCAGAAAGGGGCCCTGGACCCTGGGGTTGAGGCACCTGTGGTAGTGGTGGTGGTTGGCTGGTGCTGGGGCTAAGAACAGCTGTGAAGAGATCCTCCACATCCTTACCTTCCAGCTCTGCAACAGAACATAAATGTATATTTGTCAGAAGTCACCACCAACAAGCCGCCTGACCCTTTCCAGTTCATTCAGAGGAATGAATCTAACTCCTACCTGGAAGGAACCCCCTTCACACACATGCAACCAAAGGTTATATATACTGGCTTCCTCTGTTATGTCTTTCAACTCAACCATGTGTTATGTTTCAATATATGTGAGATTAAGTTATTATTTGAATAAATTTAAATATTACATTATTTCTGTTCTTAACTTTGGTTCTGTTGTCAATATCTACTTGATTTGCTCATATTATAATGTTTTGTCTTGCCGCAGAACAAAAAACGCAAACATAGACATACAGGCACATGGCAAACAACCAAGACACTACAAGAAAATAAAGTGCAACGAGTTTCAACTAGGGAACATGGCTGATCCATTTCAAATGAATGACTAAATACATTATTATTAATTATGCATTAAGTATTAATACAGGATTACTTTAAAGAAGATACATTCAAAAATAGCTAAGATTTACTGCATTTATTAGGAGAAAGAATATATTTATATAGTTCACTGCCCTAAAGACATCTATACAGTTTATCAAAATATTGAAACCTAATCCAAGTCCATGACAAATTTACAGTCATATCAATTAGTGTGTGAAAACTGTAAATCCACGCACATGATTCTACAAAATATAAGAATATACAAACCTGGAATTTTGTAAAGTTTGCTGAGAATTGATTCTGAAACAAAAAACAGGAGAAAATTAATAATCATGTATGAAAATAAAGTTGAACATGTGGTATAAGTGTGGTTCTCCCAAACTGACCATCAGTGACCATCTTGTCCAACTCTGGACTGAGAATTCCATCGAGTGGTTCATCTGGGAGGGTTCGAGGTGTCCTCCGGCCAGCCTGAGACTGGGGCGCCACTGGGGAACTTTCTGCAAGGGGCCCAATGTCCAGACCAGCTGTAGAAACACACACACAGACATACAAAAAACAAATCATAACATGCACGCACACACGCAAACACAAAGCAACCATCGAAATACCCAACGACCTCCGTGCTCACTAATATAGACTTGATAAAACATGTTTATTATGATAACAGTCTGTGGAATGTAATCAAAACTAAAATGCATATGATTACAGCTCCTTGGGGTCCCTGTGTTGTTTAAAAGAAGTGTTTTGGAAACTGTGAAGAGACAGAGAGGTCATACTAATTTTCAGTAAAAGACACACAAACACTTGTGAAGTTGTTTGTGAAGGAAAATACTGCTTCGCTCCATCATTGGAAAAACGTATCCATTGGTCTTTTGTACCAAGTAAGCATGAATTCTCTTTGAAGAAAGACATAGGTTAAATTTTTAAAAATTATTGATCCCATCTCTACTACTCAACTCTATTGACATCAATATTGAAATGTGTTGAAGTTGTTTTTCCTACAACATTCTTTACTTCATTTTCTCTACACTTTTCAAAACGCAAAACTTTACCCACGTAAGACTGGTTGCAATCATCAGTCTGCAACACACCATTAGAAGTAAAGTGCATCAGCCCATAGAGCATTTCTGTTGAACATTTTATTTATTTATTTTTTTACAAAGAACGAAGGACAGCGTTTTTTATCATCCAGCCTGAGAACAGAAATCCTTCAGTGTCTTCAGGAACTGGAAGGACGTTTACCAAAGCCTCTTGTTCTCCAAGTTGCTTGGTTCTAAACTGCTAATTTTTCTGAAAGCCAAAATGTCCTTGTCACGTTGTTTCTGCCTTGAAGACATCCTCAATTAGGCAGCTATAAATTAAGTTTTTGTATTTAAGTATTTTAACCACTGTTACCACTGTGAAACAGGAGGTTCACAAACAAAGATTGACACACCATACACTTCTCTGCACTGGGTTAGGTAAGCACTAAGCAGTTTATGAGTGTTAAAACAATCTGAAATGGCTGAGAAGAGCTAAGTATGAAGCAGCTTATATACACATGCACACTGAAATAGAAACACACACTGTAAGAGAGGTGGAATGCACTAAAGCAAGGGATTAGGAGGCCATAGCACCCTTACCAAAAGGAAGAGGTGAGCTGTCAACCTGGAAGGGGCAAAAATCAAGACCTACAAGAACCCAAAACCAGATAAAATGAGTGAAAAAATAGTGAAGACAGAACAATTACAACACGCTTCAGACAATGCAAACAGAAGGATAAAACCAAAAATGAACAAAAAGAAATTGTTAAAGAATGTGGCGAAAGCAAAAAATTAACTTGCTGTCTGAGGAAATTTCTGAACTGTTAAAATTTTGGAAACCCACAGCTGGGTGACTATTACAGTAAAGTCTTTCCACTATGACTGCCTATGAGATTTATGACGCACCAGAGTCACTGCTCGGCTTTTCCAGCATTCCCAAGATGTCTGCATCAGTGTTCAGAACATCAGATAGATCAACTAATGGTTCCTCAGATGTCTCTGTAGATGGGGAAGGAAGAAACAAAAAAAAGACAAAAGAAAAAACCAAACTGTCACAAATCATAACTGATGGTGATGTTAAAAAATGACTTGGAACCATTGTTTGGATGCTGCAAATAGCTTTTTGTCTGGATTAAACTTAGGAAGAAACTCTACAGTTTGTAATCAATAAACACTGTAGCAATTCAAAAATGCTACAGCAAACTGATCATACCAGAGAATATTGTAATCCGATTGAAACGACTCTGCCAGAAAAATCAGGTCCAATATCAGGTTATCAACATACTAAATCAAGCTAAACATCGACACCACGGTTCTCTCTTGTAAATTAGGCTATGTATCCTAATTTACATAACTGTGAGTCATTTGGCCTCAAGCTTTGCATCATCTAATATTGTGAAAGAAATGACTGAAAATATTTTAGATATTTAGTCTCATGCAAATTCATGTCACACAAGCACAAAAAGAATTTACTCTCCATCTCAGTCTTTTCCTCTAAGAATGTTCAATTTTCATAAAAGTTTGAAAACTCCAATTATTGTCTGAAGGTCACCATTGTCAAGGGTACAGTGTTTTATCCCATCAAACTGTTAACTAGCAGAGGTTTAGTTATTATTTCGCTCCCCTTCAAATAGCAGCACATCATTTTCTGAAATGCAAAACCATCTGATAAAATCTATCAGCCAATTGTTGATAATTACCTTTTTCTTCTTCTTCTGAATTAAAATAATATATTATGATAAGGTCTATCAAAAATAAAAGTCCTCTAACACCTAACACTATTTACTTCAATGTAAGTGTTCCAAGATACATGCAGACATCTATTTCAATATTTTTTCAGTATTGACAAACTTATAATTTGGACTCTGATGTGACGGGCCATGTCCACCATTTGTTGTTACCACTCTGTTTTATGCATGTTTTTTCTTGTACAACCAGTCATTCCCATGTGCAGGCATGTGACATCTGATGTAAAAGTGAGAGACAGCTTACGAGAGAATGAGTGGGCAAGTGAGACAGAGCAAGCCTGAAAACTAAAACATTAATATGACCGATTTTGTATTTAAGGGTTGAAATTATGCGTTTAAGGCACTGACTGTCAGCCACTGAGCACAGATTTAACTTTCGACTTTGTTAATGGGTGAAACATAGCTTGAACATGTTTGGTGGACCTGTATGAAAATGGTGATGCCCTCACTTGGCGATTGCTCTTACAGGGTCATCGTAGAAAAAAGTATAGACATACACGAACCAAATGAAAAAAGGGCTGTGTCGATTCCTGTCCTGTGTATACATACGTGCTGTCGTGGGTCTGGTTGGAAGGGATGTCGCTGAGGCACTGAGCAGAGGGTCTGATGAAGGGTCTAGGAAGCTGCTGGCAGGGTGCTTCCTCACCACCCGACCTTGTCGTTCTTCCAGTAAGCCAGACTCAACCCCCTGCTGCCTGCTCTGCTTGCTTTTGTCCAACAGATCTTTCCCAAAAAATGCCTCCTGAACAAAACATTACAAAACACTGGTTACGTCTGGGTTGACAGTCTCCAAAAACCTTACTTAGCTTTCTTGACATCCTTAGGTAACACAAAATTATTCAGTGCCTGTTAAACATCCCTCGAGAACAGACCAAAGTGCAACAGATGAGCTCTCAAACGAACAGTCATGTTGCTGCTGACCTCACTTTTGTCTGCACCTGCCTCCCCAACCGTTCATACCCACAAGTCATCTACCATCTTCAGCGACATGTAACTGATGCACCAAGACATTAAGAACCCAACATGTTGCTATCTCAATAATTCAAGAAATTGACTTCACCATGTACAACCTTTAGGTTAGACTGAACATCTTCCACTTCCCCTACTGCGGCAAGATAAAGAGCAGCGCTAACAGCTGCTAGTGGCTTACTGCATGTCACACATCTCTGTTTTGGCCAACACAAGGTGACGCTGAAATAATAGCTAGAGAGAAGAAGCCATAAAGTCATCTCCGGTTAAGCTTTTACATGTCAATTCACAGCCCAGACAGAATCCATTAAAAAGCATGGTCAAAGATGAGCATCCTCTACTGCGAGTTCCTTTAGGCTGTTCCGCTTTCAAAAAAAAGCGCACAGAAGGGGCACCATGGCCCAAAGTTCTGTAAGTGGTTTCCAGGCAGTGTACTTTGGATTCCTAACCTTCCCAAGGGTGAGAGAAAATGCATTTTATGACAATATGGCATGACGAGACCAGACAATCCGTGAATACAAGGCTTGCATACATATAAAACAAAAATAGATATGAAATCAACTTGTGGAACATAAATTCCTGAAGAAGAGAAACATTCATCGTTCCAGAAATATGAGCTCCATGTTCATTAATTACTGCCAAATGTTACAAAATACAGAAACAATTCCGAATTTTTCCTACATTGACAGGGAAATATGTTTATAGAGAGGTTTACTTTATATGAACATAGAGAGTCAGACCTGCAAGTAAGCGGGAAAAGCCTCCTCCAGTTTGGTTTTTTTCTTTCTGTAGCGTTTCTTTATTTTTTCTGGGACCTCTGGACCAGGGGGTGTCTCCTCCACCGGAGTATCAGGCAGTGTCTCTGTCCATCCTGCAACAAAGTACGCAAAAACATCAGAATAATCTCCTCTAGTTGTATCTTAGCTGGTATTAAAAACACTTTTTTTATATGGATCTGTAATCCATTCAAATGTTTTTAAAACATCGCTATATGTAACCAAGGGGTTTCTTTATGATGTAAAATGTATTACTCAGTAACAAATCTGAACAATCAGAGAGAACTGTGTGTCTCTGTGAACTAGTTACAAAAACTCTCAACTGCGTTAGATGTCCTTTCTAGTAAAATCATCAGCAAATATTGTGCTAGTTTCAGAATGTCCCGGTTCATATGTAAAAAACAACATGACTGACTTTTAGTTCAGAAGTGGGACCTCCAGTGTTTAAAGCAAGTGGCTTTTAAAGCAAGTGTTGACAAATAAGATGTGCCACACTTGGATACAATCAGTATTAAATCTTATTCTGCTATCTACAGATCTACACTATGCTTTTCTACAATGTGCACTGAAAAATATTTGATGAACATATTAGTGTGTTACAATGCACATTAGGCCTTTACCATGTCAGTCATATAGGCCACCACCACAAGTAAAATCAAATGCAGGAAACACAAATCTCCTGACAATGTACTATAATACAATAGGTAGATAAATTATTTATGTACAGACCCTCTTCTTTTCCAATGGGATTCTCCGACACAGAACCAGAGGAGTCCTTTCTGCAGAGGGATCGTTTGGCTTTGCCTGGACCTTGACCTGGACGGCTTCTCTGGCGAACCATGAACCCGCCAATGCCTTGTAATAAGAAATGTATAGTAAATTTAAAATAAAATTATTTATAAATGGTTATTACAGAAGCAATGCTGAGCGATTCCTAGTAACTGCCCATAGCATTTACCATTAAAGCTCAGAAACACTAGATAGAGCACTCATCTGTATATCAGAGGCCCTGAGATGGCAGTGCATTGCTACAGCTACAACGTCGGGTATGTACTGCTCCATTTTATGCTTCAGAGGAGCTGTCTCCTTCAATCAGGTGCCCTACCCGGTCGGTACGGTTTCCTCTTCCTCTTCTTGCCTCCATCGGCCCCCTTGGAGTCGTCTTCTGCTGGCTCTCGCTCCAGGCTCGAGTCAGACTTCCCTTCACATTCTAGGAGCTCTGCCTCTGTGAGAGGGAAAGATCAGTGATGATGAGTGACGACCTAGCAGCGGGGGACACCCTGGCCGGAAATCTCAACACTACGCCAGGGTCAGTCCTAGCCGAACTCCACTCGGTGGAAAGACATTAGCCTGATTATAATTAAGTTCCCCAGTTCCATTACACTATTTCCAGCTAGACTTATTTTTGCACTTTTCTTTTTTAATTGCAGGTTCCACCGAAATATCATCTAATGATATTCACAATGACAGCAGGCTATATTCTGTTGTCCTCCTAGTAGCTTTAAATGTGAACTGCAGAGTTACAGGATTGAATATAAACTCGTAACGTATTCAAGAGACAAGTACCTCTGTTGTCCTCCATGTCTTCATCACGACAATGTTCTGAGAGAGGATCAACAGGAGCCTGAAGCACGGCAACGCTGTTCTGGTTAATGATCTTCAGCTTCAGCTTCGGCTTGGGTTTCCTCCGTCGTGAGGCTGTAGCGGACAAGCTCTGGAGCTGGCAAAGCCCCGACTCTGTCAAACAAACACCATCCTGGGTATAGGTCCTTGACAGATCTGAAAAATTGAAAAAATAAGAGATAAGAGAGGCTAGGAAAAACATGCAGGCTACTCAAAGGAAGGAAGGAAATTAAATTTGAAGCTGCAAACTTACCAACTTCTTTAGCCTTTGTGACAATCTGCGTCATAACCACAGGCTCAACGGTGTCCCTGGCCTTAGTTACAACTGCAGCAGCACAGAGCACACAAAAGCCATTAAAAATAAAAAGCAAACAGGAGGATTAAATGTCATAGTTAAGTCTATTCACTCTAGAGCGAACACACTTGCAAGCAAGCATTAAGAAAAATAAAAAACCTTGTGCTCTCACCTTTAGTGGTCTTGAAAGCTCGGCACATTGTGCAGTCAAAGCTGTTGTCTGCAACCTTTTCCACATCTTCTTCTGAATGGAGACCCTGACACGAGGAGTGAAACCATCTGTAGACAGAAGAGAAAGTTTAGATAAGATCCAATTATTTGAGAGAAATCTGCAGAGCTGTGTCCTCTTCAGCTGGCTCTTCTGGTTTTGTAGAAATACTGCACACCTGTCACATTGGCGGCATTGTACGATGATTGTGCCTTCACTGTAGTCCACCAGGCAGATGGGGCACGTTGCAAGACTGGCACAGGGGGCACACTGAGTGTAATTATTCTGCCAGTCACACCTTAAACCTGGAGTGGTGGCTCCGCAGTGGGTACAGGACACACACCTGCAGGAGATAGGGATGATAAAGGTCATTCTGGCCAGGTTACTTTACAGACGTTGACAGATTGCACTGTGAAAATCTTGTCTACTAATTACAATGACAACATACTACAAATTTGACATCATCTGTTCAAGATAGATATTATTAGGTTTTTCACCATTTGCACTTCCAGCTGTCCTTGGGTACATTCTGTAGTGGAGGGTCCAGACAGTAGGTGTGATAGCTTATGTCACAGTCATCACACAGCAGCAAGCGGCCAGGATCGGTGGCTTGGCCACAGGCCTCGCACACCGTACACTCCAGACAACGCCAGCCTTTACTCAGGACCACCTTGGTGATCTGTCAGATTAACAGAGAGACATATGTAAAGATGTCATTTCTGCTATGTACTCTGGTATACGGAATTTGTGATGCACCAACAATAGTAAATGCACCTTTATGCCAACACAGAACGGATGGTAGCACTGGCCACACTGAGCACAGGCTAAAAGTCGGCCCTCTGCTCCAAGGCCAAAGCTTCCACACACCACACACATGTCCTAAAAGGAAAATAAACATCAGTTAATCCATCTCATTGAAACACCCCTTTTGTTATTCCTAACTGAAATAATTCCAGAACATAAAAAAAAATATCTGACAACTGCTGAACATGCAGCAGAGTTTTCTCGTCAGCGCCTATCACATAGACATTATTATTTCCTGCGTATGCATTAAATACCAGTGGCTGTGTAAGTAAAAGGTCATTGTCCATGCTATTGCTATTTTAAAAGAATGAGGGAAAGAAAATGTTTACTTTACGCCAAACCTCCGTGTTAACTAAGAACAGTGCAGCTGTTCTATACCTTCAAATATAAATGTGCATAAAATTATCTGTAACAACAGAAGTTTTCAACCTCTGACTTACCATCTCACACTGCTAACTTTATAAGATAACCCTAGGGAATTTTTCACAGTGGCCGTTATTGTTTACAGAATTATATTCAGGACAGGAACATTATTTTGAAGGCCTAAAGTGAGAATCCGCAAAATTTAAATATCATCTTTTGTTATATAATGAACTGCATTTCCTGCAGGCAGTTGGCAGCATCTCCACAGGAATTAATGATCTCCAGTGGGAGAGGTCTTTAAGCACAGATTTCATTTCAGGCAATCCAAGTTAATGGAGAAATTCATGGATGAGGATTTAAAATGTAATACATAAGTCATACTCCTAAGAACTCCCACAAAACAAACACACACACACACACACACACACCCAACCCAAAAAATACCTGTTTCAGCGTGAAACTGTCATTGCTTGAGAATATGACCACTGTGTTATGCATGGCATTTTCCTCCTCCTCCTTAAGTGGGTATGGTGTTTCTAGTGTGGTGATCTGCATGTCAGAAAAAAAACACAAAAAAATCAAACAGTGTGTTGACATCAGCATTTTCCAGTTTATCAATAGTTGGAGTTAATAGGACTGCCGTAATATCCGGATCATAAGCCGCTACTTTTTTCACTTGCTTTGGACCCTGTGGCTTATTCAGCGGGGTGTTTTAACGTCACCAGAGGTGCAAGGAAGTGCAAGAGCGAGACAGACAGTTTGCGCCAGGTAACGAGAGGATAAACAAGAAAGAAAAAAAAGACGAAATGCAGTATAAGAACGAGAGCAAGACAGACAGTAGGAGAGCGAGACAGTTCGAGCCAGGTTACGAGAGGGAAATAAAACAAAACCGTAATGCATTACAAGAACGAGAGCGAGACAGACCGTGATGCCATTTGGTTAAGGACAATGCACGGACTGCCGCATGATGATGAAGAGGACAGCGCAGCGACTAAAGAAGCCGTTCGGAGGCTGTTTGATTCCGACACCGACAAAGAGGACTTGGTGTTTTTAGTACACAGGAAGAACACGAAGACACGAGGATGATTGACTGACTGTTCTTGTATAGTAGGCTGGTTATTTTGATACAGTAAACGGCCATGTTACTGCACCTTTACTGCTGTGTTGGCACTTTTCAGAAAAGATGTTGAATATTTTGTTAAGCAGCCGTGTTACTGCACCTTTAGTGTCAGACAAGCACTTTAAATTAAAACAAACAAATTAAATTATACGAACTATATAAATTACATATGGACCAATCTGTAGTTTCTCCCAAATGTAACTGGTGCGGCTTATAATCAGGTGCGCCTTGTCCAGAAATTACAGTAATTGGGACGCACATACTACTATGGATTTGTTACTTTCTATTATTCTTAGTACCTCCAAAAAACAACTCAATCGCTCTGAGAAACTGGCCCTTAGAGAATGTGCAACTTTTACCATGAAATGAACCCAGCAGTTTACTCTGTCATTAACATTAATGCTGTTTGCAATACATCATCAAGGTCTTTAGCTGGAGGGAAAACAAACAAGCATTTGTATAAAGTACAGTATTTGCCAAACATGCCACCGTGTCATCTAGATGATAGCACATACCCCAGGGTTAATACTGGGGCTCACTCCATTCTTGCCTCTGGCCCTGCCGCGCCCAGCTCTACCCGACAGACCAGCACCTCTGGGTCTCCTCCTCCCAGGGAAGCCTGACCCTCGACCCTGTGGATGCAAAATAAAAAACAGACCACATAATGACCAATCACACCAATAAACACTTAAGCTGTTTGCAAGAGTTTCTCTCTTACACACGCTTCATCCTTGAAGTCTGTTTGCTCAGTAGACAAGAAACGATACACCACTCCTTATAAGTACTAGATATGTCTTTGATCATTCATCCAAGTACTTTACTGTACTTTAAGTACAGTCTAAATGATTTACACAACACATTATAGTATTTATTTTGGAACTGCTATTGCACCAAAATCTGCTTAGAAATTTATAAAATTTGACCATCAGGTAATAAAAATATTAAATGTCCATTATTTTAGAGATTCATTAAGTGTAATTCTTGTACTCCAGGTTCCTCAGTAGCCTTTGGCATATTTCCCTTCTACATATTCATACCCTATATATTTGGCCCTGACACAAACCAGTGACTCCTCCCTGCACTGTGCCTTCTGCCATCCACACTATTTGATAGTGTTTCATCTTGACCAGATGCAGGCCATGCCATGCCATAAAAATAACCTTCACCAAGCTTTGTTAAGACCAATGTCTGTCACTATGGCAACCAGCTACCACAATTTTTCAACTCATATATATA
>JAUMHF010000009.1:9727285-9754440 GCA_032359275.1 Microctenopoma steveboyesi | reverse complement strand
ACACACACACACACACACACACACACACACACACACTTAAACAGGGTTAAACAAAACATCAAGAGAGCAGAGTCTGGCAAAGAGGAATTGAGACACATTCATTCATTATAAATTATTACTCAAATATTTGTGTTGACAGTGGAATCTCAACTGCATAGCAGACAAAAAACGCCTTCAGTAGATATATCTTTCAGTTTCACTTCATTAAGTGAATGGCTTGAAACTGTCCTCTTGCTTTGAAGAAGTGGTAATTGTCAGTGTAGGCTACAAAGTGCATCACAGTGACATTCAGGAACACTCGGCGAGTGTGCGTCACTAGGGTAAACAGGGGGCTAACAGAGGGCAGCTGCTGCGCTGCTGTCTCTGGTGAGCTATAGTATTTACCACTCTGATGCTCCAGCCGGGGCTGCCAGAAGACGGCCTCGTCTTAGGGATGTCCCAGCCCTCTGGCTGGTCTGGTGACCAGGACAAGGGGGAGCTCACACTGCTATGAGGGCTCCATGCACCCTAAGGTTAGGGGGGGCGGGTGAGAGAGTGAGAGAGAGGGAGAGAGGAGGGCGACAAAATGCAGCAACTTAAAAACAAAGCCAGCGAAGAAACAAAACATACAAAGAAAGATGTTAGAGCGATGCAGTGAGCTTATAATGTAGCCATTTGGGAACTACTCAACATGTACCCATCTAGGCAGAGCTACAGTATGAGAGAGAATCATATGTGCTAAAATATGAACAGTTGCATTTCTTATGTTGTTTTTTGTGGTAAAGACAATCCTTAGGGTTTTCATGCAAATCAGTTAGAGAGACATATTTCTAATGGACTCTTTGTAAAGGCAAAACTGTCAAGCACTGTTGTGTTAGTTGCATTTCAAGACAGCAGAATTTGCTAAGGCATCATACAGCAGGGAAAGAGGCTGTGAAACTTCTCGCCAAGACCACAGCGTATTTCAAGTTGCAGCAACAAAGGGAATTGCATCAGCACATAAAAGCTTTGGACACAAACATCCTGGAGTGAAGAGTAGCACATTTACATTTCTGAAATAGATTTTGTCCATGCTTTGTGTAACAAATAATTTGGGGCAGAGAATGTTAATTTAAGATACAGGATATGTCTGGGGGAAATATACTTTAGTTTATCAAACTTAACGGGTCTAGCCTCACCAGAATCAATCATAATATATCACGATCACCGGTGTGACTGAACTTCCATTATTATTTGTCTGATTTATCTGTCTACATTTCATGATGGTCTATCCATCCATTATCTGCCGCTTGCTCCGGGGTCTGATGATGATGGTCTATTATTGTTTAAATGACACCAAGATACAAATACAAAGGAGATTTAAATGCTGTAATTCACTTAAATCTGAGACATCTAGGATGTTTTGATGGTCATTGTAATTTGTATCTTGATGAATACTTGTGACAACAGAGTGGTAAATGTTTTTAACATGGACATGAGATGAAAAGAGGCTGATGACTGCTGTGGAATCTGTTGAGGACTGTCAGTTAAAAGATATTTCAAAAACACACAATTCCCTCTGAAAACAAAAACTACTAGCTCTGCATGAACACTGTGTGACTAGCTAGTCAAGTTGTGCACGAATATGTGAACAGGGCACAGAGGATGAGTATCATTCACCACACTGTCATCTTGTTCTGCTTAGAGAGCAGTGGTAGGTATTACCTCGCAGAGAAACAATTAGCATAGCACACTAGACCACACAAGCTGCTTCAACCAGCTCAGTGGCACCAAAAAAACACCACTACATTCATTGAGCAGAGACACTGGGACCACAGGACATATACACTACTTGCAAGTATACAATAAATGAGCACAAACTCCTTAATTCAGACAAGACAGAGGTTATTTGGACCTCAAAACCACAGAAACACCTTATCAAAGCATATTGCTTCCCTAGATTAAATAGCAATGGTCTTGAATAGTACAGTGAGGAACCTTGGAGTCATTTTTGATCTCCTTTAACCGTTACATTAAAGAAATATCCAGAACAGCCTTCTTTCACCTGAGAAATATTTCTAAAAGCGTCCTCTGGGACATTAGTCCATGCATTTGTTACCTCTATACTGGATTACTGTAAATCATTACTGATAGGATGTCCTAATAACTCATTAAAAAGCCTCCAGCTAATTCAGAATGCTGCAGCCAGAGTTCTGACTGGAATTTACAAGATAGATCCTATTTCTCCTACATTAGCTTCTCTCCATTGGCTTCCTGTTAAATCTAGAATAGTTTAAAAACCTTCTCCTCACGTATAAAGCACTAAATAATCAGGCCCCAACATACATCAAAGCACTTCACTCTCAGAGTGCTGGTCTACTTGTGGTTCCCAGAGTTTCCAAATGTAGAATGGGAGGCAGAGCCTTTAGCTATCAAGCTCCTCTCCTGTGGAAGCAACTCCCTCTTCGGGTTCGGAAAGCAGACACCCTCTCAACCTTTAAGACTAGGCTAAAGACCTTCCTATATGCTAAAACTTATAGTTAGACCTCATTTGCTAACTGTGAGTCTTCTCTCTCCTGTAGTTTTGCTTCATCCTCTTTGTCCCCCTCCGTCTATACCTTTCTGCAGGGATCCGCAGCTTGGAGCTGTATAATAACCGGTGTGCAGGTGCTGGTCCTACCAACCTGCCTAGTGCTCCCCTGCTGTCCGTTGTTGTTTTCTTTGATTTGTCTGTCGTTCTTTTCTCTCTCTCCTGTCAACTCACCCCAACTGGTCGAGGCGGATGACTGCCCACCCTGACCCCTGGTTCTGCTGAAGGCTTCTTCCGTTAGTGGGAGTTTTTCGAGTGCTTGCTCGAGTGGGACTGTTGGGTTTTCCATATTTTATATTTACCTATTTTTGGTCTTAAACCTTACAATGTAAAGTGCCTTGAGATAGCATTTGTTGTGAATTGGCGCAATATAAATAAAACTGAATTGAAACTATTAGCCTGTTATCATGGGAATTGAAACTTTTTGACCATCACTGTTTGTGTCGACCACACAGTCTATGGTCCCAATATTAAGTTCCTAGTACTAGTTTGCAGATCTCAAAGGACAATTCTGTGGATCGATATTTAGAGAGAAATCTTTGAGACAGGTGAACATAAAGGAGTAGTATCCGTCACCCACACTACTTCCTAGACTTGCGGGCACTAGTAGTGTGCCCTAACGTACCTTACAAATAATTTGTGATACCAATGACATAGCAACGCATTGATTTATAGCGCATTCACAAATAACTAGCATGTACAAAGACAAGCAATGACAAAAACCAAGTCAGCTTCTCATGATGATTAAGTACCTAAGAAGGGAGCTGAAAGTTTTTCCCAGGTATCTTTCTCCTGAATAGTGCATAACAAACACGGTCAGCCTGCAGCTAAACAAACACACAGAACGACAGACAGCAGTGTTTTCTGTCACTTATCAGTTTTTATCTGTGACTTATGCTTGCTAAATAAGTCAGAGATGAAGGAGAAATCAGACTACATGTATATTTGAATTTCCAGTAATGCGGTCTCTTAAGTGCATGTAAACTCTGTTTCCCGGCTATTCAAGAAAATAGTTTTCTCTGAGAAACCTGGTTATGCAAGTGCATGGAAATACAGGACAGCAGCTCACCAAAAAAGCAGAATTGAAAATGTTGTTTACCATAAATAAATAATCACCATCCAGATGACCAACATCATTAGACAAGGTGGAAGCCCAGCCTGCTTTGTTGTGCAAGTGTCAGTTGCCTTATCAAGATATTCGCCTCACAATAAGCATTTAAAAGCACACTTAAGAGCACTTCTAAAATACCTTGGTCATGATCTAGCTCAGTGCTGCAGTTGTAATTAACAGTTTTTGGAATGTTAGAATATGATTTGAACAACTTCAGAACTATAGCCATACATACAATAGCTTTGTGGTTACATTTCCGTAACCCTTATAATCATCTTTCTGCTCAGTCTGCAAATGGAACACAGGTCACTCTATGTAACATTCATGGGGACATACACATTCTGTGACACCGATGTGCCACGTTTGTTAGGAAAAGTAGACACGAGTCCACTCAGCAGTCTATTGAGTGACAATTCCCACACCAGGAAGCAATACATTTTAAAAACAATATTTTTTAAAAACACGCCAAATACCCCTGATGTCAGTGTATGATACATCCATTATAGCGGCCATAACAGAGTTGATAGTGTCCCTGGTAGACAATATACTGCATGAGGCAGAACCAGCCAGGCAGCGACACGTATCCTTGATTCATACCTGTTTAACTCGTGGCCTCCCAGGAGAAAACTTCCTCTTGGTGATGGCTGGTTTTCCCATTCCAATCTTCGGGGTGAAAGGTATGAGAGTGGTGGTGGGCACACTGCTGTGGTCACCGAGTGAAGGTAGTATCTGGGGCAGTTCTCTAGAAGATAGTCCGCGTGCCAGAAGGGAGGAGTGGGAAGGAGAGGAAACCATTTCAACCAACCTCTCCACAGATGTCTTGAGTGGTTTCTCCTCTGAATACAGACTGGCAAATGACAGGTTAGGCTTGTTCTCTGGTGTAGTGTCCATTGCCTCTGAAGAACTAGAGGCTGGGGGTTTAACAGTCTCTGCCAGGTTATGGTGAAAAATACTCTCTCTCCTCTCCACATTAAGTTCTTTTGGAACAGTTTCCAGGAAAGAAGCCCTGACTAGATCTGTACTCGAAGGCTGGGGTAGTGATATTTCCATTGGTTGGTCCGTGAAAGGTACTGATGTAGGACTTGGTTCTTTGGTGGTAGAGATAATGGCCTTATAATCCTTTGTGCTAGGGTTGGCCATGCCCAACTTAGGGCAGGCCTCTGTCTTTGCTGGTTTGATTTGTAATGTGGTATCCTGTGTCTGTAGTGCCTCCACAGAGAGCTGTGCTGGACAAATCTCCAAATCCTGGTTAGAAGTTGTTGAAGATGCAGGATTCTCTGCAGATATGAGCTGGGTTCTTGCTGCTGGTTTTGTTTCTGAAACAGAAAATACACAGAGGTCAGAGGAACACATCTTGATTTACTTTACATCACACATAATCAAAATATGGAAAAAGAACAAAAAAAATGAAGTCAATATAATGGATTTTAAATTATAAACATAACATCTCATTAAATGTAAATTACATGCATATGTTGGGGAGGGTTAACAATAGAGTTGTCTAATAGTACCTGAAAAAAACAGTTACTCAGCACATTTATTACAAAGTTTGCAACATTAGTCAATATTATATTAATGACAATGAATAATGGCCAGAATTTAGCTACATTTTACTAAAATAAGATGTGTGTACAAACCTGGAGTCAATTCTGTTAGGATTTTGTTGACAGAAGGTTCAGTAACCTGCTTCTCAACACTTTCACGCACAGAGACTTCTAAAAGGAAAAAAAAACAAACTGTCATTTAATATGCAAATAAGAATATACATTTTACGTTTTTTTATTAGTAAAGAACCAACAGGAGAGGTTGTGAACACATTAAAACAATTTAACCAAAAACAAAAAAAACTTGAGCTATGAACATAAAAATCAAATTGTATATGTTCAATATTGCCATAAGTTTAAAACAAGTGACCCAAGTCCACTGTCCAGATTTGATTTACTGTTGCACCTTGAAAAGGAAGTGACACCTACTTCTCTAACCATTTGGTTGTGTATCAAAGATATCAACGCATTAGACTGGTTTGGTATGAATAGAACTAGTCATTCCTGGCTATCAGGCATCCACACATCGAGCCAATGTCTGCCAGACGGACTCTGACAGTACAGATAGCCTAGTCTTAATGAGGCACCCACCATTTCAATCCACAAGTTCCCATGTCACACTGATCCTGACACACACATGCACCTGCTAAGCATCTCTGCCAGGGAAGAGTGTAACCATGACAACCAACATCCAACAGGGTCTGTGTGCTCTAGGCTCATGACTGTGCAGCTTGCAGGTGCTCATCCGGTGCCGATGCCAGAAAGTCAATTAGGAGATAGGCCTCCAACCATCTCCAGCCTTCAACTATTGACCAAGCTGAACACATACTCATTCATATCAACACTCCACTTCCTACACCTCCTACAGTGAATACGGTGACAGTTTAGATAAATAAGTGGCTTTGATTAATACAGCAGAGGCCTTAAGTCAGGTCTAACTTCCATTCACAGAAAGGATCTAACAGCCTCTGTCAGTTGAGTCACTGTAAGCCTGATGTTAAACCCCGAGTGGTGGAGAATCCTGGCAGGTGATAAACGGCTCTGGTTAATGACTTTAATTACATTACATGAGCAGGTGTATTGGCAGGGATGTCATGATCTCACATAACAAAACCCAAATGTGTTTAAAAAAACAAATCAGCAAATGTCCAAGTACATTTCAGCACATCGTTAGTATGTTAAATACACTGCAAAAAAAGTACCCACTAAAAAGGCTTGCTTGAAGTGTTTTGCATGTTTGACACACTTCGGTGAATAAACTATAAAAAGGTCCCTGTCCCTGTTTGAAAAAGTAATTGCCTCCTAAACCTAACCTGGTACCAGAACTGCAATCAGCTGTTTATGATAACTAATACGGAGTGTTCCCCATTGCTGTGAAGAAATCTTGGCTAAATTGTTTTAATTGACCCATGGAGTATTTTTTAGCAGGTAATTTCATAGCACCTCCATTGGACCAGACTTTAACTAGACCACTTCAAAACTTTAATTTTGTATTTGTTAAGCCAGTCAGAGGTGAACTTAGTGCATTTCATACGTAATTAACAGTCAGATATTCTCCTTCAGGATTTGCTGGCAGAGCAGAGAATTCATGGGTTATTGGGACAAATATGCAAAATCTAAAAAGTAAAAAAATTACAGCAAATGTATGTGGAGCAAGTAAACTGAACGATTATGGATATTTCAACTTTGCTCAAAGTAAGGTTTGAGGGCAGCAACTATTAGCTAGAAAAAACATAAGCCACGTCCCAGAAGAAAGACATGAAATTCACCAGAAGGTTTCTACAAGAAGCAGGGGAGAAGCTCAGTGAACTGAGACTCTATTGAGTGCAGGAGTCATCTGCGCTTGTCACTGATCAGAATGGGACATAGCTGATGAATAAAGTGTTCATCTGGTTTCTGAACACATCACTAAAAAGGTGGGAACCAGAAATATTGTTCCTTTAAGCAACATAGTTCTTCTGTTAAGCTCCAGCCAAAATCCAGAATCCATAACCTAAAGTCTCAATCTTCCCGAATCCCATACATGGCTTGTTTTGTTTGGATTTAGCATCACACACCTGTTGTTGGAAAGCATTATGCAAGAGGATTACAAAACAAACAAAATCTTGTTTCGACAGACACGACTCCAGTTCCCTCCAAGAAATAGCACTAACTAGTGAGGCCTAGTCTGACTAGGCAATAAGCAATAACCACAAACCATAAGTCAAAAAGTTGATTTGCAGTAGTATGAGTGGTCAGCTCTCATACCAATCTGTGCCTCAAGATGCACCGTGTAGTTTCACATTGTCATGCCATAAAGTATAATACTTTCAATGTAAGCAATATGAAGTATAAATTAATTCAGGGTGATGAAAGAAAAGACTTTTCATTTCAAAGCACAGAATTACAAAAACAACAGAATTGCTTTAATCTGCTGCTAGTTGGACGCCATCTGTTTTTTGGGGAGCCCTCAGAAATTTCTTAGAATGAAAGAGACAGTGTCTCACTGGTTCTAGTTCAAACTACTCTCCTCCTTATACTTTCATCCTTCAGACTTCATCTCTGCTGATACTACAACCCATTTTGGTGTTGCACAGCCAAAACCTTCAACTGCTTCTGCATGGCTAGAGGCTGATTAAGTGAACCCTTGACTACAAAGATTTTTCACCCCGAGTGCTTGTGTGTATAATTTTGATAGAATCAAAAGAGTTTTTGATTATTTAGATTTCTTGGCTTGTCCTTGAAATAACAAGACATTAATATGTTGATAAAACAGTTTTGATTCTTAGGAGGGAAGCCTGGGAATTGAAGACAAGTAAAAAGATCAGAGCAGTTATCTTCCTGTGTACGACCAAACCTTTTTGGAACAAAGACCCACCAGCCTTCTGGATTGATGTGGCCAGCTTCTCTTCCTGGACGGTAGCCTGACCATGCTCTGTATCCGAGTGCAAAGGAACAGCAAGTAATTCCGGTTTGGGGTCATTGTGCATTTCAGGAGGCAGCTCAGTGTCGGGTTCTAGGTCTGTGTGCTTTTGAGGCAGCTGTAGGCCAGTCTCAGATTCTGTGTGCATGGAGGCTGGCTGAGGGCTGAGCTCTGGGCCGGTGTCCATATTCTCTGTCTGTACCGTCTGCTCTGCAGCAGGAGACCTACAGTTCGAGCAAACATATTCCTCTCTGTGGTGGATTTCTGCTTGGCCTGAGTTCTGACGCTCGCACTCCAGGTGTAGCCATCTGAAAAAATTGCAATGGAATTTAAGAGGTTGTTTGACAGATCTCTGACATATTACTATGGTCCTAGGGTTTCTTTAATGTTACCAGGGAACACCATTTTGCTATACGAGTAAAATAAGGCCACAGTCAAGACTATTAGTAAAGTATTAGAGTTATAAAGAAGAGTTCTTTACCTTTTACAGGTGTGGCAGAATAATAAGTCTTTTTGATGCTCAGGGTCCAGGATGCAAGTACATGTAGGACAGCACAGAGCAGGGTCCTGGTTTTGGACGCAGTTCTCACACAGCAGGCTGGTGTAGTGCCACTGCCCGCTGGTCCGCGTTCCACACTGAATGCATACTCGGCAGTTCTGAAGAAAAACATGAAGAACTATTAGCAAGAATACATTCAAGGCCATTCAGACCCAGTGCAATACACATATGTGTTTCTGCCATATAGGTTTGACACTTTCATTCTTGGAATGGGAAACAAGAAAATTGTTCAGGTTTGTTTATGCATGTGTAAAGACATTTTTTGCCATAATGTACACAGTGGTGCTGGGGAACAAGCAACAAAACTTTTCAGTGTTTTGATAAAATTAATTTCTTAACTTTGTTAATCAAAGTCTATACACATAAACAAACATAAACTGGCTGTTTCATGAGAAGCAGCCAGGAGTCACGTCACGAATGCTTCATTTACAGGGTAAGAATTTCGAATGTAGTTTTTGTTTATACTGCCAGAAAGGTGGTCATTCTTATACGTGTTAATTACTTGGTTCACAGTGGGTGAAGTTGTACTGGAATGCATTATATCGAGAGGTGTTTTTAATGTTTTGGCCTCATTTATGTAAACATGAAGCCAGATTTATGGCTGCTTCTGTATTGGATTACTTTAGATTATATAGGCGTAACTAATAAAGTGCCCAGTGAGTTTTTGGCTATGAACCACCAGGATCTGATTTCACAGCTGCATAGTGCATACAACATGCTGCCTTGCAGCGCTACAAATGGCCGACACATATTTTCCTTTCCTTTTATAAAACAGTTTTGGTCCATTCCATTTTCTCTCGTTTTCTGAAATGTGACCTGACAAAAGTCCAGCTGCTTTTCAGAAATCACTGAACAGTGTCGTTGAGCAGTCATGTTCAAGCGACAGAACAACAGTGTGACAAGCGAATGAATAGCAGCCAGCAGTTTTGATGAAATCTCCACACTGACAGCATGCACCAGCAAGCAGAGCTGTTTTGGGTTTAAAAGAAAGTGGTTATTTGAATTCCGTTTCAGCAGCAAGGCTCTTAAGTGCCGCTGTTCGTTTAAAATGGTGTCAGCATTTTACTCCTGCTGAGAATGAAGACAAGCCCAAAATTTGACAAAACTTTGTGCCAGAACTTTACAGACATTTCCACACATTAATCATATAAAATATTAAATAATCACCAAAAAATACATGGAATTATTGGTTGCAATATTTCCTTATACGGCTATCAGTCTCTATATTCAATTTGATTTGATACATTTGTAGTGTAGGGTTACTTTGGGCTAAATATTCTCTAAGTTGCATTTTTATGAAGGCAAAACATTTGATGGCGCTTGTTAGATAGTCAGCACTCAAGCACAGAAACTACTGCATTGCAGTTTTATGCCTCTGCAAACCAGTGAGTTTGCACACGTCTGTCCAGACTCATATTCTAAAAACTTCATGCATGAGTCCATGCGGGTGTTCGTCCTAGATGTACCGAAATTCTAAAAATAAAATTTGAAGAAATTCCCTTAACACATTCCTGACATGTCAATTTGCAAGGACTGTCACTATGACCCTGACCTTTGACCACCAAAATCCAAGTCCATTACTAAGTCCAATTTGACAGTTGTACCTCATTTGAAGAAATTCCATCAAATAATATTTCCAAGAATGGACAGCAAGAACTGGAGTAGACTGTGACCTTGACCTTTGACCAACAACATCACCACCAACAAATTTTAATTTAATGTTGAACAAAGCATTCCCCTATCTCTCTGCAGTAATGACTTTATGGAGTTCTTTGATCAGATCCTCGCAACTGACATGGGTGGAATCTTTATGAAGATTTAGGATTTAGAGTAAATCATAGTACAGAAATGAAACTGGTCAGGTTGGTGAATGGGGGTTACTTGTGGGTTGGGACAACTTGAAGTTTCCACAGGGTTTATAAACCTGCAACTTCAATCAGTCACGCAGACTTAAGAAAGCCCATTGAAGTGGAAGGGTGAAACGTTGTCAAAAAAACTAAATAAGTTGCTATTATAAAAACTTTTTTTTTCGATGGAAAGAGAGATCGTATTTCTCCTAGGTTAACTTCTCTCCCCTGGCTCCCTGTAAAATTAAGAGTAGAATTGAAAATCCTTCTCCTAACAGAAAGCACTTAATCACCGGGCCCCATCATATATTAAAGACCTCATAGACCCATAGAGTCCCAGCAGAGCACTTCACTCTCAGAGTGCTGGTCTACTTGTGGTTCCTAGAATTTCCAGATGTAGAATGGGAGGCAGAGCCCTCAGCTATGAAGCTCCTCTCCTATGGAACCAGCTTCCTCTTCAGGTTTGAAAGGCAGACAAACCTCTCAACCTTTAAGAATAGGCTAAAGATGTTCCTTTTTCATAAAGCTTACAGTTAGAGCTCATATGCCAATACTAACATTTACTATGTGTCTTCTCTGTCCCGTAGTTCTGCTTCTTCCTCCATTTCCCTCTCTCTGTATCTCTCTGCAGGAATCCCTAGCTTGGAGCTGTATGATATGATGGTGTACAGCTGCAGGCCCTACCAGCCTGCCTCGTCTTCTGTTGGCCGCTTCTTCTTGTTATTGTTTTTGATTTGTCTGTCGTTCTTTTCTCTCTATTCTTTCCACCCCAACCAGTCGAGGCAGATGGCCGCCATGAGCCTGGTTCTGCTGAAGGTTTCTTCCATTAATGAGAGTTTTTCCACTCCTCAGCTGCCTAGATGCTTGCTCAAGTGGAACTGTTGGGTTTTCTATGTTAATCTGTATTATATTTAGTAAGGTCTTAAACCTTACAATGTAAAGTACCTAGAGATGACTTTTGTTGTGATTTAGCACTATACAAATAAAATTGAATTTTATTTAAGTAATCAGTTTATCCACCGAGTCCCAGCTGACTTTTGTGCCAAATTTAGAGTAATTCTCTCAAAGATGCCCCATTCACAAGTAATGAATGGCTGCGCTACCCATGGCCATTTCCCATTGTTTTTTACGGCCATAAAACATGTCTAGCACCTACCTCTTCTTTGCAAAATATAGTGATAATGCAGACTCACACAACCAACCAACCTCTTTTTATGTTTTTGACATAGACAAACATTAAGAACATAAGAGAGCATTGAAACTAGAACAATGATTTATTTATATTTATCTGTAGTTCACAACAGAACCACTGTGTAGGTGGGGGCATGGGTTGGGGACGGGGGCACAGGAAAAGCAAATGGCAAGGACTTGTGTGGGTTGTGTTCCCTCTGTGCTGAGTCAGACAGAGAAGTCAAGTGTGACGACCTTTCACCTGCTGCCTCTATTAAAGTAGCTTCTTCTGATGACTGTAGAAAATTCAAAGACTCAAGACTCAAAAAACATTATTAATCCCATAGGGAAATTGGTTTGCCTGTTACGGTCGCTCTCAGTTCAGAAAAGAAAGAAAGAACCACCACCAACAATAATACTAAAACCATTGGGTAGCGTTTTAACCAGCTGAGTGAAAAGTGCATTATTTTATTTGTGCTGCTGAGAGACAAAGGGGCGAGGCTGCACTAAAGAATGTGTATGATTAACATGCATGTGCATGTGTGTGTACGTACACACACAGACATACACCGCACATCTTACGGGACAGAGACTGAAATGAAGCCTTTAAAAATGAGCCGGAATTAGTCATTTCCTAACCACAGGAAGCGCAACTACAAACCACTAAAAAGTCATATTCATATGGGTGGTAGACATTTTACTGTGCCAGAACAAATACTCTTATCTTGTATTTTTTTCACTGAATATTCCATATTAAAATTAGACTGTTTATGTTAAAAACAAATCCTACCTCGTGGTAGCAATCTGAGCATCGTGTTCCACCTTATTTTTACATTTTACACCAACCACAATAATTGCATAAAACATGGTGTTTCGTACCTTACATCTCCATCCGTTTGTGGGAAGAGAGTCAATAGCAGGTTGCAGACAGAACGTATGGTAGCCTTTGTCACACATGTCACATACCAGCATTTTAGTGTCCTCTCCTGGGTTCCTACAGAAAAGAAAATAGAGAGACACGGTTGCATGAAATGGAACAAAAGACTTTTATTTATTATATATAAACTGAAAAGGTTATGTTTATTTTATTGTACAGTGACATTGAATTCATCTTGTTCTGTTAAGTTCTTATTTGAGCTTTTGCTTCCTTTCCATTCTCCAAACCAATCTAAAGCAAATTAGATAGTGGTATATATAGACTTCCGATGTGTTGTTTCATAGGGAAAAACCTGCTTTCTATAGCCACAACTAATCAGTTTTTAATTTTCCTAATATATACTAATAACAATTTGTTGAAAATGGAAAAATTTACAATAAATACAGAAACTTTTAGGCCACTTTTTAAGACTGCTCTATCTTACTGACCATTGTTGATAACAAACATAATATGCAAGATGCTGTAGTAATGTGTAGTTGTAGATATGCAACATATTGTTTTGTTGTTTTACTGTTTTATATTGTGCTGGGGATAGAAATGAGTAAGGCTTAATATGAAAAACATGTGACTGAGAAAAGAAAAACAAATACCCCTTTTCTGACAATCCTGGGTGCATTATTTTGCATTTCCCAAGATGTCAGGCAAAGCTGAATAGATTTATGTTGTCAAACCTAAACAACTAAAGACATGAAATATTTATTTTTTTCTACATCCACGATCCGTTAGTTTGTGACGATGTATTATGAACGCTTAGTTCTATGTAAATATAGAACTAAATGTTTAAGTGTTCACTTTAGGCAGGCAGGGATGTTGCTAGCAGGGCTCCTGCACTCCTTCTTAAATTAAGGTCAAAAGGCTACAAGACTGAGCATCAGGGTACAAAATCTACCCCACAGACCTCAGAGATAAACAAACAAGCATCGAGCACCACGTCTGATAGCTCTAGAAAAAAACCTCAAGGAAAACACTGAAGGATAGAGAATACAAGACACTCTGTCAAGATACATTATTTAGAGCGTAGGAAGGTGACTTACTTGCATGTTTGGCAGACTTTACACTCAGGGCACTGCCAACCTGCCCTCCTTAGAGGGGTCACGGCCATGTCCAGGCACATCCCGTGGTAATGCTGACCACAACTGGCGCAGAATAGCTGGTCCAGTAAGTCTCCTGGGCTATCGCAAAGTGCGCAATTTACATCATCTACAACTGTAGAAAAATAAATGAAAGACAAACTTACAGTAGCAGAACATTTGACCAGACAGCATTCATTAAAATAAAAAAAGTACTTTACTACACCCTTTTAATAAAAATTATACCCAACGCTACTCAACTTACATTTCTGAATGGCCAATTCAGTGTGTTCTGGGCAAAGGATGGAGAGACTACTGATATCCTGAAAGGTCCCAGCTGCCCCCGCACAGGGATAATGGTAGAATTGAGCACATCCTTCAGCACAGCACTTAATGGATGCTCCAAGGCGCTTACAGTATGCACAGTGCTGCAGAAAGAGACAGGACAGAAATAAAATATGTCTGAAATATATTTTTAAAAAAACAACAAAAAATGCCATGGAAGAACTAGCCTAAAAAGACCAAGACTATAAAATATACATATAAGCATCATGGAAAACTGCAATTGTAGATACAGGTTCAGGTTGACAAACTGGTCACAAACTTAAAATCTCCAGGACTTGCCTCGTGGAAAAGAGGACAGAAACCTCTGTGTAATGCTCAATTCAGAAAAGAACAGTAGGTTTTATGTGGAGAACCAACAGGTGTTACCAACAGATTTGTATCATCTCAAAAAAAAAAAAAAAAAAGTTGGCTAATGTGCACACATATCTCCCTCTGAGTGACAGAGAGAGCCTTAGGCATGCTTTAATATCCAGCAGACCAGACTGCTGTAACGCTCGCCTCTCCGTCTATCCAAAAAATATTTTTCCATAACTTTCAAGCACTAACCACAGTCAGAAGATGATAATACACCAGTCCTTATATTTGTTGCCTGTCCATTTAGACATTGATTATAAAATTATCTATTCGACATACACTTATCAAAAGTGAGGCACAAAGCAAGCAACAACTACAAAAGCTCTTCATGGCCTTGCACCAGCCGATTTGTCTCGTAATTATTTCACATTTGATGAACCAGGATGGTCTCGTGGGTCATAAGACATGAGTTGTATTGCAAAATGCATTACAAAAGCTTTTTATGCTCCTGTGTGCCTGAGGATCTGAAAGCTTCTAAGGTTGTTATTTTCAAACAAAAACGTAACTCCTTATACATTTGGCCCCTTATATTTTTAAGTAGATTTGATTATAAAGTCTTATTCCCTATATGTATGTGTGTGTGTTTATCTATCTATTTATCTGACAATGTTGTTGGCATCATCTAAAATTAATAAATTCCTTGGACACTCAATGAACTGATTCATCTCATGTCATGTCATTTATTGTCTAAGCAGAAGAAGCTATTTAGTTTCTCAGCACAACATCAACAGTTCTTTCTAAAAGCAGTTTCATATCCTCGATGACTCACGGAACCTCCTCCAGTCCCCTTTTCGGCCAGTTCTATGCGTATGCACTAATAGCCACACTGGAGATCAAGTGGAAAACTTGCTCATGGGCTCTACAACAAATAGGCTGCAAACGCAATCGGAGAACTGTGAGCCGTGCCCCTGCTAACGCTAGGAGCTAAGCTGCCATTAGAGCTCAGCCCGTTGAGTGGCGTGACCTTTTCCATTTCACAGCTGAGAGATCCACGCTGCCGGGCCGACCTTTACCAGTCCGTCTGATCCATCAGCTTTGCTGTGCCTCAGTGAAGCACTCATTCTCAAATGCCCCCAACACATTACGAAGGTGTTAATGCCTATTAGTCCACGGATGTTCTCCCCCGACTCACCTTTGTGCTCCCTGAGTCAATGGCTCTGTCCACATTAAGCAGAGATTGTCCCTCGCCCTCACAAACACCTTCGGACCACAAGGCACAACTCCGATGTGCCCAGTATTGCCCTATAATTTCAAGACATGAAGGTTGTGATAGTGGCAAAAGTTAGAGTCAAATAAATGCATTTTAGCATTTTATTAATGAGTAGCAACCCCCTAAACCTGTCTCAAAAAAGGTTTATCCAATAGCAACTGGACTTGTTAGGTTTCTAAACTGTGTGTATAGAACTTACCTGACTCAAAGAGAGACTGGACGTTAAGATCTTGTGGAAGGCCCACACGAGAAAGCTCATCCCAAAATCGATTAGCTGGGTCTGGTTCTTCCTCACTACTTTCCGAGCCAATGGAAAAAAGGAAAAAAAAAGTTTGCAAAGAAAGCAGGTTAACAGATTTCTTTTTAAGAGAACCATTAGTTGAAGTTTTGCTATACAAGAGTTCTGATTGACTTAGAAACAAACTGAGAAAAGAAACATAAAAAAGGCAGAAGAAGATGCACAATTTTTACAAAAGCACAGAGATGAGGACAGAGTGAATGAACGGGGGGAAAAATGTTAGAGAGCAAATAAAGAGCTGTGGGGGAGGAGGGAGAGGAGAAGGAGGAAGACGGCTTTCTTGTTGTTTGGCATGTGCACAAGCGGCTGGCTGTTCTGTCTCATAAAATCTGTTGAAACGGATGTGTTTCTCCCTGGCTTGAAATTGTGAGCCGCATAGCACAGAGAAAATGTGAAAAAGGAGCATTAGCATTTAAAAAGGGCCCAAGTTCCAGTAAACAGACCAATGGCCAAAATCAAGAGACTGGTTTCTGGACGCATGATGGCACAAACATGACAAACAGCCTTGATAGGTTATTGTTTAGAGTCAAAGTTTATCATCACTTATGAAATGATCCTCTCCAACCCCCTAATTTACCCAGTCTCACCCTATTCCAACATTTCTGCTTCTTTGACAAATCAATACATAAGATCCCTCACTGCTCGGGGTTCTCTCTCTTGCCTCTGTGTGGCACAGCCGAGAGCTGGCCCCAGTGACTAATCACACAGCAACAACAAAACAGCTAGTGGTTGGCTCGGCACGCTGCCAGATCCACACTGCCCCCACTGCCCATTACGTCACTGGGAACCCAGAGAGACACCCAGCCAGTTACAAAGAACCATAACAAATTAGGCAGCTGTCCAAAATAGTCAGAGGGGGGTCGTTTCTTGGCACACATCTGAGTACACACACAAAAAAAGACTGATGTGCACTCTTCACCTAATGTGACATCCCTGAATCTGGGGACACTGATTTGATAACTGCTGACATAAGGTACTAGGATGACAACACAACCAGGTAGCGGAGCAAGACTCTCTGCCAGTGAGGTTTGCGTTTGCGTGTGTGCACGTGCTTCTTTGCGTTTTCATATCCATTACCAATTTAAGTCATTATTTAAACTGTCCAGTGGAAAAGTATTTCCAAAAGAACAAAGTAAAGCACTGGTTATTTTCTCACAAGTGTTCTGCTTGTAATGGAACTCCTAAGTACCCAACGATCACTGAAGTGCAGCCATTGACACATTCTGATTTCATGCAGCCGACTTCCTATTGAGAGACCTTTCTGTCCTAAGCAGCAGTGACAGTCAAACCATTTCTGACTACACCGTCAGCCAGGCCTACTTACTTCTTCTTTTCCTTCTGTCCTGAGGTGTTCTCTCCGGCCATTTTTGGCTGAGCAGTGTTATCAACATCACTGCCATCGCTCGTCGAGCCTCCTCCACTCCTGTGGGTGAAGAGTGCTTCAAGCTGAGGCGTGGTGCTGAATACATGCAGTTCACCCTGACCCAGCAGGCTGCGGCCACCGCAGGAACAGAAGGCACAGAGACGCTCCCTGAAACAAAAACAAAAAAAGGGGTGAGTGGTGTTAATTATATATCTACCTACGGTAGCTTAATACAGTGCCATGTGTGTCACTAAGAATTAAGTTTTGGGGGGCAGCTACATAGGCAGCAGGTGCCTCATTTAAACAACTTTTTTCTGCAATGACATTAGAAAAAAAACGAAATAACACTTTACACAGATGAATGTTGCAGACTCAAAGAGGATGGTGTTTTGGAGACACGGTGTTGAATAAACCGTAAGAGAATAGAGGCAAAGAGCTGGAGAAATGAAACAAGCCATAAATATTTATCACATTTTTTTAAGTGATGAGAAGCCTTGTTAATAAGACCCCAAGGGATGCTGCTTTTCTGTTTTCTATCACAAACATCGATAGCAGACTCAAGCCAGAAGATTGATTACAACCTTTACTAGAGTGGCACCTGCACGCAGCGTTATGCCTCTGCCAGCCGACGATTTCATTTCAGTCCACCTTTGTTTCAAAATACAGCAAGGCAACACATTGCTGGACACAAATGCACAACTGCATACAGGCACTTACACTTTGATATTAGCACTTAAAAAAAGAGGGTCCTTTATTTCTCGAATAATTACAGTTCAGCGCAGTTTAGTGTTTCTAACCTGCTTTTGACTTCTCTACTCGCTGGGACAGATGGTCCTGCTGAATTCTCAGCTGTAGGGCTCTGGGCCAAAGGGGAAGAGGGCTTGTCCTCCTCTGGCATCTCAGTGGTTACCACTTCCACCGTCTCCACTGGCTGGATTTGTGTTTCTGCAAACAAAACAACAAACAATAAATCAGTAAAACTTACATCCCTGTGGTGTATTTGCATTGTATTTGAATGTACTATCAATTCTCTACCAGTTACATCTGTAAAAATCATTATGCACCTTCTGATATACAATCTTTCATAGGTCAGCTTGACTGTATTCTAGTCGGTTTCCTCTTTTTCTAGGTTTAATTTTACTTTGATAATCATACAAAAAGACTCCCAAAAGAATGGATCAGTGAGACTCTGGGACGTTTTATTCACATTTCATTAAGATGTAATTAGGCCAAGTGCAATGATCTTTGGTATCATCCAGTGAAATGACATAAACAAAACCTGCAGTTTATGCTTCAGAGTTTTGCCACGTGAACCACACAACTTACGCAGAGCTGTTGAACAGTAATATTTTTGGTCGCGTTGTTTTTATCTTGGTCCTAAAGTAGGCTAGGACAATAACTGCGAGACTCAAAAGAACAATATCTATTATATTGGTTATGGTTGAACTAAATTCATCATTTTGACGAACAACACGGAAAACCCAATGAAAAATAGAACTGTGCCATGCCAAAGCAATCATGTAATTCAAACAGATTCAACCTAACCTAACCTGACGTGGCTCAGAACAGAGCGTAGATGGATCAGCCTGCAGCAAAACACGTGTCTGTGTTTGGGCTACTACAACCATGCACACCAGAATGACAGAGGTGGTAGTGAAAAAAGCAAATAATGCCAACAAACAAAAACACCGACAGCATTACTGAAGAAGGAATTCCAACAGACATAGCCCAAGGGCCAAAAGACAATGAGAATGTTGTAAGACACGCTCAGAAATATTTGGTGGTGTGGAGATACTTTGGCTAAAGTCTAACCGTAAGCAGATAAATAAATCCGTCTTCCAAATATACAGTACTATACCACTATGTTAATACCACCATGTTTTTCTACCACCTGAGACAGTGGCATTATTTAGAGCATGCAAAACGCAGACTTCGACCAACCAAATGTTGGTGGTCCCCCTACAACAACCAGACGTAAGACATAATGCCAATGAGCATTGTTGAAAATGTTTTGGAAATTTTTGGTTGTTTGCAGAGCGATGCCGCTAAAGGCGGCCTGGTAGCTCAGTGGCTTAGGCAGAGGGCTGGGATGCAGGAATAGTGGGATCGATGAGTCACCCAGCCCATCCCCCTTACCAGGTGTGTCCCTGAGCAAGACACCCTGCGTTAGCTCCTCGAGTGCTGCCCGTGGCTGCTCGCCGCTCCCCGCAAGGGGGAGGGGGGTCAAATGCAGAGAAGAAATTTTGTTCTAAGATGTGAAAAACTGTATAAATGACAATAAAATGGATTCTTCTTCTTCTAAAGTTAACTGTGCTGGTTCATTAGCTGGTACACGCTGTAATGGATAGCTGACACATTCTTTACATCTGTACTGTGGTTAGTATGCATTTTGTGAAACAAACTGTAGTCTTGTCTGTTCAAAGGCAAACCAACTCTATGGGAGTGAGGATGGTTGTAAGGCTTGTAAGTAGGATTTTAAGCAGGTGGTGTCTGTGTTTTGTCTCATCACGTCATTAACTCCAATCATTAAGTTTAGTCGTGCATTTTTTTCAGTTATTCTAGCTTAGCTTATAAGGCCATGACCACGTAGTTACACCATGGCATATTAACGCAAACACTCCCAGTATGCATGTGCAGTAGTGTAGCCTAAGCTACTTGGCATAATCAATATATGGACTTTCAGAGTCTATTTTTTGTCTCGGTTTTTGGCAAGGTGAACTACAGTGAAGCTATTGCGGAGGTATATATCACACACACCCATACTACACATTGATTTAAGGATAAGACTCTATAGAATAACAAATAATTTTGCCAAAAATACTGACGGCGAGATTTACTAAATGAACCGTGTTTGGTTTAAGTGGAGACATTGGCGAAAAAAAACAAACCCAGGCTTGGGCCTTTTATCACTCAAAATAATAATTGTATCGTTCAAATGTTTTAAATCTCATAGAAAAAATGTCTGTTAGATTAAAGACAAGCTAGCACCACTGAAAATTTCATTTCAATATTTCCAGCACAAACACAAGGAGGAACTGAAATGTATGAGAAAAGGAGGTACGTACGTTCACGTGATGTGATGTACACACAAAAAAAAGCACATAAATGGGTCTGGAGAGACTGATGGGATTTTAAAAAGCTTTTAGAGGGCATTAGCCTTGGGCTCTTTCCCACTGCACCTCAATGCCAATCTCAAAGCAGGAGGAGAGCTAGAAGCAGTAAGGGGAGAAAAAAAAAAAACACCCACTGCAGCTTCACAGCTCAAGCTAAACCCTTTCAATTATAGCCCTGAAGTAGAAGCATGGGGTGCCAAGAAAAATCTCTCATCCATCCTTCTCCAGGAGAGGGAGACTCCTCTACCTTTACTGAAACGTACTCTAAAGCCCTTTCTGCATGAGGCTGGCTGGATATGCAACTTCAAGTTTCATATCACTCCCAACAGAATTGGTGTGTACATAAAGGATCAAAAAATCTCACCTGTGTCCTGAGGGCCTATGGACTCTGTTATCTCAGTCCCATCCATGCTGTCCTCCTCATCCAAAACAACCCTCCCTCTGGTGCGGCCCCTAGAGCGAGAAAGAGACACAAATAAACAGAGTCAGCTAAAAACACAGAGCTACAGCAGAGCCTGGATCTACTGATGTGGTCATGAATTAGTTAAATACAGTCACAGCAGTCACTGATTTTTAATGGAGGCACTCAAGCCACTGTGTAGGCCTGAAGGGTGTTAATGGGTGTGTGTACAATACACTGGTACTGGTAGTACGTAAAGTAAAAAGATGGAGGCTGGCTATTCATAATTATTGTGCTGTAAAGATTCAGGTAAAGAGATTGAAAATTAAAAAAAAGAGGCATAATACCAGCAATGTAAACTCCATTGACTGAAAAGCCATTGATTCGTATACTCAAGAACTGCAATGCGCATGGACATCTTCCATCAAGCCCAAGTCAAACCCGAGTGTAATTTAAGCAATTGTTAGCTTTGATTTACAGTGGCTTCACAAAGTATTCAGACCCCTTTGTGGTTTGAAAAAACCTATTGCATTTAAGAAATATTTTCAGTAAAATCCAGGATAAAATGTCTTCTTTATAGAAAAAAAAGAGAGATTACACAACACTGGTCTCTGTATGTGCATATGAACACAGTCAATGACTTTGTTCATAATTACACAATTAGACATTTTGACGATGGGTTTTAATAGTCAGCAATGGACAATAAATACACATTTCCAATTAGAAACCATTTTAGTTTGGCAAAAGGTTTAGTGTTGTTTTAGTCTGGTCAACCCTGGTCCTTGTCGGACTCTGTCGCGCTATCCCTGCTGGATCAATTGTACTTATCCATCAAGCAGGTGTAAGTGCAGAGAACATTAAAAAACAAGCAGGTGGTGGCCGTCAACAACCAGGCAGGGCTAGCACTGGTATAAGTGATGAGTTCAGTCATTCAATAACTTAGGCTTAAGCCATAAAATTAACAGAAGGTATTTGTTAAGAAATAGTCACACAGCCAGGCCGAGAAAACAAAGTCACCACACAGATTTGTGAAACGGGCAAGTGGCAGGTATGAGCCTTCCACCGGACAACACGATAAAGTCAGCTGACTGAATGACCAGGTTAATCCATTAACAGGCATATTCCAAGATCATAACGCCAAAATTTATTATGCTCAATTTGTGAAAAATGGTTGGGGGAGAATTAGACTTTTCACAGATTAATTGGTTACCACAGAGTCAAGATCTCAACCCTGTTGATAATCTCTGGGATGTGTAGCGAGACGACTAAGTAAATGTCAAATCTTATGATCAAGTTCTTGCAAGAACTTGGCAAGAAAAGAATGAATTAACCCTGGGCAGAAATAAATGTGGTGATATTGCATAGGTTTATTGAAACAATGACATGGCATTGTTGTAATCAAAGAAAAAAGGGGCATATTTCTTATGACACTCTCACTAGCATAAATGCAATTCTAAAAATTTGATTCTTTTGCAATAAACTTACAATCATACAAGCCATTTAAAATACTTAGTCTGTGAAAACCCTACATCGTATTCCTATCTGTAACTTTTGTGTAGTACAAGAAGGAAAATAAATTGTTCGGTTTGCTGAAAACACCATTCAAACTTAGGTACTTGTTCATGTTGGGGACCAGTTGACTATGGCCAATCATGGCCAAAGTTTCCTGCCAGCAACTACAGGTTCACTAGGCTTTTAAACCAAACATTTTTGTCAAACACAGTACACAGTAGTAACCTGGATATGTAGTTGTATTATGGAGAAAAGCAAAGCAGAAAGAGGAAATATCTAAATAAAAAATGACAAAAACTAAATCTGATAGGGAAATCCTTCTCATGTCTTCATTTCTTGTGGCTCTATTACAAGAGATCTCCTTTTTCTCTTTTAAGGCTAAATGTGATTTTAGCCTTTCATGCACTTACTTCCCTGTCATCTCTTAAGATGTCATCACTATAAAGCAAAACATTTTGCCATTATAAAGAAAGTACACTCTTTCTGTGTCTTACTGAATTTGCTCCGTCAGCAAAACAGACTACCACATTTACGTTTCCAACCACATGCCTGAGTGCCAACTCATTCAGATGTACACACCCCTCTTTTACATACTGTACAGCAAGATCTGTCAGTGTCAGCATACTCCAATGAGAGCTCTGTTAACCTTATCTTGGAAGAACCATGTGGAGGGGATAATTGTCATGGATACAAGTTAAATAGCTACACCAATTGCTAGCATGCTAAGTGGGTAGAAGAAACACAGCTCAAATGAGAGCAGCATGTCTCAGGGGTACTCAGAAGGACAGAGGGGGTAGAGAGTGGGGGAGGAGATTGAGGGGTGGGGGTTTGGGGTAATTTTCAATACCAGTGAAGAGAAAAATCACAAATGGCTGGATGCCAAATCAGCCCCTCCCTTTAAATAACTTCCGTGTCAAGATAAGGAAAAACCCCCCAAAAAGGAGGACGAAGAAGGTCTTAGCAAAGCTAAGGTGGAAACAAACCACCCAACGTTAAGATAGAGACTGGTTAAGTGCCAACAGTAATAACTGAATAGCTGCAGAATAAGACCTTTTTCCCAAGAATGGTAAGTGATGAAGTGATAAACGATGAATGTGATAACTTATATGTACACTAAATTTTCTTCTCTACAGCAACAAGTTGTGTGCAGAATCTGATGGCAGAAACAATCAGAAATTGTAACATAATACATCTTTCCAGCAATTTACTATTTTACTTTAATAATTACATTTACGAAGGTCCTACATACTACTGCTCTTAAGACAATGAGCATCAAAATAAAAATAAATCACACGAGACTGCAATTATGTACCAGTTACACTAATCAGCTTGATACATGTGAAGCCACACAAAGCTGTGAAGCATTTTATTTATATGTTTCGGTCATATATAGTTCTTATGATTAGAACATCACATCTCGTCTCTCACAAGCTTTCTTTCCATGTTCCCATCAATTGTTTTTTGTACTCATTACTAATGACATTTATGCGAGTTTTGATTCCAGGAGGTCCAAATACAGAAATTATCCATGTCTCATTTATGACCACAATCTAGCGTATACTCTAAGCAGGTAGTAGTGATGGTGTCTTGACTTAGACTGCTACACAACAGTCATCTGTAATTATATATAACTACACTAAAGGCATCAAATTTCAGCATTCAAGACAGCTTGTTATTTCACTGACAAACACTGAAGACTAACATTAACCCCATACCCTGCACAACTTATCCCCTCCATAGTCCCACCACAGGGAGAGGGAAAAAAACAGAAAAGGTGAAAATAATGCTGTAGTAAGTAGTTCCAGCTCGGAGCGTGCCGCCTGGAAAACCTGACACGGATCAGTGTTGTTCCTAAAGGGACTGACTAGCAGATGGAGCGTGGGCAAATCTAGTAAATTCTAACAACTGGTTCTCCAAGACTGATTTCTGACACATCCTTTGTCTCAAGCAGCCTTTTAACACAGCATTAGTATTTTTAATATTTATACACAGTGCTTATATAATTTAGAAGACGCAGCCAGTTTGTCTGAACGCACAAAAAGGGACAATTCACAGCTTCTTGAAGTTGTTGCCCTCTCAACAATATATCAATATATGATTGAGCTTACTGTGTTCGTTTATTGCAGTAATTATTATTACCGTCGATTTTTGTTCTCAGATACAGTAGAGTTTGGTTTCTAAACTGTCAAACATGTAGTTCCAAACCAAGAGGACATACCACTTAATATACTATATACGAGGGAGAGAATTGGTTGAAAGCCTATAAGTAATACAGTCTGAAATCTGTTAGGAAAGCCCTTACCATTGTTGAGATTTGGTGAACTATTGTACTATTGAATACAAACTTACAGCTTTCAGGTGCAGCGATTTAATTCAATCGAACATGAGATAGGAAAAGTCATTTTGATACTAGTATTGAGCTAAAAAAAATAGGGAAGGGTATATTTCTCTTGATGGTTCTTTCTTGACCAGTTCATCAACATAAAGCAAGTCTAAGGTCATCCTTCTTCTGTGGCATTAACACATTGTCTGGTTGGTAGCAGATTAAATGATCCACTGGGAGCACAGTATTAAGATTGATAGCGAGGACAGACTAAGGAGAGAGTTAAGAACCTTGCAGGCATTGTAGTACAGAGTAGCTCTGAGCTGCATTATTTGTTGCTATGGAAGTCACAAAGAAGTGCGACAGCTTGTACAGTGCCTAATACATTTTTGTGCTGGAGTAACCTGAAATACAGCTGCTGTGGAAGCTGCTATTAAAATACCCTGTATGACCAGGACTTATAATTATAATTCCAACCAAAACATTATCAAAAACCTGCTGCCAGTTTTTAACAGACAATATTTTCTTCAAACAACACCAACAAATATCCTGTATTCTACCAAGAAGATTGTATAATACACTATATTACACACCTATTGTGATATTTGAACTGACTATTACAGATTGTTTTACATTGAAACTAAACATTCTCAGATTTTTTATCTCATCAGCGCTGCCTGATATGTCTTTAAAATGACTTGTTTTACTAATTTGTAATAAATAATAATTTGTGACTTGATAATAGTGCATTACACCTATAAGCAGTACAATTTTACCAGTCCGAGTTAACTAGTAGCACTGCAGGACAGGATATATCTTTGAAATGTCACAACATACAATGTTAAAGGACATGTCTCTTTAACCCTGAGACATGGCGAGTTTTTTTTTTAGAGAGCGAAAATTTTAAATGTCATTTTATGACCCATAAATGGGTCAAATGCACCACTGCTGACTCGTATATCATCTTGACAAATTTATATGCAAGGCTAGTTTGTAATAGACCAGTACTGATAAAATTTTAAAAAATTATTTTAAATGTTTTTAAAAACCTACTTCTTTCTGTTCTTAGACGTAGATGGGGGTGGCGCCTGGGGTAGGATGGCAGTGGCATCCTTGCGTGGTCTGCCACGTGGTCGCTTGTCTGTTTGGGCAGGACTTCCTGTGGACGTGGTCCCTACACTGCTACAAGGCGGCGAGGGTCCCTGGTCAGAGGGATCCACAGACTTATCCTCTGATGACATTCTGGAAAAAATTATAAAAAAAATTCGACTGTGAGTGCTGTTATAAGTAGATTTAATCTTCCAAGTTAAGCTGGAACTAATTCATGTTTACAGAGATATTTGGATGTCTATATAATTTGATGCTTAATGATTTTGCTCTCTGTGTGATCCAGGAGCATCTACGCAAACCGTGTGGAAAGATGTAGTTTGTCCAATAGCTTGCATAATGAGGTTTACGCCACATACAATTGATTTTGATAAATATTCACGAAATGGAATGCTTTTATTACTTATGCATGATCATGAGCCACCTCTTCGTAGTGAAAGACACACATATGATCTTCAAAGGCCTCTATAAGTCTATGATCTATTCATTTTTGTACACTCCAATGGCCCTGCGTTTCACGCATAAACACTTACAGCACTAAGAGAGGAAAGATGTCGACCTCTGTGTTGCCACTACTTAAACAAAGCATTCTGTAATCACTTTATATTCAGTGGCTCCGGGTTTTCTATTTTCTGCAAACCACCCACTGAAAGAAATTCTACTACAAACCTCTTGATGGTAAATATGGTGAATGCTACCCTTTGAATGTGTTTTACAATATGAAGGGGTAGCATGACCGCATTGGTGAAACATAAGTAAACAGGTTACCTTTGCGCGAGATGTGCTATTGTGCCTGATTTTTAAAATTACTGACAGGACTGCTTTATGACAACATTAGATTTTTAGTATTTTGCAATTAATAGATTAGCCCACAGGAAGAATTTACCACAGAATTTACAGTCAATGTATCATATTATAAACTTATTTTAACTTTACAAATTACTTTTTTGTTTGTTTCACTATAATTCAAAGAGTATCTGTAAGAGGTTTTTGTTATGCCTTCATAATCTATGCGAAAGGAAATTATGTGATATTGTACAGCAAAATAACAAGATGGTTAGTTAGTTCACAGCAGATTTGAAATAAAAGAACCAGAAATCGAATGCACTTTAAAGTATTTTGTTTGCATAGTACGTTTCGTACATTGTGCAAGAGTAATATTTACATCTACATCCCTTGACTGTAGTCTTGTGTTGTATTAGTCAACTTTATTACAGAGAAATTGACTAACAATTGGAGCAGTGACAAGCATTAAATTAAATTTCTTTGAATGAAGTTAAATTTACCATTGTCTGTTTGCATCTGAAATGCACAAAACCACTCCAGCACTCTAATTCCTACAGATTTATATTTTAAATCAATAGCTCACAGCAGATTTGAAATAAAAGAACCAGAAATCGAATGCACTTTAAAGTATTTTGTTTGCATAGTACGTTTCGTAC
>JAUMHF010000009.1:9700960-9717654 GCA_032359275.1 Microctenopoma steveboyesi | reverse complement strand
TAAAGTGCCCTGAAATGACTTTCGTTGTGATTTGGCGCTATACAAATAAAGATGAATTGAATTGAATTGAATTGTATCTTGCACAATGACAGCAGGGATACCTGCACTTCTGTAACTCTTAAAAGGATAGATAGTTTTTAAACTTGTAATTATTGTATTTCATTACTTTGTTCCACACTAGTGTCACTGACGTAGTGTGACTTTATATCATCAAGGTCACTTTGAACATTTTAAACATCATGAACCATGAAGCAAATGTGTTTCCGTCTTCATTATTTAAGAAGTGATGATATAGGAAAATGAGTCCCTGCTTTAAAAAAAGAAATTTAATAAATTGAGGCAAATGGGATTTGCTATTCTTCAGACTTATGCACAGGCTTTAATGTATAAAGGCTTTTGAGTGCACTCTCTACTTGATGAACAATTCTATTGCCCATGGCTGGAGGAGCTAATTAGAATCTATTTATAATCATAGGGGAATATATCCAAAGAGCTAAGAGGGAGTGAGGATGGAGAAAGTAAAGGGGGGCCAAAGGAGAGGTAGGTGTCAAAAAATCATCTGAAACCAAGATGTTCAGACAAAAACAAATTAACAGGTTTGCACAGACCAGACAGTTTCTTTCTTTTATGCGAGAGGAGTGGAGCAGCAGGTTACTTCAAGTTCCTGAGTAACACAGGTGCGTAGGTGATAAAGAGGAATAACTTCATTGGCTAAAGTTTTAGCAACATCCCATTTTGTAGCAGCTTTAATAGTAAAGTTATATGTAAGACTCTGAGGGGCAATCATAGAATGACTCTTTCATAAGGCCGGAGGAAGTCAAATGTGTTGAACCTTATTAACACGATATCCCAACTCAGTTGTCAAGATAGTAATAATCTATGTTTGCATATTAACTAGAAACATTCAGTGGAGCTCCAACTAGCCTTCATTTGCACTCAGTAGTTGCATCATCAAAGAGTCCAACCAGGAACTGTCTCTGCTTCACTACGTTTTGCAAAAATCATGAGCGTGCTGTCATCTCTCTGCAGCCAGCCACTTTTTATGCGATGATATGACATGGAACAGACACAAACCAGTGAATTCAGTGTAGACCACCCATCAATCTCTCTTACAAGGAGGCATTAATAATGTGAAAAGACTGGAGTCGCTAAAACACCAGGTCACGTGCACATGGCCAAAGTAGGACACATGCCTGAGGAGACAGGTCAGTTGTTTACATCACATTAACAGATGAAAAACACATTAAGACACTTTTTTATTTGTATTCACATTCTGTAGGTATTCAGCCTCTGAACCCTAGTAGTTCAACAGACGTCCTTAAATGGTTTTGTTGCTTTAGCTGTAAAAGTATCATAATATCTGCTGTGAGTATGTGCTTGTGTCCCCTTTTCAGGAGTATACATCTGATAGTTCTTTGGTGACTGTTTGTTGTAAATGTCATAACTGGGTGTAATAACAGACAGAAACCAAAACTTAAATTGAGATTTTACACATCATTACTGAATAATTTAGACAAAATGTCTGAACTATAACACACGCGACCGTAATAAGTGTGTGAACGTGAGCAAGTTACTTTGGTTTTCATAGCGCTGCTGTGAGCACAAGCTTTGTGTTAGTTACTTTGTGTCTAAGCACATGCTCAGAGTCGAATCTCTGCTGTCAGAAACAGATTTCTTTCAATTGGGAAAACGTTACAATGTTTTTAAAATGCAGAAGAAACCGTTTTCAACAGATTAAATATATGTCGTCAACATATGAAGTAAAGGGTTGGGCCTTTCACTCAGCATCCTATTTGTGTTTGTAAGCCATAAAATATATGTTTTTGTTGATTTTGTTTTTGCTGTCCATTATTATGTTCACTGATTTGCAGGCATATACCTAGATTTAATACAGAATACATAAAATAGAGTTTATGTCTATTTACATCTATTAACATGTAAATAGTATTATATTGGAATTCGTACACTTTTAGTTGTATGAATGTATAGATAGGAAAGAATATTTTTTAATATACAAGTAATAAGAGGAAAGATCTGTACATTCTTACAGATTACAGTGTTTTTGTCTCTTTTGTCTCTGGTAGCTTCTCATTTTCTTCTTATAGACAAAATAAGAAGTCAGACTTTGAGGACAAAGTGCTTTCGGGGTTAGGACCATTTAAAAGGTGCTAATTATAGACAAAAAATAAATGCATAGAAAGCCAGCAAAAATTAACCAGATCAAACTCCAGACAGTTTATTTAAAGGCAAAGACACAAAAATAGCACAAACTGAAATAGCCTCCCATCTACTTACAGTACAACATCCTAATTTGCAGTAGCAAACATTCATTGATGTAACAGGGTGTAGTAAAATATGACATTTTCATGTCCTTGGACCTTATCTTGTCACGTTATCTTCATCTGCATTTCATTCCACCACCCCCTTTCTTCAACTGACCCTCCACTGTTTTTAATAAAATCACCAGAGAGTTGGTAGACAGCGTGCTCCTCTGCAGGCACAACCAAGAGGCCCTATTAAAACTCTGCTGTTTTACTATAGTAGCATCCATACATAAGTTTAAGTGTTCTCTTTCTAATATCCTGGCTATCCTGTCTGCTGCACTGTAACTCCTCAGGCGCACAGGCACTGAACCAAGGGGAGAGGCCATCTCAAGCTTGTCTAGGATCAATAAAGTATTATAACTATTAGTGTTCATTAGGTATTTAATCTAATTCTACATTATATGCTGTATATTTTGTAATTTTGTGAGACTGTGTTGTTGCAACCCCACATGAGCATTCAGCATTGTCAGCTTTCCTGCTCTAAATTTGCAAAAACATGAAAAACTGCAAAAACCTATGTGAAAAGCTTTGTTGCAGCATCTCGTGTATCACAGCAAATGTCATTTGTTCATATGGCTCCATTAAGCAGCCCCCTTGCTACATAGGCGGTTGTCTAACTCAGATAATGCCTTATGGAATTTCTGAAGCCTGCTGCAGCATGAGAGAAGATTCATTCATAGGGCTCAAGTTCTCATATAAACCCGGGAGAAAGGGTAGTGGTCCATGAGACACCAGAACTGATGCTCTGTCCTCAAGCCGTATCGGCGAGTGAAGTGAATGTGACGGAGAAGATTGAGGTGGGATGTAATCCTAGATCCATGTAGAAAGCTCAGAGTTCTTCCTCATTCTTCTTTGAGGGTTAACTGCAGCTGAAGGCTGTTTTAATGGCAAATGTTCATTAACATGCACGGTTATGTTCACTAATATTGATCATGGGTCACATTGTTCTTAACCCTGTAAATAAGAGCCACGATGGCAAATACCTGGAGCCCTTAATTATCCAACAATGCAATCTAGGGAGTCAACTAATTTGTTAGTATTTTGTTTTCTCGTGAATGAAGGGTTGGGAGGCTGTTAGCCTAGGGGTTGAGGGTAACAGGTAGCCAGGTCTTTCCAAACTACTTAATTTGTTTATTCCAGCTTGTAACTCAAAAAAACTCAAAACACTTTTCATTTCTGTCTGTGTAATAGTTTAAGAACTCAGCTGCACAGAGTTCATTAGTGAGTTTCATGGGTTCTGGGAAATGTGAACTTGGGACAGAGCCAGACCAGGTGTTACCTCTTGCCTGCAGTATTTATGCTAAACTAGGCTTGCCTCCTGGTTTTAGCTCCATAATTAATGCATACACAGGACAGTGGTTTCAGTTTTCTCATCGAACTCACGGCAAGAAAGTGAATAACCACATTTCCTATTCAAAATGTCCCATATTAGTTTTAAGAGTGAATAGAGACTGCACTGTGGATTAGGAGGTGATCTGCAGATCGATAAGACCATATTTATTCATAATAAGAATCAAATATGAATTAAATTTGTTAAATAGGTATTTTTCTTGGAGTAATTTCCTGTTCTGCACTTATCCTTATTGTCGTTAATGACTTTGTCCTTCAGATGGCATGTGGTGATTCTTAGGGTCAATAATAAACTTCCTTTCCCTTCTATTTTTTTGTGTTTGTTTGTTTAAAGTTGTTAAGCAAAGTCACTGCTGTTTTTGGCAAAGCCTATTACGACAGCCCCCTGAGACATTTTAATACATAATCAAAGACGTCAAAGGAAAATTGGACATATTGTGTTTACAGTGTTGGTTTTCTATGGCAGTAAGAGCCCAAAGTCACTGACTATTCTCTGTGCTAATACTACAAGGCTATAATATTACAGCAAAAATGACACTTGTCAAATCATCCTTCACTGTGTTATATTTATTCATTTTTATCTCCCCAGAAATATGAATCCTAGGAATAAGCTGACAGTTTGTTGCAAGTGTGATACTGAGTATTAGACAGGAAATACTCATTCTTCACGTCATCGACCTGGCTTGTTTGTTTACACTGCAATGAGCAATGATGAAATGTGGAGTAGGAGTAGGACGGAGAGAACATGGCACGTGAATAGGCATTAAATATAAGTGAACGTGTTCTGTCCCATGATCCTACTATCAATTCAGTAATTATTGTTGTTTGGATATAACTGGCAGCGTGTGATGAAAAGACAGGCGGCCAATTGGGATGATCCAAAGATCCATTCATCCATCTGCTTCTGGAGCCTATCCCAGCACACGCAGGGCCAGAAATGGCATGTTGCCAGTCTACCACCAGAACTCAGTAGAGCCAATTAAATGCTGCGTATCTCAGTGGTTTACCAAACCTCTGTTCAAAGCTGTAGCCACATTAAAAAAGTTTACCTTTTGTATTAACAAAAAACTGCTCTTTTCATAGCCTAGGTTTCACTTTGTAATTTCATTAGGCAGCTTTTCTGTGGACTGCAATTCCTCACGAATAGCCATTTGCCATTTACATATAGATGAAATAGATCCAGTTTCCAGATCAGACATTGTCTTCAGCTGTGTTACTGTGATTGCAAAATGATTTTATATAGTTTTAATGTCTACACTGTATTTCAAATTAAAATTTGATGTTAAAAATCTGCCTCTATTTAAAAAACGCAGTATTTTCTATATGTGTCCAGGCACTTGATGGGTAGTGACTAGCATGCATTAAAACAAAATAAAACAATTACAATATAATAAAATAATCTGCAGTACATCAGCAAAAAAAAAAAAACAACACACTCTACACTTCGATACAAACAACACAAATTTCTTAGTAAAAGTATAAAGTATTCAGATGTAACGATAATATTTACAGTACAGATGAATAAATAACAAACCAAAAGCCCCTCAGAATGAGTATGAAGAAGATCCTGAACTGGGATTACAGCAACCACTGTACTCTAAGCACTAAAACTCCAGTGAAACAAACGACAGCTCCAAGCACAAGGTAAAATATTCTCACACAAACTTCAGAAAACTCACTTTTTCATATGTAATAAATATAAGTAAAGTATAAGCATAGAACCTTGATGTGTGATTCTGAAGTCCAAGTACTTTACTGGATCTAGTAACGTTCATGTAGAAGGTGGAAAATACAGTGTGAACAAGTTTCTTGCAAAAATATTGCAATAATTAATCCAACAGATACTAAATTAGTGAGGCATTTTTACTCACCATCAAGAACACACTAGTAACAAACATCATTACTTCTATGCACTTACTAATGCAAGTCCATTGAAGCAATCCCTGGCTAACTGTCCTGCCCAGGAGCATCAACTTTTAAAAATATGTTTTCATAATCTATTATTAATAATTGGTTTGCATGTGTGAGTGATGATTAATTGACATTATTGCACACTATTATGTATTATTAGTACTATGATATTATGAAACACAGTAGTACGTAGCCAGATCATTGCTCATAGCTCCTGGTACTCCTGGTAAAAACTATAGAAATTCGCAGGTAGCTGCAACACACCAAGCACATGATGGTGATAAGTCTGCTGGTCGTTGATTTAATCCTACATACAGCATCCTGCAGCCTAAAACACTCAATGATGCACTAAATGTGTATCAATCTGATTAGAAACTAGACTAACTAGTCTCCACAAATGTTATACTTATTGTTGTATAGTTTTCATCAAACTAAAACAAACTAACGCATCACTAATTTTGTTTTGGTGGATGTGTTTTGAGAAGCTAGTTAGTCAGTGTTAGCTCAATGGGTTAAGTGTCAAACTGGAATGCAGAAGGTTGCAGGTTCGAAACCCTGTCTCTTAGTCCATCCCCTACCAGGTGTGTCCTTGGGCCAGACACACAACGCTAGCCGCATGTAAGTCGCTTTGAAAAAAGCCTCTGTCAAGCAAAGTAAAGTGTTAGTTAGTACTGATGCCATCATCAGCTGAACCAGCGCATGATGAAGATGTAAGAGTAGGTCAACATCAACATCATAGAGTGGACTAAAAACAAACTTTTATATATACTTTTATTTACTATAGATCTACTAGTTTACTTTGCAGTTAAAAGAGTATGCTTACAATATACTCTATTCTGTATTACTAGTAAAATCGTTAACTTTCAAGTATACTATTAGTGTACTTTCAATCTACTTCTGAGCTGATCATAGTTACTAGAATAAAATATTTTATTTTCACATGTAACAATTTGCAGACAAACTATGTACAAGGTGAAACTGCCAGAACTATTATTCAAATGAGGAAGTGTGACATTGGGAGAGAATGTTTATGAACCACTCACCCTTCTTGCTTACAGTTTTAACTATTTAAATTTTAAATGAATGTTAATCACATAATTAATCTGTTCAAGGGGCCAAAAACCCTGCTACACAACAATTTCATTTCACAACATTTCAACATCAATTACTTGTTTCTTAGTTGTTTATTTTCACAGTTAAATTGCTGTAATTCATCCTGGGTATTTCTTTGTACCTGTACTACATGGTGTACTACAAGTACTACTATATCACTACTTATACCTTATATAAACTCTTATATGAACTATATACTAATTTACTTGTCAGTATACTTAAAGTTCTCTATACTCCAAGTATAGATCAGTATAAGTCGAAGCCACTTATAATTGAATGTATACCTACTTGCAGTATACACCAAGCATCCAAGCAAGCATTGCTAATAATGGGTCAAGTATATGTGCAAAGATGGGTCTTATACTTTTTCTGTATGCATGTTAGTATACTTCAACTACACCCAAGTTTAACTCTAAATATAGGTTAAAAATACATTTCTGTAAACTTTGTATTAAAATTAAAATATAGTTAGATGTAATATATATAGTATATTTATATTTTTTGGTATATATATTTGTATTCTTGCTTATTTATTGTAAAAAAAAAACAATACTAATAGTATACTTGAATATACTTCTTTTTCGTTAGTAATAGGTTCTATAAATGTTCCAGGAAATAGAATATGAGACCTTAGCTGTCATATTACCAGAATTTAGCTGAGTTACAGAATGCGAGTGATAATGTAAACTTTAAACCACTGAACAGTTCTAGATATCACCGTAGATGTGCATACCAGCATAATGACATCTTGAAGACATTTGGAAATAACTTGTTGGAAGTTGGCAGCTGTCTAGAATATGTGCAAAGGTCATTTTATTCCCATCAGCGTAGCGTGTCTGCATGCTAAGAGATTTAGGAACGATTAGGAAAGATGCTTCTACACACTACAAAATAGTTTGAGGGCATGTCATTAAGTTTTGATGCTGCTGCTCAGTGTCGTCAACTGTCTGATTACAGATGTAACGATTCTAGTTTGACTAAGCACAATCAAGCAATCAATCCAACCCTTCATTGACAGTTGTAGGAACAGCAGGAACATGTGTTAGCTCATGTTGTTTACGTCCCATCTTCACAGTCTGACTTACAGTTTGTTCAGTCCTGTTAAGGCTTAAGTTACACCCTTAGTAGTGTACTATCCTATGTATATGAAAAAAAAAATCACATGACGGTAATTTCATGTTTTACCGGATTTAGTAAATTCTCATTCAACCTTTTCTCAGCATTTGTAGGTTAAACATGGTTCTTTGGTGTTTCCTCTTTATTTTGCTCACAGCTACTTTCCAGAGTTAACTGAAAAAGAGTAGGCAGCACTTAATGCTGGCTACAAGCCTAATAATAAATTGACTGTCTATTCTGGGTAACATTAACAATAATATCTACATACATCCCTAAATGTGATTGAAATGATCAAAGACACTGTTTGCTGTCTAAACAAGGTGGCTTGGGTTATTTGTGCAACTTTTCCAAAAAACAGCCAGAAGTCCGTACCACAAACCTTCATGTATTTTAGAACAGGATCTTTGACAGTTCAGGAAAAAATGCAGTGCAAAAACATGATATGGGTAAAAACTATCCCCAGTTCAGGTGCTAGAGTCAGTGTGAGGAAGCTGAATAAGTTATGGTGTCCACATGCGTTAGGGAATTGCTAGAATCCTTTTGAATTCACCAAGGGATTACTTCAGAGTTTGATGAGGCAGACAATAGGGTCACATGCGTTTCCAGGTGTTTTGTTCAAACATATTTGATATTGCAAGTAAAAAAATGTCATTGTTATCTTTTCTGTTTTCCTCAACCTGTTAATCTTATGTGTTGCCTCACGTAGCTGACAGATGTAGGAAACAAGGTGTAGATCGAGACAGTTTGTCTTTGTGAGCAGTTGTGGCACAGAGACAGAAAGAGATAGGCTGAGAAAAAGAGAAAGCTGCATAGTTTACTGCTAAGGTTCTGCATGCTGCCTAGAAACAGCCCAAAAATGCCCTGCATTTTGGTAGATCACAGGCTCTTTGAAATGTTAAATATAATCTCAGGCATAAAACAGTGAAGGTCTTGGGCAATCTGCACACAGAGTAGTAATCAGTCCAAAAATAGTGTAGGAAGAAAACAGTCTGTGGGAACTGAAACTAAATGAAACTTTCTTCAACCAGCAATGATTTTATGTTGAACACTGTAGACAGTAGAACAGTAGAACACTTGCGCCCAACTTTTGGTTCTGGTTTGCATGCATGTCATGTAACAACAGCGCTCGTTGGATTCTGGCTGGGAACCTGTGTTGCACATCATGACCTCTCTTTCTTTCCATGTTTCCTGTTTTCTTTCAAGCTTTCCAATAAAAGCTAAAATGCTCCAGAAGACAATCTTTAAAAAATGACATCTGCTAGAGAGAACAGTCAGTTGTTGTACATATCTGCAGATATCCTGAGCCTTATGTTTTCAGGGTGCAGTTTTATTGGCCCTACCACCCTGCCCACTGTTTTCATACACTACATACATTACGATAAGATGAAGAACTTGGTAGAAAACATGACATCTGCTTAACACCCAGATGTTATCATTGTTAATGGGAGGATTTTAGCAACACTGAAAAAAAAATATTTCGATTTTACTCTCCCGTCAATCATTTCATAACCCCTTAGATTAACCAGCTGATGTGGTTCAGCTGTAAGCGTGACTGATGCACTGTGTAGTGCCAGTTAAGCTAAAGGTGAAATATATTCACATACAGGAAATATTTGTTCTCCACGCACAAAGAATCATAAATCATAAAGCACAAATCATCACCGTCTTAAAGATCTGGCAGTGCTGACTGTGGCTGAATATGCAGAAAGACACTGAAAATTCAGTGATTCCTTCCATTCATAATGATGAATGGCTCCCCACTTTTTGTCAAAACAACAAAGCATGCAAAGACACGAGGGTTTGATGATGAGTAATTGTATTTCAGCTGAAATATGTAGACCATTGTGTGTGCCGAGTACTTCTGTCAACATGAGATATTTGGCTCACTTTTCCCTTCATAATCCCACCTCACAAAGCACCTAAGGCTTAATGTGCTGCCAAGGTGATGCATGAAGGTGGGCGTCTGCAGAATATGATGGAGCAACATTATCAGAGTGGCGGTTTCCTTTCTGTGTGAATCTGATTGGAGAGAAGATAACATCTTGACCTTCTGACACCTGCAATTGAGATCATTTTAGAGCCATTCTAGCGATGGCAAATTACTGGGAATGCAGCATTGATGATAATAGAGAATGTTTTCCATGCTGTGTGTACTTAACATGACAGCCACTTACTCAGAGTGTGCACCCATAATGTTGTTGGCTTAGCTCTTCAGCACAAAAAAACATGCTGTGATCCCACACAAATGTGTCCAAATCAGATCTCTTGTAGCCTTGTTTTGTGTCCTCTGTCTCCTCTCATCCTTGTGTTGACAAATTCTATAATAAAATATGACAGTTTGCACACAGACCGTGGAGGTTATCGAATTGTTGGCTCATTTGGAAGATTAATCTGGGCCAGCATATTGCTTGTGGCGTTGTGAAACAGCATAGCCACTAATAGCATGATTTATGCCTCTAATACAACACCAACACTTTCTCTGGGTTGGGATTTTCTAACACACACACACACACACACACACGCTGTTGTTATTGTACACACAATGTGATGTATGTTAACCATGCAGGGCACGCATAAAACAAATTTGACTGTGCCTCGCAACAAATGGCCCTATTGCATGTGATTGACCATCACTAATATCCTCTAGTGGTAGAAAAACACATTTCTTTTTTGGTGGGTTTTTAAAGCTCTTTCTTATCAGAATCAGAATCAATCTTTATTGTCATTGTAGCAATGAGGCATTGTACAACGAAACGAAGGTGCAAGTCTTCCAGTGTAACATAAGACAATACGACTATACAAAAACCATTCAAACATACAACATATTACTACATATTGCACTTGTACCTTAGGGCTAATTCAGATGACAAATGTTTATTAAGATCATCACATTTAGAACTCGCTCCATACATATATAGCTCAAGAGAAGATGGGTAACTATCGGTTAGATGCCGGAGAAAGATGAAGACATACTTTAACAATTTAAAATACAGATATGTATATGTGGACTTTAGGTTCATCATGACCTGCATGCTGTCTGGACATTCTTATATGTAAATGCTGAGGATGTTGCCGTGTGAGGGTTGTAATTACTGTATGGATGTCAGTGGAGTGGTAAACAGGAGCTTTGTGGAACTGAGCTGCTGACAATACGAAGTCTGCAGTTTGCTCCAGACCACAACCTGAGACAAAGCCAGTGGAAATTGGAGACCTGACCCTGAAAGGTGATACAGGCTGTGGTTCTTTGTGATGGTGAGTACATGTGTGGGCCCTGGGTTGTCTCTTCTTTGCAAGACTGCTTGAGGTTTGACTTTGAGACTTTTAAGGTTTTGAGGTTAGAAATAGGTCAGTGTTAAATGTCACATAAGAATTGTTCAGCCAATTAGAAAGAGAGTTAAGGAGGAGCGTTAGGAGCTTTCCGCTACTGATTAGGAACAGTTGGTCATTTTGTGGGCCATGTGTATCCTTCTTCTCTATGTTCAGGAAAGTAGCAGTCCAACAGCATGAAACCACGACACCGCTGCTTTTTACACTTACATGTACAGATCAAACAAAATAGCGGCCTGTTAGTCAGACTGCGATGCAGAAGGTCACAGGTTCGAAACCGCACCTGACTCCTAGTCCATCCCCTACCAGGTGTGTCCCTGAGCCAGACACACAGTGCTAGCTCCATGTAAGTCGCTTTGGAGAAAAGCATCTGCCAAGCAAAGTAAAGGAAAGGAAATGACATATAACACGAAAATAACCTCAACTGAGCAGACGCTTAACAGAGACAAACGGACCTTCCATAACTGAACACACAGAGGAACATATATAGTGACTGATCAGAACATTTACACACAAAGGGGTAAATGAAAACAACAAACTATAGCAACAAAATGGCCTTGTAGCTCAGTGGGTTAAGGCATGAGGCTAGGGTCGCAGTTTCGATTCCCAGTCGCGACACCCAGCCCACCCCCCCTTTGAGGTGGGATACACAAGCAATAGGGTGCTTCCTGCATATAACGGACGTGCACCGTGGCGCTCATCCTTTGACCGAGCATAGCCAGATATCTCTCCAGCAGCAACAACAGAAAGGAAGCGGCAACCCCAGCACAATATTAAGTGGGCTGTGCCGCAGCAAGTGCAGCCATCACAAAAGGGTTGGTGAGTACTGGACCCACAAACAGAGTTTTAGAGTTTTTAATTAAAAAGGCAGCAAGAAATGGCAAAGCAGAGTGAATGGATCAGCAGATGAATAATTCTAGTTAGGTTTGATGACAGAAATAGATGAGCCAGAAGGAGAAGATGGACAAGATGTTGGCGTCAGCAGTGTGGTCACTGTGGTGGAGAGAGTGATATGCACAAGCATAGGAAAACGCACGAGTCCAAGATCCAGAAGACAGAGTTTGTTCAAAGAACAGCAGAGGTTCATGAAGAGAATCACTCAGAAAGAAGGGTAGTTTAGCAGGTAGCAGGTATCCCAAGAATAAAACGGTTCCAGAGCCAGAAAAATCAGAGTCAACACTTGGAGACAGTATGGGTCCAGGCAAGGACAGGTCAAAACTGGTAGACGTCAGAACACTGGCAGAATCTCAAACGCCAAAGGACCAGACCAAACCCAACAATTCATTTATTATGCTTAGAAATACTGCCTGTATATTTGAAGCTTTATATTTTATATCTAAAATATTAAAGCATGTATTCTGCTGTAGATTGTCACTAGTGAATTATATCTGCAGCCTATAAAAGTCTCAAACAAATTCACATTTAAGTGCAAAGTTTTTGAAAGCAGGAAAAAATATTTGTGACCCATTCTTTAAATGGATTTATGGATTCAGTAAGAACAGGTGGGACTGTTGTCAAGAGTCAGTCAAAGTGTAAAGAAAACGACTGTTGTGTTGTCTTAGATCTTTCTGCTGCTTTTGTTCACAGTAAAGATTTACAGAAAATCACAGCCTTGTGTATTTCATGTGTTTCTGTGTCATTTCTTTCAAGTAAAGCACATTTACTTTAACTTGAACTCAGAACAATAATGCTTTTACCTGTTTGCAGTTGTTCCAATTCTCTGTGTTTTTTTTGGGGGGGGGGGAGTGGCTCGCCCTCTAAAGTGCTCCTCTCAAAGGCAGGCACCACAAATGGGTTTTAGAGGTGTCATATGACCCAAGTTTCTGCAGGCAACTGTGTTAAGTAATTTCAGGCCAAGTGGAGGAGCGGAAATAAATGTCAAGAGTAGGGGTATTGCTGGTGCTGTCTGTCTTCAATCTCATGTCAGCCCAACTCCACGTTAGCCCTTCAGCAGCCCACACATCATTAATTGGAGGAGCCTTTTAAGACTGCTTCCTCTGGTCATACGGGTCATTTTCACTGAAGGGGTTGCGTTAGTGTTCCCCAAAATGTATAGTTCCATTCTTTGAGATCCCCAGGCCCAGTAAATGAGTGGCCTCAAAGCTCACGTTGTGAACTTTTAATAATATTCTAATATTAATGCCCAGTGCTTCATCTGCTTTCTCCCTGTTGTTATTATCTGTGTTGTTCTCTTCTCTCTCCTCTGTCCACTCACCCCGACCAGCCGAGGGAGATGAATTGAATTCATTTAGTAACAAGTTTAACTGATGCACTGAGATTGCTGTTTCAGCCCTAATCATGGAATTTATAAGTCACATGCAAATGCATGAAAACATTTTGAAATAAATTCAGTTTAGCAGATCATTTGTTTTTTTTATTTTTTTTAAGGTGTGTTTTAATAACTATAAAGACTGAAATCTATCTTGTTAAACTGGTCAAAGGTGTGTTTTACTTGTGTTAGTGCAGATATAAAGTTTTGTCTCTGAAGATTAGACAAAAAAAAAGAATCCTTAGACTGACGTAAATATCTGCCACGCCGTTTCTTTTTATGTCTGAGGCATAGCTTAATCTAAATAAAGTGCTTATATACTTGGAGAGACTGAAACAGTATCTGCAAATGCAGCACAGGATTCACAGCCCTCTCACATACCGTTTGACAGGAAATGCCATATTGATAACAGGATCTAAGGAACACGGATACTTAGGAGTCAGCTGATTTCTTGTTATAAAAGATGTAATTCAATACAGATAATCATTCAGCTGACATGACGGCACAGTGGCCACAGAGAGGGTACAGTTAATGATAAACTCAATCTTCTTAGAGGATATAATGTTTATTACCACCATCCTCATCACCATAGTTCTGTGGTCTGACAATGTTTAAAAGAAAGTCTGCAAACACATTAGTAAATGCAGACGCATTGAATGGAGGATTTGATTTTGCAGCTTCATCTTAATTATCAAGTACTGGGAGGGGGAAGTGGAAAACTTTCCTCTAATCAAAGATCATACATCTAGATCAAACTAATGCAAGAGTTTGGTGAGTGCCCTCTACAATCTGTCATGTTCCGTCATGGTAAAACTACAGAGTTGCTGTGTAAACACAGGCAGACAAACATCCTGAAACACATTCTGCAGATCGCCCCAATTCAACCTCCCACACTCTATTTCATCCGGCCAGTTTCCAGTAGATTTGGATTCAGTGTAACTGGTTTGAGTTCCCGGTGGAAAATCTGTACCCCACTCTTGCATTTCCACAACAGTGTAACAACGGTAATTGGTCTCCTGTGGCTTCAGAGCCCCCTTGCCGGGTCTTCCATTGACACCACCACCGAGCTTCCTAGCTGCTGTCTGTGTTGCTGATGTGTAAATGATGGCCCTCATGCTGCTCAGAGAGGAGATGCATTTTACGTTGCCTTGTTACTACTTTACAGAGCCAGTTTTACAGGGAATTGTTTTACCTAAATTGTTCTTCTTATTATTAGAACCTACATTTCTACTGGTAAATTATTTATGGTGCAACAGGAAAGCACTGCAGCAACATTTAACACTAAGAAAGAAAGTTGGGAAATATGTTATGTTTGTTCCCTCAACACCACCCCAGGTCCCCACAGAGCACCACCATCGTGTCTTTGTTGACCACTGAGGGCAATCAGTCATGATTTGTGTGATTTCAGCCTGCAGGAGGAAAGAAACACGGTGCTGGAAAACTTTCAAAGGGGTTACCGAAATGTCCTTAAATGTAAATATCAATCATATTTCTCTTGTTAACAAAAGAACACCCTGTCTTTTGTTCCTTCTAATTAGCTGCAGCTGAAGTTAGAGAAAACTCCCCAGCCTCTGATCATTAGTGTTTAGAGAGCTCCGCCGCTTAGCTCCCTGTGGTTCCACTAAATTCAAGCTATACTCTCTACATTGAACTCTTTTGCATCCCCTTCCTCATTAGACTTAGGGAAAACACCATCCACTTGCCCCTTTCATCACCACCCACCGCTATGAGCCTGTAACTGCCGCCTCGATGCGGAAGTTTCTGCCCTTAAACTCCAAATACGTGCAGGCTGTGTGCGCTCATAACGCGATACGCACATGCCAACTGTGTCCAAACAAGTAATAAAAGCACTGGGCTTTCAAATAAAAAGAAGCTATACATGCTGGTCTGGAGTCACGCAGCACAAAAGCGCGCTGAACTTGTCACAGACCATCCTGAATATGTTTTGACAGACTAGATGGTGCGTGAACATTGGGAAAAAAAGGTGGCGACGAGGCGGCCAGTACATTGTGTTACCAGCTAAGTGGATTCACACTGCACAGTTCAACGTGGGCATTCAGGAGAGAGCGCAGTGGATCCTCACACACGCATATGCAGTTTGCTGATAGAGCGGCCGCATCGCTTCTCTCGTTCTCCCGTTTCTCTTCTCTCATCATTCCTGTTTTTCTTTCCTCATCCGTGTCGCTGTGCATAAAATTCCAGTTGCTTCTGATCTCGAGGAAACTTTCTGCTCATCATCTGTCGCCAGCGTGCACGCAGAACACGCACGTTGCATCACTGGAGGGAGGACGCGCTCCAACCCTCCACTCACCATTGGACACTTTTAAGCAGCGTTACTACAGGTGGGTGGTGTTTCCATATGGACGGAGTAGCTGGAGCTCAACCGCATGCAATTTTTTTAGAGAACGAATATTTTCAAAAAAACAACAATAAAAGAAACATTCTCGTAGTTATTGACTGTATGAGTGCGTGCACGCGCAGGCGCACAGAGAGAGAGAGAGAGAGAGAGAGAGAGAGGGAGAGAGAGAGAGGGTGGGGAGGGGAATCAAAGTTGATTGTCCACGCTGCTTCAGGTGAATATTTCTGTATTGCAGACACTTTCTATCCGGGACCATGAACTCATCAGCAGGTGCAGGAAGCTACCGCAGGGGATCATCCAAGGGACACAAGGTAATTTATACTGAATAAGATATTTCCACACTTCGCCCTCAGAGATGGGATTTCTTTTCTTTACTTATATGCCACCGTTTCCAGCTGCCATTGTTTTTGCTGTACTTTTGAATTGCGTTGCATTGATGTGCAAGGAGGAGATTTGATTTCTTTTTGCTTGAGCACCTCAACGAGACGATCAGAGTCGTGTTATTAAGAAGTAAACTTTCACTTTCACCCAGAGCTTTGCTCAGGATCATCTGTATTAGGTGGCACTAATGTTTCTGCAGATTTCATTCATTTCCAGTTGTAGTTTTGCACAATAAAAACTCGCTTGCAAAGGTATAATCTGTGCATTGTTTTCCCACATGCAAACATATCACATTGTCCCAGATCTAGGCTGGATATGAGTTTCCTTTAAAGCTCTCATATGACGTTTTCACTGTACACCTGCCAAGACTGTATGAGAACACCACAAATCAGCCCATGGGCAGAAGAAAAGCATCTTTTTAAAAATCTTGTCTGCCCAGTAATGTCTCAGTGATGATGCTCCCATTGTGCCATTTCTCAGCAACACTCACATAAAAGATCTAAAGTTAACTTGAATTGCACAGGGGGGGGGGGGGGGGGGGGTA
>JAUMHF010000009.1:9669446-9700657 GCA_032359275.1 Microctenopoma steveboyesi | reverse complement strand
CGATGGGGGGCTCAATTGGTGATAAAAATATGCTGAATCAAGTTTCCCTGAGGAGGAGCTGTGAAATGTTTAAATTGTGACCAATGTGTCTGCCTCCAGGGGGCATGACGTCCCCTAAAAATGTTTTCAGATGTCATAAATGCTATTTACAGATGTTTCTGAAAGCTGAATGGGACCTAAAGTGCCACAAGAAGTTTAGATGATATTTTCTTACTTGTCAGCGTTGGAGGTTGAATGTCTTTGACTCATTAGTTGTTGAAAATGTATAGCTCCCATACTAATCAAACGTGGATGTGTGGCTGGTTTCTGTGGTGCTCCAGCCATCTGTCACTGCTGCTGTGTATCATCCACTGTGTTTCCAGCATTTAACCCATGCTGGAGTGAGTTCGCCCTCTGCTGGAGGCACAGAGACACGCGCTCGTCCACGAGGACGCTTCTTTCTTTGGTTTTATGATTTGTTGTCATCTTGACAGATTTGTCTCCTAATACCTAGCTTGTGCAAGCCTCCAGTCATTCTTCTTTGAAATTAATTTCACAACTGCAATCGGAAGCCCCACGTCTTTGGCATTTTCTTTCACCCCAAACTTCTGAAGTCTTATGTTTCCATGACCAATTTTTAAGTCTTTACATACTCCCGGCCATGGCCTATTAAATTTTACCATAATCTATGGTCAATTTGCATAGAGAAGAAATCATTAAGTCTGGCTGCAAATCTCTGCAGCTGCCTGCCCTTCTGTGAGGACAGAACAAATTTGGATAAAATGCACATGCCTTCACTAAAGCTCATTACTCGTCTTTTTTGGTTGTTATGATCCTGCTTTGAAAATGACTTAAAAAGTGAATCTACATGGTTACGCTCATAATCGCTGGTTTCTCTTTGTTCTTCTGTTCTTGTCCCCTTTTCTCCTATTGTTTTTGCTCTAATCAAAGTGTTGTATAATTGCAGCAATCACCGGCATTACACTTAGGAACGTTACGTTAGGAAATTAACTTTGAACAAGTCACAGCAAGAAGCAAACCTACGGCTCTTCGCATAAAAGCGTCAAAATCTCACATTAGTCACTGCAATTATGGTGTTTCAAGCTTTTAATCTTATTATGTTATTAGATATCACTTGTAACCGTACCATTTCAGTAAGGACATTTCAGTTTTAATGTTACACTTAAGTTTTTTTTATGGGAAAGATTATGTGAGGTGTGTGTGGGTGATAGTCTAGAAAGTCCATAATAATTCACCACCGCCACTACAATATACAGTGGCCTGTTTAATGCACATGTTCTGCATCTGGATCATTTTATTTGTCACATTGTGAAGGTGCTAATTACAGCTGTTTATAACCAGAATGTATCAGGCCTTGTGCAGCGTTTGCTGTCACTCTGTAAGCTGCTTTCGCCTCTGCTGCTGCCGTGGTGAAGTGTTTTTGATGTTTTCAGTGGAGATTATGTCCACCACTGCTTTCAAAATGAAACATCGCCCCAAAAGGATACACAAATCCAAAAGACTCAAAGGTGCTCAGTAGAAACTAGGCGGTCACGTGAGCCTGTGTGTTTGCAGTGTGTTATTTTCAGGATCCGCACTCTGCACAGCTGCGCAGTTTATCATCATCAAGTACATTTTACATTTCCAAATTTAAAATCTGTTTCAATTGGATGGAAAAGATTACTGGGCGTCATTTCATCATATCAAGATGAGATCCTGACTCAAACATAGGCTTTCACTCGTACCTCGTCCAACACAAAGCAGAAAATACATGTGATACTTTCTCTCTGTGTTTTGTCTCTTTTGTTGTGCTGGCTGCCTCTGGCATCGCCTGGTGCCGGATGTTTTCAAGGCCGGTACCTTTCTTATGAGTCTAGACTTCCATCATTAGCATTTACTGAGATGCAGTGGGTCAGCTGACAGTGCTCTCTGTTTCTAAGATACCAATGGTTCCCCTCTCAGCAAACCCATTTAAGTTGCAGCACTGGTTCCAATGTTCAGCTGCACAGAGTTTGTAAATTGTTTTTTAGAAATTTATCTCCCAGGTCATGTTGCATGTTGTTATTCAAATGTATTTGATGTGTTGATAGAGAAAATGATCATGAACTCAGCCTGTTTGCTCACGTTAGTTTTAAGTGAACCTGTATCGAAGCTGTTTGAAAGTGTGTGTCAAGGATTTACTGGCACCCTGAGCAGAATGTTAAGGTTCCCCTGAGTCGAATCATACACACAAACTTTCACCGAAACCATTTGTATGCAGCAGGAATATGTACGGATGAAATGCCTTTCAAAAGCGTTCTGTATTCATCCAGTGAGCCGTCTGTATTTCTGCATTGAACCATTGCACTTTGAATTGCCTGTTTAAAGTGTTTGTATTGCTGCCCACAGCCACTATTAGCCATTACAAAATGACTTTCACTATCCTGACGTGCGCGCGCACACACCCACACACACACAGTACGCTCACACTTTGTTTGTTTTATTCAATGACCTTATAGAGAGCGATAATGCAGCGACGAACAATAGCACATTGTTCAATGAAATGAAATTCGGAGACAGAGAAACAACTGGGGACGCCTAGCAGCAGGGGACAGCGCCATTCAGCAGCATCATTCGTCACCGCTAACTGCTGCGCCGTGGTTTGGCTGTCTGGGGAACCTTTGCTGTAGATGAGAGTCATGTTTATCGAAAGCTGTCCAGATCGTGCAGCTACTGGCCACCGTCAAACACCTAAAGCTCTTCATCCTGGACCCAATTATGTTTGTGCATCGCTACCTGGGGCGCACCTTCATCTCTACCTGTCGCCTGTAACAGATGACCTGATGGAAATCTGTCTGCTGTGTACTCACTTGCATCTCGCCGATAAAGACACATCATTGCCTAATAAGGGACACACTCCGAGTCATTCCTATCTTGACAAACAGAGTTAGTGTTCCTTTATTCATATCTTTGCACCAGTAGCCTTCTCCGAGCTCAAAGAGAAGCAGGAGAAGCATGCTAAATACAGGGGCATGAATCACTGGGACCTACAAGGAGGAATGCTTGGGGCATGTGAAGCGATTAGGTGGGATAGGCAGTGTGGTCTGGCTGAAGGTCAAGATCAGAGGTGGGCATCGCGGGACACAGAAGCGTGAAGTGAGTTTAAGTTATATATTCACACACTGGAACAATAATGCACATGTCTGCACAGATGTGTACATAGTCATATGTGGCTTCATTAGGACACAGCATTGCTGTTGTGAGAGAAAAAGCAACTGGAACATGCTGTTAGAGGATTTCTCCTCGCAGTCTACGTCTAGTTCCTTAGTGTAGCCTCATAAATCATACTCGATCGTTTTAAGACGAAGATTTAGGATTTATCTGTTTCAGTCAGCAGCGGGAGACACTCTTAGATAAGCTAAAACCTAAACTTGTGATTTTATTTTCTGGAGTATTCAATAATAAATCTAGCTCTCTCGGTTGATTTAGCCATATGCTTCAGGCATTTCCCCCTGACCGCGCTGATATGCGGGATTAAACCCGACCAGAGTTTAGACCGTAAACTCAACTCAACAACTCACTTTCTGCCAAATCAGCAGGAGGTGACAGATGGAGGAAGGAAGTAACTGAGTGTAAGTAGTGCTGTGGAGTAAAAGTTACTAAGCAGTGCATTGCTAATATAACATCAGTATAATAAAACATCACATCACCTCTGTGCTCAACGGCAATAACGGCACTGACCTTTTACACTAATTGCAATTACAGTGACTTACTGTGAGCTGGCAATGTTCATAATCACAGGAGTGTATGTCACGGCTGTAAATGTGACAAAAATGTGTGTGGAAGATAACCAATCAGGGGTTTGTTTAACGGAACCTTGGGGAAATGTCATGGCACACCATCAGCTTGTTAACAGCAGTGGCAATAACTACAACCAGCGTGTCTTGCATTAACTCAGATGACTTTATTATTCCCTGGTACAGTCGGTAGAGCAATTTTTCCCCTCGAATAAAACCTGTTGTGGTGTGCGTGGAAATATGAACTTTTGTTCATCTACATCTTCAATCTAGAATATGACTTTACATGTTGGTCTAATTGTCATGGGATAAAAAAAATGTGTGCAACAGTGCTCTTTGGTTGTTGTGCCTTTTTAATTAGAGTTTGTTTTATCGTCCTACTGTGTTTTCTGTGTTTGTACCTTCAGCACAGTGTAGCTCTTTACCGCCTGCTGCTGTCACTGTCGGTTTGCTGCCCATGAGCAAGGCAAACATACTGTATGAAATGTGAGTTAGAGGAGGATTCTTGCTTTAAACGCGTCCACGAGTCACATTTGAAAACATGTTTGGTTGACTTTAAGTATAAGTGCTTATAAAGCGCCACGAAATCTCAAACTAGCTTCTGCCACAGGGTGTAAAATATTCCCTAGTGTGTGAAATAAGAATATTGCCATCTCAACTTTAATTTATTCAGTTTTCTAATGAATAATTCGCCAAGGTCATATTAAAACTGTTTTTGCCCATTAATGTTAGATTCCATCTTCCAAACTTGTGTAAGCGCTATTGTACAATATGATGTGTCTCTTCACATTGAAATGTCATTACTCCCAAGTTTTTGAAATCCATTCCATTCCCTCTGCTGTGGCCGGGTTAAATAAACTTACTCGGTCTCAATCCTGGGAGTCAATCCACAGGGCACAAACACTAAATAAATAAAGCAGTGCATCCGGTGCCAGTTTTCTGTCCTGTAAGCATGGCTTGATAGGTGTGTGTTGGCTTGGATGCGTTGTGTTTTATGATGCAGGGGACAGGCAGGATAAATATTACTTGCGCTTAATCACAACCCAGCTGCAAAGGCGGCTGAATTGATCAATTTCTTGGTAATATGTGCGCAACGCTCAGATTGCAAAAAACACACACACACACTCGAAGGGAAAATTGCCTAGCAAGCAATTGGTACTGATGTGCTGAGAAACAATTTGTGTCCATTGTTTACATGCACGGCATTTGTGTGAGTCTAATTTATTTACTCTATTGAACTGTCCACATTTGCTGAGAAAAGTCTTGTTGAGAGAGTTTAAGTGTTTGCGAGGGAGGGAGTGAGCCAGAAAGAGAGGGAGAGGGAGAAAGGACGGGAGAGATAAGTGGTGTTGGAGCAGTCTAAGAGGAAGAGATGACCCCCCCACTTGTTTCCCTTGCGTCTCACCCTGTCACACCTCCGCGTGGAGGCGATACCAGTCGGTGGGATTGATTCGCCCTGTGAGGAAAGAGGAAGACGTTCTGATCGCGCTCCCGGACCCCCAGGTCATCCTCTCCCTTAGCTGTAGGGGAGGGAGGGTGAGGAGGGAGAACAGGAGGAGTGGGTGGGGTTGTGTGAGTGTGTTTGGGGGGGGGGGACTTCTCACATATCTCCAGCAGCCACAACTTCACAGTGCAAAAGTGTGAGCACTGCGAGAGGGACAGGCAAGTGGCAATTTTTCACCATGTCTGTCCTCATAGCCACCCAGCTGAAGATAGACACCAGCACTCCTTCCAGACGGGTAAGAGGCCCTTTTTAGCATGCAAGGCACGCTGTGGGGGAATGTCTGTGTTTATGGGTGAGTCTCCTGCTCCTGACAGAAAAGGCTGCTGGCTGCTTTTAAGAGCAGCTGGACAGGCATGAAGGGAGCGGCAGGTTCCAGTGCCCTTTTTGAGAATCCTGATGGACAAATGCGTCCTGTTTAATTTCCCTTACACGTGTTGACTTCTGATGAATGGTTAGTGGAGAATGCTCATTGTTATGCTTTGTATTGTGTTGCCATCTAATGACCAGTTGGAGATGTCTAAGTTGGATAGAAGTGTTCATGCATTTTTGAGATATGTGGTTATTTTCTAAATGATTGCTTTGCATTCCTTGTTGGCACGTCCTGCATTTAATTGTTCTGTTTACTCATTCTTTATGTGAAAATCAATCAGTCGGCTTCGAGGTCAGCTAATTGCTCAGTTTTAACTAAAAGCTGACTTCATGCTGGTCCCGTGCTTGCATGCAAATGGTCTGCAAGGGTGGTTGATGAAAAGCAGAAGTTTGGGACAACTTTTGTTGTGCTCAAGCAATTAAAGTGATGTAAAATGGAAAAACAGACACAATGACTGGATGTTTACTAGGAGAAAGAAATTGCTCGTGTTCGTGAGTGAAAATTCATCTTTTTTAAGATACAATGTTCACAAATAATTTCACATTTCTCAACGAAACAAGAGGCACTTAGACGTATGTACAATCACAAGGAATATTAATAAGCGTAAAGGTGCACATGTTGTGGCACCGCATAAATCCATGCAAGCAGTAACTGCATAGAAAGCGGTGGAGGAAGCATGGTTTAGATTATGTCTCACACACACTTGATTTCAGTCATCTCAACCCCTTTTAAGCCTTTGCTTTGCCACACACGCTGCACCTATCCACAAGCAAACACACGTGACAATGACTTTTTGAGTGGCGTGCTCTATTGTTCAGTTTCACCGCTCTCTATCTCCTCTCTGCCTTGCGCCGTGTCTTCCTCATCATCTGCCGCTGTTGCGACAGTCCGCGACCGTAGACCACTGCTCCCTCAAACGTAGCCACAGTCTATTCTGCCACATCAGCCAGCATTAAACTCCATTTCCTCAGTGACTTATCTGCTGCCATTTCAATTTGTGCTCACTACATAGCTTCTCTTCAGCTGTAATGTACTGGAAGATTCAGCACTTATTCTTTGTAGAAGATATATATGCCAGCTCCAACGGGCTACAGCTATTTTCAGTGCTGAAAAGTAGTTACCAAAGTTGAATTTTACACAGAGCTCCATGAAAAATGACTTTAGAGCAAAGTAGAAATGAGCATTTCCTGGACTATTTACTATAATGTAAACCTATGACTCAGTCCCGTTTTGTTTCTAAAAGAAATCTGTCATAAGATTTGGTTTTGGTTTGTGCTGCTTGTGTTGATCATCGTGATATGACTTCAGCATGACCTGATCTGAATTCAGGATTCAGAGGCTGTCTCTGTGATTTGTGGAGCATTTCTGCTTTTGTTCAGTAGTGTTTGAATTTACCATGTGTCCCATGGCTGTGGGCTGTGTGTGAGCTCTGAATTCTCTCTGTGTTGCGTCGGTGTGATCAGATTTGACTGAGGTATAGTAGAAGTTAAAGATGGATGAAGTTGCCTCTATTAGCTTCCATACGTTGCACGCTGCCTCTGTGTTGACAGATAAGATGAATCTGTGAGACAAACTCAACTAATTTTCCTGTTGTTTGTAGAATACTGGAACGTATTCGTCTCTTTCTCTGCTCGTGAAGTATCACTCAGAGTGTGTAATTCCTGCTTGAAGACTAGCTGCCGTAATGGGAGAATTGTAATGTGCACAACTCAGATTAAGTGGATTTGTTATTATTCTTAATGAGTAAACTATTCACGGCTTAATGCACTGTCTTGAGGACAGCTTAAGGATAAACTACACCGCTATGTGCCAAAGCAGGGGCACATAATCCAACACAGGCAGCAGGATGATAAAGAAACTTGTTGCTGCTGTTGGCTCAGCTCAGCAGCAGGGAAAATCATTAGTGTCCAGTTAAAACCGAATGGAAAATTGTGCGAAGATGTGATTATGCCTGGCTGTAGCTAAATCCATTCTACTCAAGCCTGTTGAGAGGTGCAGTCTTTTTCTTTATTTAGCTAAGGGATGTTCGGAGGAAATTAGATATTGTGACGTTCCCAGTATACATCAGCTGATTGCTTGTCTATCCAGTTAATTGTTGTGGTGTGCTGCATGCTGATGGAGGCCAGTTGGTCTAGTGGGGCTTGGGTTCGCGCCAATACGGCTGTGTGTTGTTACTCATATACAAATGACATTGCATTGTGAGACTCATCTCAATAATTGACCACGCCTACATCTTAAGATATTTTGAAATCAGAAAATACATTTCTGTCTCTGACCTTACCCCATACTAACCATACTAAGACCATACTTCCATGTCTCTCGGACTTTCGAGTCCTTTTCAGTCCCCGTCTAGCTACCAGATATTCTCAGACTGCCCAGATTTGCTTTTCCTATTTGAGTTGCTTCAATGCAACTGCTCACTCGTGATTCTTCATTTGTTTGCTCCATAATCGTGACAGCATCCGGCCAGTATGGACACATGACATGGATGAGGTAGTTGGTTTGTATTAGTGGCTGTCCTATACTTAATTTACACGCTTCCAGTGACTCCTTTGGGTTTCCACTACTGGACCTTGCACGTTTTTGTCCACCAACTTCACATTCCAGCCAACAGGTGCCTGCTTTGTTTTTTGCTGTGCATCAAGCTCCAAACCACCGTGCTTTCCCTTCCTGGTGGATTAAAGCGATCACTCTGGCACCAAGTGCAAAGTAGTGTATCGTGTATTTAGGATCTATATGTTTTGGACTTGAAGTGTAGCTACAACGCATCATATAACTTCTGATGTAAATCTGTTAAGTATATATTCCAACTACCATTATCATTATAGCTCTTATCACAGGCCACTTCAAATCTTTTTTACCTCCTATACTGCTAAGCTTGATGTCAGTGATGTTTTTTGAAAGTGGGAAAAGGCGTAGGTCCATTCAGCTGCTGTATCTGCAAGGAGGTGATAGAGGAATCAAGCTGAGCCCAGGCTCCCTGGCGCGGTCCAGAGGGGAACATTAAAGCGCCCAGGCAGTTCACAATAGCTTCTCAACAAGGTGAGGGAGATTAGAAGACATCTATCAGAGAGGCTGGGGTGGATGTCGAGTGAACTATTTCCCCCGGGTGTGCAGAACTAGGAAAGGCATTTATGAAGTAGAGAAACAAATGATGACAGAGACCAAGAAGACCCACTGTGGAGGATGAGGCTGCTGGAAGCCCAGATGCACACATCTCTTCTAAAACACCAATTAAAAAGCACACAAAAGCATTAAACAAAGTTATGATTGAATTACTTCATGAATCATACCCAAGGTCCAAAGAAACTTGATTTAAAATGAAAATAGAGGAAGGAGAGGGAGGTAAAGGCAGTAATGTCCCGTGTCCTTGTTTCTGAGTGAATGTCCAAAGCTTTGAAATAAATATTCTGTATTCTGGATACATATCCTATAAAGCTTATCCATAATTCAAGCCGTGAATCAATAAGTGGTTATTTCAGAGCAGGGGATGACTCACCATTTGTAGAAACAAAATTAATTGAAAATCTTTGTTCACTGTGAAACTGCTGTTGTAGTCCAGCTTCATTACTCTGTGCAGAAAACTATCAAATGAGCTTAATTTCACCGAATGGAAGAAGCCGAACAGTGTTGCTTAACATAAATTGTAGGGGTGGGGTGTTCGAGCCGAGCTTTAGCGCTGCTTTGAAGTTGTACCCCTGTGAAGATGACCTATTTCCCAGAAATACAGCTTTGCCCCAGCGGACTGATAGTTTGAGTTGTCACAGTGAGCGGCTGAGGGGTGTTCGCCCGTGGCGTCCGTGACAAGGATGGCAAAGATTTTAACATTTCGGCTCAAGAACTTTTCCCCTTTCTGGACCACATATAAGCCAGTACTCTGAATATAGCAGAGAACTGCATTGCTGTGGCCTCTTTGGGCATTTCAAGCATGAATCATTTGCAATGAGCTGGATTGGAACTCACTGGAAACATATGATAAAAAGAGGGAAACTGCATACATTATGATGAAAACCTTTGGTTTGGATTTTTGTGGTTAGATGGGGCTTTAATAAAAGTATTTATGGGATTATGCAGGAGTGAGGGTTATGTAAGTTGGTTCATATAAACACCCAACACACACAACACATTTCTCCTTTACACTTGCAGCTCCAAAGCATTTGATGTACATGGGAGGTATGTTCAAAGTATTTTAGAAGCATGGAAAGCGAAATATTCAGCATAGTTCAGTTTTATTTTGTTGCTTTCCACCTCGGAGGTGTGCGACCAGCCTGCCTTTACGCACAGCGCCACAGAGAGGCACCCGAGCTCCGTACTGGGACTACATTATGTCATTTGGTTGAGATTTTTCATGACCCCGCTTATGAAATTATAAACGAGGGCGGCTTGTAAATCAGAGGTTCTATATAAAAAGTGAAACTTCATCTAGTTCTGGTGCACGTGTGTGCGTAAAGCGACACACACACACACACACACACACGCACACACACACACACACACACGCTCACGCTGAATGACATTCGCGCTACAGGAAAGCGATTCTCTCAGTGCCGGGCACTTCTCATGCAGAGCGCGTCTGCGGAGAGACACGCCAGACTCCCTGCGTCCTTCACGCTCTCCGTGCGCGAGGACAGTTCGCCAAAAACAAACCAAAAAAAAAAGAAAGAGCCGAAGTGTCGCAACATTATCTTTCTTCTCTTTTATTTTGTGGACAATCACCTGGAGCGCGGCGGGGATCGGATATCTGATGGGAAACTTGGCACATCCGTCTGCTATCTCGCTGTGAGGAAGCACCAGGAAACTGGAGAGGGAAGACAACGTGTTGTGAATACAGAGGAGAGTAACTATTGACACCTCCAGCCCACCAGTCTGCTGTGCGCCTGGACAAAGCTGAGAGGACATCGCTGCGAAGGATCCCGCTTTCTACCCGCTCTCCATAGATGCTGATTTGCTAGCTAAGTGTCACCACTTATCTTTCTGCTCCATCCCGGAGGTGAAAATTGGCTTCCTCCTATCGCTTTTCCCCGAAGCGCACAGATCTAGATCTTCCCCAAAGAAAAACAGAATCAGGCCAGATCTCTTCGTAGCCCTGACATGCTATAAGTTGTTTTATCTGGACTGGACTTATATTATGGCTTCGCTGTATCAGAGATTCACCGGGAAGATCAACACGACCAATTCCTTCCCGCATCCACCTGAGGCCAGCCACCTCCTCGGTGGGCAGGTTGCGGACGAGGAAAACGCAGCGAAGAGTCCTCAGCAACTCGTCGACGGCAGACCTCACGTCCTGTACCGCAAAAAATGCCCGAGAGAGGATGAGGACGTAAGACACTTATGCTTTATTTACCAGCATGCGCCTCCCCGCCACCCCCCCACCCCCCACACACACCTACCCACCCATCAATGATAAATCGTGAGATGTATCATCTCATTGGTTCCACTTTAACAAGCTGTCCAAGAAAGTTTTTAAAGCTTCTTTCTTTATTCTATGGCACACATCTTTGTGTTTTTCACCTCGCTGTGTTTATTGTGCAGTGCAAAGTTTCTTGTCTTCTTTTCATATAGTGGTGGAAATGGGCCTTGAAATGTTGACGCGATCCTTGTCTGTGCCTTTTGGAGAAGTAAGAAATCAAAGGCGGTGTCAAGTGGCCACATCATTGGCCACATCATTGGCAGGCGTCTAACGTGTGATGATCTAAAAATGGTCACAGTCTGCTGTCCGCTGTCTGCAGCGAGGACCTGTGCACATCTCTGGCGCTGTCTGTGGTGCTGAAATGTCCAAGGATGTTTTGGTTAGCGACTGTGACAGAACACGGTGGTAGTGTCGGTAACACTGCTCAGAGGTTGATGAGGGAGCTGCTGTCGCACTGGTTCAGGTCAGCACCTTGCTGGTAACTGCACTTGAGCCAGGAAAATCCGATGTGCTTAAAAACTAAGAACCTTTCTTTAAGCCTTTGACCTGATGGTGGATACCTGATGTGGAAAGAAATCCTATTCAGTTCATGTGACATCCAGTGGTTTCTCTGCTGAATTGTACAGTGAGACGTTCGACTCTTGTTTATCAGGCGTCTTGAATGTGAAGTTCATCTTCTGCACAACTGACTTTCTGATTTTCTTCTTCCACCTTGTTTCCTTGGTCTAGACGACATATCAGGCTGATTTGAGCGTGTAACTGCCTCCTCTGCGTTGGTTTACTTTTCAGCTAAAGACCTGAACAAACAGCAAGTGAAAAAACATTTATACATTGTGTCTCCGCGAACACGGTGAAGTCACGTGTTGGTACATGTGTTGTTTGCTGATGACTGCTGGCGGCCTGGTAGCTCAATGGGTTAGGCGTCAGACTAGGATGCAGAAGGTCGAAACCCCGTCTGACCGTCCGTCCCTGAGCCAGACACCCAGCGCTAGCTCCCTGTAAGTCACTTTGGATAAAAGTGTCTGCCAAGCGAAGACAAGTAAAGAGGTGACGCCCTTTCAAAATACAGTAAAACAATAGTGTATGTCTCTGGTCTCTGGAATTATTGATTTCTGTCACATTGAGAATCAAGTGATAAGGTTGGCAATGGGCTGTACATTCGCTACAGGGAAGGGAATTTGTGTGTGCTCTTATAACCTTCAAAAGCTGCTATGATCGTATGTTCTTATGTTGTGTCATTGCTGGAAAAGACAAATCATGAGTTTCACTAACAATGAAACCTTGTGAAGGTATATATTTTAAGAGCGTGAACAGGAGCTGTCGTTGTTCTGCTGGAAGTCCAACATTTCTTGAAGGTTTGTAGTGTTAACCTCAAGGTCACCTTTAGTCCCGATGTCTCCCTGAGTCGTGCTGGAGCATGAAATTGCCTTTTGCCTCAGGAGATGGGGAGACCATTTCAAGAAGTGCTATTTCTGACCCCTCCCCTCCTCCAAAAAAAGTTTGGACCAGCAAGTGTTTGCATTTATTTTGCGGAGGAAAAGGGCAACAATTGACTTGGAAATGGCAGGAGTGTATTTTTTCTACCTGCATGGAGATTTAGCTTGTTTCTCAACTCCCTCGCTTGCAGATGCAGGTTTGAGGCAGTGTTTTGCTCGAACGGGGATTAAAAATGGAAAGAATTAGATTTTTTTGTAAACAACTGTTTAATTTGTTTACTGCGGTCTTCTGGGCTCCCACGTTCACAAACTGCAGGCGTTGCATCTTTGACTGTAGGTGTGTGTGTGTGTGCTGTGGGATTGATGGATTGTTTCTGTGCTCTGTGTGTAAGCAGCAGGATTTTGTGGTAATGTCTGAGTCTCAGAGGGAGATATCAGCAGTAGTTCTTTCTCCTCCTCACTACCCTTTACTGCAAATAGAAACCCATTAGGGTCCTTAATTATTTGTTGTGGTATGTAAAGGTGAAATATGGTGATGTTTTCCTTTTTATATTGGCACCCAGGGATCCCTTTATGACCTGGTCTTTGTTGACTTTTGGACAGATAACAGCAGACGAATATAGACGTCCATGTTTGTTTGTGTTTCATCTTTTATTTTTCCTCATGAAAAAAAAGATGATGTGAAGTTTGATTCCATTTCACAAACAGTAAATTAGCTTTTTTATTTTGATACGTAAACATAACCATGCAAATATTATTAGAAACTAATAAAATGCTATAGAGGTACAGTTAAATTGGGGAAGCACGTTTTTCTATTAAAGTACTTGATTCTTGTTTTCATAGATTTAACAGCAAATGTTTGTTATTCATTTTAATTCTACAGCAGAAGTAGAACTCGTCCATTGACAGACAACAGTAGTAAACATTTCAAAAATGCCACTAAAGTCATTTTACTGGTTGTCTTTTCATACTTTCTCGATCTCAGAGGGACACCCAGGACACCCCGGTATTGGAGTTTTCTTTTGTAGCCCTGTATTTTTAAGATTTGACGATGTAAAAAAACTTTGCTAAAGGACAGTATTCAGAGTAAATCTCTCTCAAGCTACATCGCAAAAGCTCTTAACAACTACAGCCCTTTAGTTTCTGCCTATATCCTGGTAATAATCACATTCAGTTTAATGCACATTTTTAATTAACATTTAATTAGAAATCAGAAAAACTTACCAAATCTTTTAAGAGTTCAAAGTCCATTTGTGTTCAATGAATCCCATATGGGAGCATTTCTTCCTTCTGTAGATGTTCTCTTGACAGTTTCACCTTTGACTGACACACCTGAGAATATGTTATGATGCACATACACCACCATGAGACAAAAACTTATTTGATCAAAGATTAATCCCCTGTCTGCATAATTTTGTTATTCTGTTTTGGATCACAGGGAATTGGAGCTCAAAAGGAATGAATCATAAATCACCCTGACTGTGTAACTTAACTGTAAAATGTAATTTGCATTGGATACAAGTGCCCCCAGCTCTCTCTCTCTCTCTCTCTCTTTCTCTCTTTGGATCACACACACACACACTTCTTGTCCTCATATGCTCTTAACTGTGTCTTCTACTTAGAGATCTTCCAGATCTGAGTAAGACAGTTTGGCCTGGTTCCCAAGTCTTAGTTTAGCTCTGTGCTTCCTTTGAGGTCCGGAGCTCAGATAAATAAGCCAGACGGAGCTCAACAAGAACCATCAGATAAAAGAAAGAGGGCAGCAGGATGTGCTAGGCTGTCCTTGTTATATCCATGGTCGAGTTAATTGTGATGACTGAAGACAGGAAACTGAATTATAGCATACATGGAAATAACACACGAAGCAAACATGCCGTCAACCTGTGCAGCTCCTCCCCTCAGGACAGCGCAGCATCCTCGGCAGGACCTCTCGCTCGGCGTTACCATGGTTTCAAAGGTGGAAAGGGTGAGGCAGTAAGCTCTGGGAACACACACGCTGCAGCCCGCTGGTGGCTCTGACAGCCATCTGGAGATGACGCAGCTCTCTCATTACACACCGAGCTTCCTCTGCTTATGTCACATAACATGCGAACGTCTACCATAATGAACCTGCTGGGTTTTTTTTCCCTTTCCCTTTATAACATCACCCTCCTTTGGCCCCTGTTGAATAAAAGCCTCTCACATTGCCTTGCTTGCTGCGGACAGACTTATTCACTATCGACCTGTTTTGTTTTTTTTACTCCTGTGTTCCCAAAGGGCATCTCAACAAGTCATCCATCCCCCACCCGGCACCTCTATGCTCCGCTGACATGCTATCGATCATCCCTCGCCACACACCCCTCCCCACCTCGGCTACCACCTTCCACAGACTTGTCAACAGCACGTCAGCAAGCAGCTCTGCCTCCACTGCCTCGCTGTGAGACTGTCCCTCTCCCTCACGATGATTTACTGTATTATTACACAAGGTGACAGTGGGTATTAGTCAGAGTTTAAATACAGAGAAGCCTCACGAGGATCCTGCTGCATCGTTGATACTGAGCTTCAGCTTCTTTTAGTAGAAGTAACAATCACATCATCACATGTCGTTAAGCCCTTGTGTAAATGTTTTGGCTCCAGTTTGATTCATATCACATTTTTATAGTATTAATAATTAAATGCTTTATAGATCCAGCTGGGGAAATTGTTGTTGGACCAGACATAAATCTCTATTTCCATTTTAACATGATCTTTCATTTTTATGGTCAAAGTTGAATATTCATGCTGTGAAGTTTCCTTTCCATTCCTTTACCAGTCTTCATTTTTTGATCTTTAGCTTCTTGATCGCCTGCTGGCTTCTAACCGGAGATGAGCTCACTCTGCAGATGTAACTACACAGTGGATCTGGTGATTTTACGACCAGTATGAGTGCAGCTAAATGTAAATGTCTTTCATCACAGCTCGATCGCTTTTCCTTTACTTCTTGCGTTCACTTCTCTGTTGTTATTAACATTTATAACTTCCAGTGTTTCTCTTTGGAGGATTAGCTTTGGTAGTCGTGTGGCTGGTAATCAGCAGTGCAGCTTCTGAGAGCAGGTGGTATAAGTAAAGCTTTTGTTTAAATCACTTTCTGTCTTTCAAGTTTTTGTTCATTAGAAATGATCATTTCATTGGTGTTTCAAAAATGCCAAATAAAAAAGCTTAGTTTTAGTCCATGTGTTGTATCTCCTGTTGTATTCCAGTATGTGCTCGCTGTACATACACCACTGTAGGTGCAGCAGTGTTTTGCTCCACTCAGACACAGTCTTTACCATGATGTGCCAAAATACCAATATTAACTAATAAATCCAAAAATCATAATTCTACAAACCAAAAGTCAAATTGCTGCTGTTTCCTGCAAAGCTTTTTTAAAAATAACTAACACCAACCAGCGGACTCAGCTAAATCTTTAAAAGACACAAATCCAAGAAGAGGAAAAGATCAACGGGTCACATTACTTTCAGAGTTTGTGTGGCGAAACCAGGGTGTGCATTTCAGCGGCCAGCGGAAACTTGAAGTGCAGCAACGAATGGTTACAACAAAATAGTCCGAAGTAAATTATCAATAATGGAGACAGAACGCTGAAGCAAGTGAAGGAAATTTCTCCTACAACATTTCTGTCAAGTAGAATTAGAGCGGCAAAACAGAGCTGCCATTGCTCTCAGGTCCTCTCACAGTGTTTTTCCGAGCTGAGACCAGGCAGCAGTAATCGCTTGTGTCACATGGGCAGATTCCTTTATCGACCCCGTCATGATACAGCAGCGACACACCCCTGGGAGACACATGCACTCAGGCAATTTAACCGGCATATAAACACACGCTCTCACATAATTTGAAAAGAAAGGCAGTGCTGCAAAGTCAGTAGGGTCATATTACAGTGTGGTAATTCCTAAAGGGAGGCGGTAGCAGAAGCAACTAGTTGGCATTTGTGCATTTAATCTAAAAAAAAAACATTGAGACTGTGCTGGTGTTTAGAATGATGTCCTGATGCAGTGATTGAGCTAGAATAAAAAACCTTATAGATGTTTTACCAAACCCTGTAGTCTCATAATTACCGCATGAGTGTGAGAGTTGTATTGATCTTCTCCCCTAATTCTTCTCATCTAATACACATAACTTCACAAAATAATCAACTATTCGTTTAAAAACAGCTCACTGAGTGATTTAAAAGTCTATAATAAAGCTTAAAACATAACACAACAAAAGAGGACTGTGCTCTGAATATATAAAATGTCAGTGCGACATTATGAAGTATGTCTGATTAAGTGTGTTGGTATGGCTGAACTAACTAACGGATGCCATGGCTAAGCATGCCCCTTCCTGCCTCTAGGCTCTGGTTTAGTCTTCTGATGAATAACACATGAGGTTAGGTTTTCTTGATGTGTCCTTGCCAGACCTCGTATGTGCATTCTAGTCTTGCGAGGAGCAACAGGAGGGAAACATTTGCCCCTTTTGGCCATGAAGGTGGGTTTGTACCTTGTTAATTCTGCTGAAAGATGGCTGGTCAGCTTCCACACAGAGGAAGCTGTGAATCAGTCCGGTTCGGTAGTGTGGCATGTGTGTATGTCTATGTCGGCCCGCTCACCTGTTGCCTACAGGTGTGGGCAGGTCGTCATCAATCTGCATAGCGTTTTCTGTCTGAGAAACTGGATATTGCAGAACCTTCCCTACGTCATCATCGCCAGTCAATATTTCTCTCCTGCTTCTCTAAACCAGGAGTCAGGAGTCTGGATGAGATCCACAGCTTTGGGACCGGAGGAAGAAGATTGCTTTTCCCTGAGCTGGGAGTTATGCGTTGGCTTCTGTGATGATGTTCAGTGCGGGGCTCACATTGAGCAGAACAGAGATGGGGAGATAATGATTGTTTGGTGTAGCGGAGGTGGAGAGAACAGGGAGTGCTTTTGAGTGATTTGCTGTTCTGTAGCTTGGCAGGCTGTCAAATCATACCCCACCAAAGACAGGAAAGACGAACCATTATGAGTGATGGTGCTCCCCTCCCCAGATTGGCTGTGGCATCGAGGGAGTACAGAGATTGCGTTGTTAGATGTGTTTAGGAAAAAGTTGTGGTGCGTTGATTGTACACATGTTCAGACCAACATACATCCTCATCAGCATCACCAGGAAAGTCACGTTTGTCCTTCTGTCTGCTGGATTCAACACCTTATTGTCAAATAAAAGATGCTAAGGGGAACTGCAGTATCATGCATAAATCTCTGTATCGGGATTTTTCCTGGGCTTATTATGACATATTGCTTATAGAAAAAACATTTCATTGGATGTCATATCATTTTAAGAAACCTTGTGGTGTCTGTGTATTTGAGTTTTGCTGTATTTTTTTTAATTATTCATGAGAAAACGAAGCTCAACAGCGCTGTCACATCTGACACTATAATAAGCAGTTTTTCGAAGCCTCTGGGGCACAGATGTTTCCTTAGTGACACCGCACGTGTATTAGCTTCACTAATGCTCTCTGTCCATTTGGCCTCCTTAGAAATTCTAGCCTGCAGCTGTGTGAAGCACTTTTATCAATTGAAAAAGTTAGTTTTGTGGGTAAATTGCTCCTGGGTGAAAAGTGGTGGTGGGGATAAACAAGCCTGGGTAAAAAGTGCTGTAAAGTGGCCCCGCTCCGCGTGTGGTGTGTAATGCTGATCTGTGCTGAACAGCAAGATGCAGTTAATGCCCAGGTAAGTGGTTCAGTGCTGATTGTTGTGAAGAGGCCAAGCCCCTCGGCTACATGCACCCTCGCTCTCCTCTAGGTTTTGTTTCAGGGATTAGTGTGGCGGTCATCAACTGTTGGACACAACCAAACCCGTCTGGATCCTGCGTGACTCTCCCTCAGTGATCTGACATGACCTCTCGTGGCGTGTCAGCAGTGGTGTCAGGTTCTGAGGGCTCCGCAGTGACGCGGTCTTTACTTGAGAAAATGGGACAGTGATTCGCGGCGCGCACACCCACGTGGGCGCTGCCGTAATGCGTGGAACTTGGCGTGGAGATGCTGACTACGGGGTTATTCCCATTGAGAGCTGAGGTGTGTCCTTTTTATGAGCAGGTCATCATTCACTCTGCCTACATCCACATGACTCTTCACTCTCTCTATCATAAGCAGCCACTCCGTCACAATGAAAACACGGAAGTTGTCCCGGGTGGAGAGACTGTGGAAGGTGAGTCTGTTAAATCCTTTCAGAGACTCATGTAAGTCGTGTTTGCATTTGTTTACCCTTTGAAATATTCCACCACTTTTCTTTTTTCCTGAATATGCTTTTAATATGTCTGTTATTGAGCACTTCAAAGACGTCTTCAGAGGAAATTACGAGCCGTTTCCATGCTTGAGGAAGTGTCAGTGCTGTTAATTTATTTATTTAGCTGCCAAACAGACTGATGATATAATGAGCACTTTGGATGACAGTTAATTTTTTAAGTTGGCGTTAGAACGTGTCAGTTGGGAAATTTTAGACACCTCTGTCTCTGGGGATATGCTAAAGTACAACTTGGTTATTAATATGAATTAAATAGCAATTTGTTACATTTGGTAGTAATTTAGTTTACGTTTTATTCAGCAAATTAATGTGTGACTGGTGCACTTTGATATTTACGTATTTCTGCAGCATGTGTGCCTCTGCTTGTGTCCATAAAGCATATTTAACGTGTTTTTTCTTACTTTTCTGTTGCTGTGAAATGTAAGAAATGGAAAACCAGACATCTAGCATAGAAATACCTTAATGGACTTTACTTAGAGGAATTAATAGTGGTTAAGCAAAGCCTGGACTGTAATGCCCAAAGTGCCTCCTCAGTCTTATCGTGCATTATCAGCTTTTTTGCTAGGATACATATTTAATATACTGCTTGTGGCAGGAGTGCACTCTTCAAACTGATTTGAAGAGTTTTAAAAAATAATATTTAGGGGGTCCTGGTGGCCTTGGGCTTTGAGGCATTGACGATCCAATTACAGGTTCCCAGTTTGAGTCCAGCCAATTTTCCAGTGCATTTGTGGTGATTTTAGTAATAATAAATTGTTAAGATCATAATATTACATGTTTCATTAATCATGGTACAAACATCTTTGGGTCTCAGCAGGGCAAGGTGTTTTAGTCGATGCTATCGTTGTCACATGCAGAGCAGGAGGCAACGCTGACGTGCTGTTTGGCTTTGAAAGACAGGTTACAGGCTACAGCTTAGCAGCTGATACTGATCTAGCTGGGTGTCCTGGGGTTTTGTCCTTGTGGTTGCCTTGATGCTTGGAATATGCATTTGCTTTGACACAATGTGAGTTTGACACCAGTTTTCAAAACTGCATCCAAAAAAAAAAAAAAAAGCCCAGAGAGGCTGAGCTCAGGCAGAGAACTGACAGTGTACAAGCTGTCACAATAGTTTTAGATTTTCTGTTTCATCACTGCTGCTGCTACTGCTACAGTTTATACTTCTAATAATAATATGACACAGTACAGTTTTTAGCCAGGATAGAAATGTCAGTGCTACCGGATGGACTGCCAGAAAATCTTCTACATTTGTTTATATTGTTTTTTTTTTTTATGCTTCTTTCACCAACGCCGGTTACGTTTCGTCAGTTTTTCACACATCGGGTCAAAGAAAATCAACATTTCTTGTGATTAATTACTTGAAATGAACGTGTTACTGTGAAAGCGCTCAACTCTCAACAGCTACTGTCCAGGTAACCATGAAATTTCTTTTACCTCTTCTTCGCAGGGTGAAATGTGTGGGTCCTCTGGCTTTTCTACTATTGACATCAAAGTTCGCCAGACAATTGGATTCATCACCACATTAAAAAATTACATTTCCCTCGTCCTCAGTTGTATTTTTGTGTTTAGTGATAATTAGCAAATGTCGTTAAACAAGTACTTGTTAACCCCACCCCTACGTTAACGTTGTCATAGTGAGCAGATCACTGTAGCATGCTGACGCTAGCATTCATCTCAAATCACTGCTGCGCCTAAGTGCAGCCCTTACGGAGCCATTAACACGGCTGTAGACTCATTTTCTGATGATCAAGTTAAAGGGAGGTTTCCCTGAAATAACGGAATAGCGTTTGAGACATGTTGTCCGTGCAGATTGTTTTAAGTTGGCTTGTGAATGTCTTTTAAATCTTCCACTCAGGCGTACAATATAGTGGGTGAATGGAATTTTATTTGAAATCTTGTATGTGTGTTTTTTTTTCAGTACTGCAAAAAATCGATTTCATTTTGTAGTTTTCAAAGCATCACAAACAAAATTCCTTTTAGTGCCACAGCATTGAGGTTGGAGGCAGAAATCAGGTTTCTCAAAACCTGGGCTTATAAAACCAAAACTATCTGTGTGGGTAGATGCTTCTATGGTATGAGAGAAAATGTGCTTTTGTCATTTGCTGATAAAGACAGTTGAATGGTTGAAAGACGCTAATAACACTAGAGAGGCTTTGGGCTTATTATGGTCTTTATCTCTCTGTGTATATGTCTGAGAGAGATGCCGTAGATACAGGTTGGTGTGTAACACGCCTCATTTGGATGTGAAATACTAATATAGAGAGATAAGGAGAATAATTAAACATAAACTAGATTGGAAATTTTTGTTGGTTGGCGGGTGTCCTTGGAGACGTGAAGTAGCCTGATGATGAAAACCTTTTCAAACCTGCAGCAAATGAACTATTCATTCAGATGCTTTTAATTTGCTTTTAATCATCCCCCAAGGTATCTCCACTACTCCATTCTTAAGAAGAATAGGATTGATATATTAGTTACTGTCTCCGTACAGTATGTTATTAATTATTATTTCCTTTCAGCTCCCTGAATCACATTCTTTACACCTGTGACTTTTGTTTATGTGATGATTTATATCTTCCTGATGTGAATATACTGCACATGTTGCTGCTAATGCTTCTTTATTATAGCGTCTGTGCTTCATCCCCAACAAATTTCCATAACAACTTGCCGAAATGCGATCTTAACGTGTAACTTTTTTCTTCTCTTCGCTTTATGACACTCTTGTAAGTCATTAATGGCACACATAAAGTCCATGAAGCTTGTAAGTCTGTTTTACGAGGACTGCTTCAGCAGACGGGTTAATGCTTTGTAAATGCATGCTGACTCACCCCGTCTCTTTTTGTATATATGCCAGCTGCCCGTGAGCTATACTTAATGGGCAACTTTACTGTTTCCTTGCTGACATAATTTCCTTGCTGCTGTGCTTTATTCTCTAAGTCATATCTACTCAGAGAATCTGCATTCAACTCACAAGAGATGCTGATACTTTTTCAGAATGTTGCTTCACCTTTTCACACAACGCTGAATTACATCAGACAAGTCAGGCAACATACTAACACTGCAAAGCACTATGGGAAATCCTGCTGTAAAACCCAAATAAACCTGGTTAGATGCACAAAAAGTCAAATGGTTTTTGATAGTGTTGGTGTAAATGAATTATCAGGCAAGAAACCTGAGAGTTACCGCCATCGCTGAAGGGTATAACTCTCATATGTCTGGCAGGATCTCTCTCTCTCTCTCTCTCTCTCTCTCTCTTTTGTGTCTTGTTTTTGGGCTGCAGCGTCTACATTTTAAAGAACGTAAAATCCCAGTAGCCTTCAGGAAGGAACATTATGGTAACCCCCCATTACTAGTAAACTTACTGTACATACAGGTATACTGTTTCTCTCAGATATTTCCACAGTGTGCATAGTTAAGAGTCTGTTCAGTGTTAAGATGTGGTGTGCTGTGGAGGAGGGACTTCTGGTTTAGAGGTGTGATGTGCAGTGCACAGCTGGTGGGATTATGTTGTTTAAAGTTCATAGGAGGAAAATATTTTGGCACTGAAATAATTTTTATTGTGCACACAATGAACTATGAAGCACAAAATGTCATGAACTTAATAAGCATAATTCAATTCACAACGACAACACACCACAATCAGTTTTATCCTCAGTTGCTCTATATTTGCGTGTACTTCAATTATAAATCATAGTTAATAGGAATAAAATGCACATTGAGTTACACTTATGCTTGTAGTAGGAAAACTATTTAAAAGTTAACTTTTTATCATCAGAGGTGGATAACACTACAATATGGTTCTTTGTTAATGAGTATCTCCTCCAACTCAGAACTGAAAAAATAATGATGCACGGCTACAGGGATACGGTTAGTTTCTTAAAAAAACAATCCAGAGGCAGAAGAATTAGAATTAGTGATGCGGATGCTTTAAAAATCAATAATAATTAGAAAATGTGCCAGTACTGTAGGTAAGGTTGAAGATTTAATAAATCTGATTAGAAAGATGCTAGTTAGAAACACAAACTGTTTTCATGAAGCATATTTACATGTTTACAAAATGCCTCTACGTCTAGAAAAACAATAAATACTCTAAATATAAGGAGAAGTTAGGAAAGTAAAAAGCTGCCCAGCTGCTCATGAATTAATCATTGCCTACTCTTCTCAGTCTCTAATAACTCATCATTATGTGCATTAGAGTTTTTGTTATTCAGGACCTACTCATTAACAAATCCTTAGTAAACACGTCTACACTACAGTTTTGTTTACCATATTGTGAAATCTTGCCTCAGATAGGTATTAGGGTGCTTGGAGAAAGATGTAATTGCCTTTGTTCATATCATAATAAATCTAAGTCTAAATGTCAGCAGCCAACTGGGGAAAAAGACCATGTCAGCTTGTGGAGGTAATTACAATTTGGAAGCAATAAACAAATAAAAAAACAACATTATGTAACAGAAATCTGCCAAATTATTGTGTTAACAGTATACTTTATGTCAGAAATATGGGATGTTCAGCTTCAGTTACTGTGTATATTGCACACAGCATTGATACGATGGCTGCAAACTTTAGTTTTAACTTTAAAGATCGGTTTAATGAGTAAGTTGAGCAGCAGGACAGTCTTTCCAGAAAATCAGTTAAGTATTGATGAGGGTCAAGGAGTGAGGTTTAGAGGCTGGACAATGAGACCAAGTTAATGTAATTTTTGTGTGTGTGTGTGTGTTCAAGTAATTGCAGACAAGACAATGGTAGATTAATTGTTTCCCCCTGAAAATCCTCTCTTGGTAAAAGACCAATAATGGGTCTGATTAAAGGCTCCTGTGCTTGTTAATTACTCCTCTGTAATGTACCGACAGTGAAAAACTGCCTCGACCTGCAGTCTGAAAACTCCTCTTCCTCTCATCACTCCACGACATAAGGAGGCGTGTTTTCTCAGGGCCGATTGATAACTGCTGAAGTACAGTAATGATCTCTGATGAACTAGGACTTGGACTCCTTAACCTGTGATATATAACTGCTGCTCAGCAAAATGCTAACAGCTTTTTTTATACTCAGTGAGGCAGGTGTGCTGCCATTTGGATAGCTGGAAGAGCCACGGCAGGGCAGAGGGCAAAAGGCACGTGAGTAATGATCAGGTTGACCGGACTGACAGCTGGCAGCACAGCTGACTGGAAAAATGAGCAGTTGTCATTGATTGATAAGATATTCTGGGCTTTGTTTACAGTACAAGACATTGTGGAAACTCAGGATTATTGAATTATTCATATTCATTCGGTATTCACATTTGATTAAATGATGGGCAGATGATGCAGGATTCTCTGCACAGGGAGCTGCTTACACACACAGCATAACTGGAAGATTAATGTATTTCAGTGATGCAAACACAGAGAGGCAGCAATGAGCGATGAGGACATGCTAAAGTCTGGGCCTGAAACATATCCTCTCCTCAGTGGAAAGTTACACTTTTGTCTGTATTTCTGTTCAACTGAGGACAAACGCTAATAATTATCTTGACAGTTCATCCAACATGCTGCTGTAAACCTTTGTCAACTCAGAGTTTTTATTCCCATTTTCCTGGCTGGACAGAGGAGCACATTTAACGTCAAGTGCTCCACAGAAACACGGGAGATTCTTTCTGCCTGTGGCCATAAAACTGTATAACCCCTCCCCCTATTGGCATATGTAAGAGGGGAGGAGAACAGTCGTGTTCAAATCTTATGTCATTATAGTCCTATTTCCTTCCTTTTTATTTCTTTGTTTTTTGTTTGTTCCTACCTTTCCTTTTAAACTGGGATGTTCATGTTGCTTTGTTTCCGTTATCGTACGATCCTCATTATTTCACACTTTTAAAGTCTTCCTCTCATTTCATTGCTGTGGATTAGCCATAGTTTTATTTATGTAATCCAGAACGTTGTATCAGTCTCGAATCTTCCACAAAACCTAACAAAACCTTTTGCAATCTGGGGCTGAAACAAGCCAACATAGACTGTGCAAAAAAAAGACACAATGGGATGTTGACATGCACACTGACAGCTGATGTGACAGATTGTGTTACTGCAAAGGTTCTGCATATCTTTCGCATGTAAACATCCACATTTCAGCACTGGAAGGAATAACTTTCACATTAGGAAATGCTGTGTGGGTATAAAAACACAAAGTAATGCTAAGGTTTTCATTGGGAGCTCATGCTGAGCCATTTAGAGCCAACGTTAGAGAAGCAAGGTTGAGATGGTTTAAAATGTGAGGAGGGATAGTGACTATACGGGATGTACGGGATGTTCACTATGGAGCTGCCAGGCAGGAGGGAAAAGAGGAAGACCTCCGAGGAGCTTCATGGATGTACTGAAGGAGGACATGCAGACAGTTGGTGTGACAGAGCAGGATGCTAGGGGTATAGTGAGATGGAGGCAGATGGTCCACTGTGGTGACCCCTGAAGGGAGCAGCCGTAGAAGAAGAGCTTACAATGTCCCCAAACTCAGAGAATTATACGAACGAAATGACATCAAAGCATAAAACATCTTAATTAATGCACATGAAAATGTCACATTTTAATATACTGGTTGCCGATACACAATATTAAACATTAGCAGTCTGATTACAAATGTAAAAAACACCATCACAGCAGAAATCTGACTTAACACCTCTTTGACACAATTTAGACCGAACATAAAAATCAAATGCTTTGCTGCTGCAAAGTAGAGTGCACATGTGTTGGAGATATTTTGTCCTCTGTTCATCAACATACTGCCATGGTGCCATCTGTATACTGGAAAAAAAACCCTCAGGGATGCATTCATGCAAAACATGGTGGGATTGTTGGCTTTAAGTGGCTGTGTGAGTCCTTCTCTGCGGTTTGCTGTGGTTGGCTGGTAATGATTGGTTATCATACAAAACTGCCCTGGCCTTTGTTGCGCATCTTTATCTCTCACTATTGTTATCGTCAGCCTTAACACCTGGCAGACTGATGGCTATGGAAAGAAAGAAGAGCATCAACAATTAAGACTTTTATATACCAGCACCAATCTCCTTTGTTAGAACACATTTTCTTCTGTCTCTACTTCTCATAATAATAATAATTCTCAGAAATTAGCATTTTTGCAACTGTATAGACCCATCAACCTGCAAACGGATGTCTTTGAGGCCTAATTGGAGTCTGTTTCAGTAATTAAATTAACACAAACCTTGAGGAAAAAACTATTAAATTAGGAACAGTCCTAAGAGAAATGTAACATAAATATGTCAGGCAGTTAGTGATCACTGGGGGGAGCTAGCATGCAGTTGAAGACTTGCACACTGTTTGTTGACAGTAAAACAATGATTTTATGTTTCTCCCCTAAAAGGACAATAACTTTAACAACACTGCACATTCACTGCTTGTTTAAGGGCTTTGAACAGCAGGATTTATTTGACAGGTGCCACCTTGAGATGCTGCCTCCGGCAGAACAGAACACGCAAAATGATAGAACAGAATGTAAATGAAAATGGAGGTAATTAGCTGATAAAACGTGGTTTAAAGGAGTATGTGCTGTAGAAATAACGACTCCACAGACAAGCTCTGACCGTATTCTTTTGCTTCTCCAATTAGACCTGATTGTTGCTTCTTTGGAAGTTTCATTTATTCTCTTTTGGCTAAAAACTTTGTTCAAACGTTTGTGAGGGTGTCTAATTGTCAGGTAGATGTTTCACTAAGCAACTAAAGCGCATTAATATTAGTGAAACCAGATAATACATTTAAAAAGAAGCTGTCACACACAGGCTTTAAACTAGAAACATACCCAAGTAAACATGCATGCTTTGCTGTATATTGGAATTTTCTGAACTCGGTTTGGGCAACAGTGAAGTGGCTTCCTGCTCGTGCCAGTGGAGCTGTCCACAGCAGTGGTACTGAAATCAGTCTTGGCGGTGAGCTGGTCATGCATTTCCCTCGGGCCATGTGTGGAGCTGCGCAGTAACAGTGGCGCCAAATGTTTCGTTTGTTGGGCTGAATGGTCTTTTAAAGGCGACTGTCTAAGTCGCCGTGCTGCAGAAATGTTTGCCTTCACATCTGAAACATCTGAAAGAGGCTCATCATTGAATTCAACTTGCTAATATTAAGTTGTTCAGTTGGTTTAATGTCTCTTGATTCACCTTCCTTTTATCCTGACTCTATAATGCACCACAGGCTAGAAGCATAACCTCTGCTGCTAATGCTTCCCGTTATATTATTATTTATCATATTTACTTCTATTAATATTCCTAATTATCACGCCTTTATTCTTATCTGTTGCTGTTTTGTTTGTCTAACTTGACGCTGAGGCACAAATTGTTTTTAGTGTAGATTATTAACATTATGGTTGATACCAGATTTATAATTTCCACAGTGAAGTCAGTAATACTGCCTGTGGAATAGTGCGTGTGAATGTAACCATCTCTGTATTTCTTTGTGTTTTTCTTTGTTCATTTTTATTTAAATTGGCTGAAAACTTTCTGCACGTCTAAATGAACTACGGTGTAAAATCTAAAGCAAAAGTGTATTGATAGAAGAAGATTAAACATTTCTCACAACTTTCTCAGTTGTGGTCAAAAGCCCACGTTGGGAACCTAACAGTGATGATGACAGCAGTAAAGATGAGTAAGTAATATCATAAAGCACACCGACTGATAAGAGGTGCTTCTTTTGTAATCTGAATGAATGATCTGGCAGCAATTCATGTCTCCGAGTTCATAATTCAAAGCAAGTAATGAACAAAGATGGAATCTAAGAATGTACTAGATTGCTAGTAGATTAATTTCCTGGAGCAATCAAACTATTTCATGATTTACTTTATTTTAGAATCATTATGACCTTAGTACTAATGGAAATCTTTAACCTGAAATTCAGAGTTTGCTCTATTTAGTCTTATCAATTTATATACACACAAACGAGAGAGAACCTTCCTGCTATCTGCAAAACAATACTTTTCCTTTCAGATGATTATAAAGGCGAGTCATCATTGTAACAAGGGAATCTTCCCTTCGTAATGATCCAAAACACATCCTCCTCTCTGCCTGTGACTCACATTACAGACTTTCTGTCTTTTTTGTGGGATTGTTGGGTTCCTTTCCCTCCAACAGAGGACTGATTCAAACGGCCAGGAGCTCAGCAGAGATTGTGCATGACTTCTAAAGAATCGCTCTCTTCAGCGTGAGAGTGCTCTCTTTGTGTGTGTGTGTGTGTACGTATGTTTTTGTGCAGCACAATTAGTCAAACACGCTGTGCTGACAGGAATGTGAATTGTGTGTGCACAGGGATGTGACACGCGGTGTGAGAGTATAACAGCATAAACAATGTTTTGTTATAGGAACTGGAACTATTTCTGCTCTATGTGGGAGGACGGTAGCACTGCTTCTCGAGAGCCAGGCCAGCAGCATCGCTTTGTTTTATTGGCAGACAATACAGCAGCATTGGCATAAAGTATAGTGGACTGAATATCATTTTTATGGGTAGACACACTATGCAAATCTCGTCTCTCCTGCTCTTTGGACTGCAATGCACTGTGTATTGTCAGTCATGAATGTACTCCATAGCTCTAGCAAGATAAGAAATCCCATCCGAAAAGTATTTTGTTTTTCTCGCATTGATTCCTGTTTCCATTTCCTGTGTAATGGACTTGCCAGTAATGAGTGCCCACAGTGATCTGATCCAACCTGACAGGTCTCCATATTATCAGTGACTGAGCTCCGAGTCTGCTGCAACTCAATATAGGTTCAGGTGGAAGGACAAAACCTTGAGTTCTCCTTTTGTGGTGGAAAGAAGGGGAAAAAAGAAAAACAATGCAGAAACGGAAAAAGACCACAGACTACAGAGGAGTTTGCAAAGACATTTCAACGCTGTCTGCAGCAGCTAGAGTTTGTAAATGTCATTATTCTTTGTTCACTTTAGCTTTTTTTTACTTCCTGTTTGAGTCAGTTTTCTGTATTTCCACTTGAGAACGTAAAACTGAAGTAATGTTGAACATTTCAGTCTCTTAATAAACAGGAATTGAAGAACGCTGAGAGAAAAAAAACCTATGTATGTATATGACTCCATTCGGCTGTGGGCGAGGAGACCGCAGCGCTCCACAGTTTCCTGCTCATCAGCTGCTGAACCTGGCGCTGTCTGCACCCACGGTCTTTTCATTATTTTAACAAATCACTGGATATCCTTGAACACTTTGTACGCCTCTCTCTCTCTCTCTCTCTCTCTCTCTCTCTCTCTCTCCTCCACCTCTCCCGCGGTATGCGTCTCTCTCCGCTTCATTATTCTGCACCTGTCAGCAGCGGACGCCGGCGCGCACCCTCTTCCTCATCTTCTTCTTCTTCTTCTTCTTCTCCTCCCGTTCATTTAGCGGCATGACATCTGCAAAAGACGCGAACGGGTCGGTGAAAGGCGCCCAGCAGCAGGATCAGGTAGGACTTCAGACAAACTGCTTCCTCTAATGGCTTCATATGGTTCCGCGCGTTTCCCCCGTTGCGCGCTGGCCTCTCGTTATCTCTCAGAGGCAAACCTGTGCAGCAGCAGCAGCAGTGGACAAACATTTGATTCAACTCCCAGAAATCATCACAGCTGATTTTCCACTTGCGCGTTGGATCACGGTCTCAGATTTTCTGGCTGGAAAACGATTGAGTGGAGCACTTTGTGCGCAACAAGGCGCAACTTCTACAAGCGGCCTAAATATTTAATGCACTTTCGTTGGAGCCTCCAGATGAAGCTTCTACACCTGAACGTGCGCTGTGTGTTGTGCATCCTTACAAATAAGCTCCTACTCCCAGTGCTTTTTGCACAAGCCCGTTGTCTGATTTTTGAACCAGAGATAAAAGTTTGCAAAGCCTAATGCAAAAGGGAAGCAGAGGGAGAGAGAACGACAGAGAGTGGGAGTTAATTGCTCTGTATTGTTCTGTCATGTCGTTGAGTTTGAACAGTGCTGTGTGTGAGGCCACGGGGAACACTGTGAAGTGATGTAACGTCATGTAGACAGATGATCCACTTTTGGGTTTACATAACCAAGCGCCTGGCACTGATATCATAATTTAAGTTGAGAGGTGCTTCGCGGGAAATAAACTCGTGTTTGCTCAAATACAGAGAGGACATCTTGACAATAAATGTTAGTTAAGTATTTGGATCTCGAACCTCTCGTTGGAGCTGCCAAAGGCTGCAATAAATGAGCAAGGCCACAAAAAAAGGTTCATTAGTTGACATGAAGGTTTCCACTGTACAGCACGGCTACATGAGCGAGATCCAATTAAATCTGATATTTGTCAAAGTGCGGAAGGTTCTGCTGTATTATAAGAAGACTTTTGACTATTTATAATGGGTGTTTTCCTCCTTGTGCCTTGACTGCAGTCGGTACCTTTTGAATATTTCACGTGTAGTGGTTCGTTTGTGCGTGTGTGTGTGCGTGTGTGGGTCCTCTTTATACATTTTTGAAAGTGGAAGTGCAGAGTCGACAGATGATCTTTAACAGTGCATGAGCTCTTTTGAAGGTTCAGAGGAAATACAATGCGTCTTAAAAAAGAAAGGTGAACGTCAGTGCAACACAACTTACACTACCCTACATGCAGTACATCACCATTACACGCGGGCAACAACCGTTTCAGCTGGTGTTGCTGAGTAGCAACATATGGCTCAGTTTGCTCTAAGTGATTTTCATACGTGACCGACTTTATCATCTTTTCTTGTATTTTCTATCCACAGCTTGTATAACCATTTGCTGCTGGCTGGGAATGTCTGAAACTTTACACCTCCATCACTGATAGTGTAGCTGCAGCAGTGACCTCGCTTTCTGGACATACTGTACGTTTATCAGTGTCCAAGGCGAATGCCAGCCCGCGTGTCTACTCTTTAATGATGCAGAGACGGAGGCGGAGAGATGAAGCTATAGGAAGTGGCGTGCAGCTGAGGAGCACGTTTGAGATTTGAACTCTAGTCCTGTAGACTCATCTTTACCTTATTTGGACAACTGAAGCACAAGTTCAGACTGCCTCGTGTTCATCTCCATCCTCTGTCTCTGCTTTTGTGTTTAGAGAAACCTTTACTGGCTCAGGAAATGCATGTCCATATTCTTCACTGTCAGGCTCCTTCGTTGAGTACCGCTACAAACAGCTCTCATGTTATTCCTGATCATGATGGCACAGAGGCTCACAGAATGTTCTGTTGCTCGTAATTTGTGAATTTTCTTCCATTACTGTACTCGTTGCTTCAGATCATTACCTTGCTCAAGATGCAATCTCCTTTTAATCAGCGGTTTGCTCGCGCAGCGCTGCTGTTTAAAACAAAAGTACCCGCCCAGAGTGAGGGGGATCAAACGTGATTCACGTGCTGTTACAAAATGAATGTGAGGGGTAACACCTACAGTGCACCCAGATTTAAAAAAAGCTGTGATTGAATTCAATTTGAATGTTTATGGGCTTTAGTCCCTTAAACTTTCATCATGCTTTATCCATTTAGTCTGTGCAAATGTAATTATTCTGA
>JAUMHF010000009.1:9566477-9666112 GCA_032359275.1 Microctenopoma steveboyesi | reverse complement strand
AAATAGCCTACATTGATTTACTTATCTAGCTATTTGGTATGTGAACTTATCAAGAGCCTCCTAAAGAATCGTCTTGATTGTAAGGTTTGTAAATATAATAATTTACAATGGGCAGCACGTTGTATTATCTTGTATTTGGACTATGATGGACTTCTGGCATAACTTGGCATGATATTAACTCTGCCACTTGCTCGTAGATATGTGATGTTAGCGGTCTTTCTCAGGCTGACAGATGGTCTTACAAGTTTCAGGGAATGAACATAACTAAATTTCAACATTTTGTTATTATTTTAGAGAATCCGCCTGAGCACATATGCTCAGCAGTCAGTAAATAAAGTCTCTGCTTAATTTGGTTAATTAAACTCTGCAATAGAGCTTGTTATTTGAGTGGGTGTCACTCGATATTTCTCGGGTTATTGAAGAATATTGAAGGTGAAGTGAAGGTTAATGGTCATATCCACTGGAATTTCAGATGCCATTTTGCTGAGGACTTCACAGCGAAGGAAGGTGAACAGTGAACCCTGTTTGTGTTTACAGAAATGACATAGGAGGCACAGGAGGGAAGCTTCTGGTGTTTGTCAAGTCATCTGCATCTCAACAGGCTGAATTAGCCCACAGGGACTGTGGGAGACGCGTTCAAGATTCAAAAACTAGGCTGTCTGAAATGATTTTACCTTGTGTCTCTTGGGCTGCAGTGAGTATGTTGGATTTGTCATGGGTAGAAAAATAGCTGGAACTAAATATTTACTTAAATGCCTCCCAGGCTGGCATCAAAGTGTCTGGATATATTCTGGTGAGAGATATTTTTTCCTCTGTGATGTGGCATAAATCCAGCTGCTGCGTTTATTTGTTTGTAGCTCTTAGTCAGGTACAGGTGTTGCTGCACTGAATAACGAAGTGGGATGCATTTAAATCACCTTCCCGTAGAAAAAGATTTGTCATTGTCGGCCCCCATGCATTCAGAAAAATAAGACTGCAGATGCAGAAACAGGACTATTGGGTTCTTTCCTGCCCAATCATTGGATCTCTTTTATTTCTGTCTCGGTCAGAGGTTTGAAATGTTATTTCTTTGTCAAAAAGCAACTTCAGCAGCACGTCCTCCTTATTGGAGTATAATAACACGCAGAGATTAATATCTCATGGATTTAATATACAAGTCTCGGCACTTTATCGTGAAAATTCTTACCTCTGCAGCAATAAATCAGCTTATTGATGTTCCTGCTGCTTTTCTATGTGTACTCACTGTCTTCAGTATTGATTTGCTTTGCTGTGATACAAATTGCGCAGAGAGACAGTAGCTGCACAAAGTAAATGCACGCTTACAGAGACACACTTTCCACATATTTAGATGGAAAGTGAGTTTGAAGTAAAATCTTTAAAGCATCACCTCTGCACAAGTGTTGAACTGTCCGTTTCAATTCCACATCTACATACGCACGCACACACACACACACACACACACACCCCTCATCTGGTAAGTCCAGTCATTGTAGCAAGAGACTCTGCATAATTGGTAACAAGGATATTAACAGCTGGAAAGATACGGGTGATTGCAGCTGCCCAGCTTCCTCACGGAGTGTGAAAAGAAAGACTAATGCAGATATGTGTGTGTGTGTGTGCATCTGTGCGCATAGTTTGACATTTTTAATTAGATAGATGTGACGTCTGAAATGTACTCTAATAATTATAAATTTCTAAAAGACCAAAAAGCGTTGACACTCACTCTCTTTCCCCTAACCCCAGCCGTCTTAGGCAGATTGCTGCTCACGCTGAGCCTGGTTCTGTTTGAGGTTTCTTCCTCTTTACTGTCACCTAGTGTCTGCTCATCCCATTGGGTTTTCTGTACATTTCTGTCCTGTAAGGTCTTGAACCTTACACTGTAACATGTTTTTGTCGCGATTGGATGCTATATAATTAAACTGCATCAAATATATTCAAAATGTGAGGAAAAACATTTTTTGAAAGTTAATTTGAGGAAATCTCTTGTTGAGGAAACACGTGCATCAATCCTGTAATTGTTTTGGTGGTGAGGTGAAATATTTAGGGACATCAGGTTTGTTGCTGACATGTGCGGGGTTCATAACCCGGTTCCTGGGTGCTGAGTCAGCTAAATCCCCTACCCTGCCATTGAGGCAGGCTGCAGAGAGAAATGTGTTTCTGTTCAGGACTGAGTATGACGGTTGAGTTGCTGTCACCTAAGGCTCAGCAGATAGAGTCAGGGAAAGTAAAGACTATCTGTTCCAGGCTTAAATTTCATGTGTTCCCGTCAACATGACAACTCTGGATGAGCTACAGGAAGCAGTAGTAGGAGAATAACTTGCTCTGAACAGAGACAACTTAGGTTGACAAGAAAGGTCTGGAATATCCCAGATGCCCATATCTGTGATTTTTTGAATTTATCAGGTGAGCAGATGCTAAAAGAACAGCCTGAATATCCTCGGTGACTCATTTGATGAAGTATCTTAAAAGAGAGGAGGTGACAGGCTTAGAAGATGGACTCAAGCCAAAAATGCAGATATGATCAGTGACTAAATACACACTGAACAAAATGATGAAGATGCAGCAACAATACAAAGACTAAAAACTGTTTCGCTTGACTGGCAGCATGCAGCCATCACTCAGTGCTCACCTACAGCAGCTAAGTCCGTGTTAACAAAGATTTGAAAATCTCAGGTCAAATAGATGAACCTGGCCAGAAGGATAAACTGATCGTCTTCAGCCTGGCTCATCAGTCAGAGAATCAACTAAGCAGAGTCCATTCTCGCCAGGTTTACAGAAAAGCCTCGTCTGACCCTTCCCACACTCACACATCCTTTGGGCTCACACTTGCAAGCACTACAAAACTTTTAAACAGCTTGCTTCAAGTCCTTAATGTGGATTTAAGTCAAAAGGTGCTGTTTACATTACAAGAGCCAGCGGCTCAAATGCAGCTTGTCTGCAGAATGACGGCAACAAAATAGTCATGTTACCCAAACAGACGCAGGCTAACAGATGTAGGTTGTTAATGGATGATGCGAAGAGTCATTCTTACCAGACAAGGATGAGAGAGTCGCAAGCATAGAAGTGCTTTGGATAGGGCCAATGTTCAGCTCCACTGACTGTGTGAGAGCCGTAATAAATCTGTGTTCCCAGAGTGTGTTCTGTGAGAGTTTATACAGCTGTTTCTGAAAGAGTTGAGAAATCCGTTAATTGTTCTTATTACTGCTAACGATATCTCAGGGAAATGCGGTGTACTGTTGTCAATTGTTATACTTTTAAATATGAATTTGAAGCATGATTCCTGTGATGACTTCTCCCAGTTTTTCAGGGTCACAGAAAACACGTCGTTGACCCTTTAACTTCTTTACTCTTTATCACAGAGCTGTGATTTACTGCGATGGGGTTGAGATGCATGGAAAAAAGATGAGCAGTTGAGGAACTGTTTTGGTGAGAATCAGGCAGTCTTCAGAGGCCACCTGATTGCTGCCTCCCACACTTCTGCCGTTAAAATGTTTTGTGCATGCTGTGGATTTTTGCAGTGTGTGTGTTTTGAATAGTGCTGATTAGCCATCTACCATCTGCTGGGCTGTGCGAGGAGAGCGGCTCATCACCGTGCCTGTTGTGTCCGCGCTGATCCTGGAGCTCCACTCCAGCTATCAGGCAGAGCTGCAGGGACTCTTTGTACGCGAGCAGCGGGGAGCAGCTGTAGGATACTGTGTTATTGCACACAAGTGGCTGAGTGGTTGGCATCTGTCTGACGGCGAATGAGCTGTCCTTTGACCAATCTCTGCCTCCGACTGTGATAGCACAAAATACATCTGTCTCATGTATGATGAGATGAACTGCAAACTCTGTCCCTTCTGAAATAAAACGAGCATTTCTGCAATGCAGGATTGATGGGTTAGATGAAGCCTACAGGAAGTAAATCATTATATTTGTTATCTATTACTAGACGTGTGTGTATTTCCATGAGTGTAATGTCTGTAATGTGTATGTTTTTCAGGACCTGGTGGGCAGCGCACCGCCTCAGAGAAACTGGAAGGGAATAGCCATCGCCCTGCTGGTCATTCTCATCATCTGTTCCCTGATTGTCACCTCCGTCATCCTGCTGACCCCCCGTATGTACAGCAGGCACACACACGCTGACAAACATATTCTCACAATCCTCCTAAGAGATTATTTTATTGTTAGAAAATGCTTAATGCACGTTAAATATGCAACAAATTCACTTCGAACTGGGCTTGTCTCACAATTTACATCCACTGCCAATCTTCAGTGTGCACTGAAGCAGGAGAAACTGATATAGTGTGGAGCTCACAGTGGTGGACGTGCAGGTGGTGCAGACATGAAAATATGCCATCACAACCTTTATCTTACTAAATCATAATCATCTGTGGTTTTACAGAATGATTTGGGATTAACAGTGTTGTTTGGTGGGTTTGCTATATAGGTAATTATGAGATATGTCAACATTTTATTAATGAGAGTCTAATTCAGTTCAGTCAAATCCCACTGTCTGTAAGTCAGACACTGATAACAAACACACAAACAAGTTAAATATAAATCGTCATTTTCCTGAAAGCAGTGAAAATTGAATTTTCACTCACAGCCTTGACATTAAATTGGGAACAGCAAAACATTTTACATCTCAGATGAAACTCAGAAACCACATACCTCTACCAAGGATATGTATTTCTCTCAAATGATTATTTTATTAGTAGAAATATTTAAAAATGTTCAGCTCTGTGTCTAGAACTGACTGCATCAAAATACACAAAACAATAAACAGTCATGGGATAAAATGTGCTGGACGTTAAAAATGCTGCAGAAAAATCCTGGATCTTTTTTGTAAACTACTCAATGTTGCACACGGACCATAGCCTAGATTTAATTTTACACAAAACCTCATTGAATTTGTGAAATTTTAGATTTTCTGCTTAATAATCAGGGCCAGTAGTGAGAGGAGCATTCGCACCTTTTAACCATGGTTATGGGTTTGACTTTTTCTCTGCTTGGTAGCTGGATTCATTTATTTTACTCACAGAGCAGAGCTATTTTAATTTGATAACCTTTCAACGGGGGCAAGGTTAGACAGATGGTTTCACCAGGCTGGTAAATGTGTGCCAGCTCTACATAGAGATGGGGTCATTGTCTCACTAGGTAATGGGCCTTTTAACGCGTAATGCCATTCAGGCCTGTTTAATGTACATGATTATGCAGTAATAGCTCCAACCATTTCTCAAATTGGCACTGCGTCAGAGATACAATTTGCCTTGTGCTGAAAATTAGCTTTCTCCCTTCACTCTGCAGCTTCATGCCAGACGAGACTATTTCTCAGATTTTTCAAGTCGATAAACACTTGACATTGCGTGATGTGGTATTTACACGGTCAGGTCTCCGTGCTCAGTCATAACTTGAAGCCTGCCAAAGATTCTGTCTACTTGCAGTTTCGTCCAGTAAGACTGGCTGTCAGCTATGGTGACGACTTGTGTCTAATAATACCAGGAGGCATCTTGTGTGTAACGTGTTCTTAATTGCTCTGTATAGTGGAGAATAACTGTTGAAGGTGATACCTACAAAGTGAAAAGAGAAACGTGGTATGTTTTAGTGCGATGGTGAAAGTCTCTGGTATAAGAAAAGCAGCCACAGCAAAAAATAAAAAAATATGGTCTTTTTTTTCCTCAGAGCTTCTGTCATTACATTTCTGTGTGTTTATCCTTTGATGCACTCGGCAGGTGAAGATGACAGCCTTGCCCTCAAGAAGAAAGTGACTATAGAAGACGTTTTTGGCCCAGACCTGTTCATCCATGATCCAGACGCCAAATGGCTCAGCGGTAAGTGCACAGTCTGACTTAGGATATACTATCAGTATCAGCAGTCTAATTCTCTTGGTTTTTCCGTTGTTAAGAGAACAAAGACCTATAACTTGTCAGCAAGGAGACAAACCTGCGTGAGCACACGGCTTCAGTACAGGATAAGTTGATAAGCCACTAGATAATTATTCACGACCATTTACTCACATGGTTATGAGATGGTTAAGTAGATAAAAGAGCGCTCTGTTCTAATTATTTCCAGACACAGCTGCATCCTTCAGAAAAACAAAGACATACGTTATGACTATACAGTGTAATTGGTTAATTGGTTTAGCAGGACTTCTTTCTCCTGAGCAACAGCACTACATGGGGATAAAACGTCTTCTTATTCCAACAGCAATATATGAAAGATATATGTATATAAAGTTGAAAGTATACATGTGAAAGTGGAATAGCACAGATGATAGGTAACGCAATAATCTGTCTATCATCCTCACAGAGTGTCATGCCATCCCTACAGTGAGCGTTAGGACTGTCAAACTACATTCATCAGAAACACAATGCAAACACGGAACTCCGTCTCCTCTCTGAAGCTCTATGACGCAAACAAGTTGAATAACACAAATAAAAGGTCCTAAGGAGTAATTCAAAATAATGTAGTCTTGCTGTGCTTGAAGTCAACCAAGCGACGACCACCAAACATTTGTTGTCACACAGCAATATGCCTGAAGTCAGACGAGCAAAGGTTTTGAAATATGTCTTGAGGTTAATTGATTAACAGTGTTTAAAATTTCTTTTACGTTAATTTAATTCTTCTAAAGTTAAAATGTACATATGTGATAAATATGGATAAGATGCTATTCATTAACTCATATTTAAATATTAATGAATACTTTATTGATCCCCTTGGGAAATTGTTATTTGGACAGCTGCTAGACCTGTGTCTAGATCGGTGTCTTGTCCTAGGTCACCTCGACATATAACCTGGTGGGACTGGGAATCGAACTCACCCACTCTTCCCACTCTTCCCACTCTACCCACTGAGCTATCATTCCGCCCCAAATATAACATAAGTGACTTTAAGATAAAAAGATACATTTCACTGTGTCTTTAAGTTTTATAAAAACAAGCTATCTCAGCAGGGAGACAATTAAACCTTACTTTTTTCTGTAGCTAATGGCAGTTTTTCTTTACTCTACACGATGAAATGTTTCACTCTGTGAAGATTTTCATGTTCTGCTATGTCAAGCCTGCTTTCAAGTCTATACGCCCTCAAATAGTTCCTCTGGAAACTCTTTGACTTTTAATTAATCCCTATGTTTCCCCATAAAAGCTCTATCTGAATTATTTTTACAACATTTTTCTGTATCCATAGTAAACCAGCTCATTTTGCCTTCTGCCCATTTAAGTGTCAGAATTCAGAATCTGTTATTCAAGGACTATAGTATACCTCAACCCTACAACTGCATTATTGATAAAGGCAGGGTTTTTTTTATTAGGGAAAGATTGCAGACACATCTTGGTGTTTTCTCTTAATAACAAACACACGTCATCTACAGCTGATCATCTAAAACCTGATGACAAAAACCGTGTCAGACAAAACGAAAACGGATTTGTCACCAATCTGTTCTTATCTGAATAATAAGAATTTAAAAAGCTGCACAGCTTTGAATGTCTTTCTTCAACCTTAACAACAAGCAGTTTTATTGTTGTTTCTGAGTTTTATCGATTTCTTTATCTCCACAAATTTCCCTTAAAGCCGTAAACATTATGATCAAAGTCTGCACTCTAAAAAACCTTTTAGCGCCTTGTAAATAATTATTTAATGCCATTTTGTAGTAGCGGATGCACAGCGTATACTTACTGTGATCATCAGGGTTGGATGCCAGCCCAAGTAATCGTTGTGTTTTAACACAACATAAAAGAAAGGTTGAACTACAACAGACTCGCATAGACGTATACAGCCAGATTCTGCATGAACAATCCAACGACGCTGCACCTAAAAACACATTTTCATTATCACTGGCATTTTGTTGGTTGGATGCTTTATGACCTTACGTCTGTCCTTTCGTCCTACTGAGCGAACTGTCCTCCTAATTACTCACATTACCAACTTATTAACACCTAATTAGTTAAGTTCCTGTCTTTCCTTGTCCTTCATCCACAGTCATGATGTAAACGTCCCGTGCACCTGATGAAACCCCAGCAATCAAGTGTGTGACATTGCGTCCTGTCAGTTAACTTAATGCAATCAAATCCAATTTGGTGCTAATGACCTTCTGATAACAAGTCCAATGGGACAACCTCACACTTCAGTAGTCCTCATCAATATTTTGTGGGCTTCATTCACAGCAGCGCGTAATTGATCCCCGTTGCTCTTTGATCACCGCTTGCCTCAGTAGTCTTTCGACTCACCTCTGTGTTTTTCCGCAGACTCAGAGCCAAAGACAAATAGTTTGACTTTCCCATCAAACTCCAGCACAAAGAGCTGCTGCTGTCTGTCTGAAACATTCGTATTTCTGAGCATTAAAGAAAATGAATATTGTAAAATATTTGGTAACAAGAATGGTTAAACCTACTCAAGTAACACAAGCACGAGCATTGGCAAATGAAAATGGTTTGGTTCAATTACAGATAACATCCCCCAGTCAATACGCAGCAACATTATCTCATTTTATTGTGTCCTGTGTCTCTGAAATGAGTGTAATGAGTGAAATGAGGTGCCACCACATTCACTTGTGTCCAGAAGGGTTTATTTTAAAACCACCAACCCTGCATCTATCAGGCCCTGACAGAACTGAGCAGGGTTAAAAAATAAGCCAGAATTACATAGAGCAGGAGGAGCGGCGAATTTCACCAGTGCAGTGGAGATTTAAATGATAACTGTTTTCAGCAGAAAACGAAATAAAAAAAACAGCTGTAGAGCACTGCGGAGCGTCAGACGACGTAGGCAGGAGTTACCAGTGACTTGGTGAACACAGTGGAGCATTCATCAGCTAAAGAGCCAGATATTTCCCTCAGGAGTTGGTGGAAAGCTGAAAAAGAGAGCGAATATTGGATTGATCCATCACAAAAAGACGTGACGCACAACGAATGCTGATGTCGCTCCCTAACTGCCTGATGTGTAAATACACGACTACACCTACATTTACTGTCAACATCCGTCGCCAGACATTTTGAGCAATAAGGCACATTAAGAAATGATAAAGGTGAGGCAGGAAGATAAGTACTATCTGGAGGCACAGTCGGATTTCATTGATGTTTTTCACAGACAATGAGCTTCTGTATCGAACAAGAGACGGGGACGTTGTCAAGCATAACGCTGACACAAACGAGAGAACCCTCATCGTGCCAAACCAGTTGTTTGTAAGTTGTCTGTAATCGTCTCGCCTACAGTTTCATTCAAGGGCGATGGTCTTAGTCGCTGCAGCTGCTTTAACGCTTGTGTTTCTGACGCCGTCCAGGACAGATCCAGGGCTGCCAAGTACCAAGTGTCTCCAGACATGCAGCATGTGTTGTTTGCCTTCGAAGTGAAAGCGGTGAGGAACTCTTTGTGTGCTACGACTCACACCGTAGAATTTAACCAATAAATAATTTCTCACTCAACGATTGTTTTCTTTCCACAGATCTACCAACACTCCTACGTGGCCAAGTACATTATTTACAGCCTTGTGACACAGTAAGACTAACCTCTGTTGTGTCCTTCTTTATTGTCTGTTGTCTTCCTCTCACAGACCTCCTAACTTATCAATGAGCCCTGATGCTGACGGTTCACGTACCTGCTTTGTGGGAATGCTAATATATAAATTTAAGCTCAATCAAGTGTTGTTCGCTGCCTGGCCCATTTTTTACTCTTTCATCCATCTGTGTCGGTTTGTTTCCTCGCTGTTCTGGATTTGTAGAAGTCGTAGTCGGTGTGTTAAAAAAAAAAAAGAGCGTGGATGATTGATGAAGCCAACCGTGAAAGAACCAATGAACATGACGTGCGTTTGTTTTGTGCGTCGCACACAGAGTATAGTCACAAACAAGTACTGTATCGGTTCCTAAATGTGTTGTCTCCCCAGGGAAACGTGGCCTCTGAATCCCCCTGAGGTGCATGACACGGCTCTGCAGTTTGCTGGATGGGGCTCACAGGGCCAGCAGCTGGTAAGGAAGTCACACTCTCAACGTTACGCGCTCTGCACTGTGACAGAGATCTGTCAGACTCAGTCTGGCGTCGCAGGCGTGATTCATGTTTTTTTTTCACTCAGAATAAATGTTTTTTTGGGGGGGGGGGGATAGGAGAGGTTTGTGTAGGCAGTGATGACCACATTTAGAATCCTCAGGTGAACTTTGTTTGCTTTGACCTCCATCAGTGTAGCGTAAGGAAATGTTTGCTTTCACAGTTGTGTGACAACACTTGAGCTTGTGGGAGACACAGTGGCAGATGGCATCTCAGTGGCACAACCTGAGGCTGCGACTGTCTGGGGGGAGCAAACACATGCCACTAAAGTGTGTGTGTGTGTGAGTGTGTGTGCGTGCGTGTGTGTAAAATGTGCGATTGGAGACACTTTGTCCAATTGGGCAAACAAAATTAGTATGTTCAGTTTGATTTCACTGCCATCTTTTTTTTTGTACTGTACTTTGACACTGTGGCTTTATACAGTAAGAAAGAAACTATATTTTACAAAGAGAGAAACTATATTTTATTGTGTTGTTTTGAAAAGCTTTAATTGTGCAGAATTTATTAGGTAATGTGATTCAAAACAGTTTCTCTGATTCTTTTAAATCCTTAAATATTACTTTTTTTTATAAGAATCCGCACACAAAAATATTTTTAATGGGCGTCAGAGAAGGTGAGCTACCTATTTTTGCTCATTTTTATAATACAAAGAAAGAAAAGCACAGTTCAAGTACTTTCTGTTCACATATGTGAGTCACACATTTGTGATGCTTTTTCATGATGATGAAAACGAAGCAATTTACTGCCTTCAGAGTGAGCATGAAGATGTGTTTACCTTCTGATGCACACAAACCCCATGGTGAAAACGGGAATATTCACGACAACAAGGTCCATTATATAGTCTTTTATTTTAACACAACAAATATAACAAAACCTTAACAATAGCATTGTCATTACTGATTATTGATTTTGAAAGGCTCTGACAAACTGTGTCCCTCTGCCAGAAAACATGTTGGTTTGGTTTAGTACAGTATAGGATATAATTCAGTGTAACTCGATTAAGATAGGATTCAGGCAGGCAAGTGAGTCCAAAAAATCCAGGGCAAAGCAGAAATTTCTGGCACAACTTCAGTGACGGTGAAGGTGCATGGATAATGAGATAATGAGGTAAAATAATGGCCAGGTATGTGACAGTGAAAGAACAGAGACATCTAGTGCCAGAATGAGAACTGACAGGAGAAACCAACCGAGCAATGAGCAAGTCACCAAAATCAACGAGAAGCGTTTGCTGCGTAGCCCTGACTTGTTTGTGTAATCAATTTTGTTATCAACATGACACAGATGGAAATAGTCCCCAACAAGTCTAGTGTTTGTCATCCTATTTGAGAAAGGATTTTTTAAAGCTACAGTTTAAAGCTATTTTTAAGAATAGATAAATAAATATTATTGTTTTGTTGTTGGGATCCGATTGGTTTGTTTCAGACGTATCTTTTCCAGATAAATCCTCCTATCATACCATTTGCTGCAGCATTTGAGACCCTCCGACACGTGGGGAGAAGAGGGGTCTGGCCCACAACCGCTCAGGCTCAGCACAGCTCAGATAGTGCTAAGGTCACTCTGCAGGTCCTACATCCTGTGCTGCAGCGAAACTACTGTATACCACTCAGATGTCCTGCTAGTCAAAGCTTTCAAAGCTCATTCAAAGCTCAGTTGATTTATGTACAATCTATGTTGAGGAAGTTAAAAAAAAACATAAATTCGCAACATAAATAGCACATTGTCAACAATTTCACCAATGAGTTTGTGTGTTATTAAGAGGAGTCAAGATTCCCCATAGTTGGTGCCACGAATATAATGATTTCCCATTAGTTTTTATCAGAATCAGGGCAATTAATCATCGAGTGTTTCACCAGCAGGTGAAAATTAGAGGCGTGTGCGAGCGTTTGTGGCAGCATGACTTTGTGCAGCGAGGCGCGAGATGTACAGTGAGAAGCAAAGGGAGACGACTCCTGCGACACTCCCCTCATTAAACCACAGGCAATTACTCTACCGTGACAGAGCAATCAGTGAGGCTGGGTGAACGGGCGCACGCAGACGCACACACCTGAAGGAGAGCTTGTACTGACACGACAGAGGAGGAGAAGAAGAGAGGGATTTAAGATGTGTAGCGTTCAGTGAAATTAGACAAACAAACGAACACGTGCACATTTATAAAAACACTCAAACACCCTGCTGTTCCAGCTCCACAGGTACCTCTGATGTTGCTACTTTCATCTCTTCAACCTTTTGAAACGACTCTTTTCACAGCCTCTTGCTTATTCTCTTTTCTCTCCGCTCACTCCTGAAGACTGATAACTCCAATCATTACCACCTGTTTACACAATATTCCAAGGTTCCGATCATTTCGGAGTAAGAGCTGCATTGGCTTCTCTGCTGGATGTGTGTCCTTTCAGCGACAAAAGGCTTTGTGTGTTTCTTTTAACCAGCTCAGTGCAGGTTTTCAGATTGAGTTTTGATTAAGCTCTTGTCAAAGTACAATTAGTAGTATTTGGAGTGCTGACATTTTATGTAAGTCCACAAAAGAAGCCCAAGATGTTTGTTAAGTCTCATGGCGATTTCTGCAACCTTCGCCAACCACCGGCGTCCTCTGCAGCCCGGCATTGATCTGTTTTCCTCAGATGTTGGTCCCACAATATGAAACTTTGATTTTCGCCATAGATCAGAGTAAAAGCAGCCATGTCTTTCTCTGCGTTGCTTCTTGTGGCAGCAATTTGGGGCTCAGATTCACAGAGGAGCCGCAGAGTGGCTCGGCTAATTCGTTTGTGTTTGATGTCCACTGAAGACATTTGTCTTTAGGATCAAAAGATAAAAATGAGACAGACAATCACAATTTCTCCTTTAATGCGAGTATATTTATACCTATAGCACTGCCTGTGCTGTGATTTGAGCCGACAGCCCTGTCACACCAAGCACGGCCAATCAATCCCACGTTCATTCTCCTCATTCTGACACCGGGCGAAAACACTGGAGTGGATTGACAGAGAAATTAAAGTGTCACGCACTCGTCTGCCAGTGGTTTGTCTTCATTCCTTCAGGCAACGCCGTCACTGGCACTTAGTGGCTTAAATCAGCAGGTTAGCTCAGCCATCGTCCACCTCAAGCAGACAGCATAATGTCTCTATAAACACGGTAGAAAACGGCCGTTTAAGCTCGAGTATGTCTCTGAAAATGTGTGTGTGCCCACAGGGCCTCAGTCAGGTCCAGCACCTTGATCAGAAACACGCAGCAGTGGAGAGGAACGCAGCTCAAATTGTAATGATGTGTTAATACGGTGCTTAAAGAGGAAACGAGGCTCTGCGTATTAGGTGTCTTAAGCGTCTTTGAATAGGCAACTGCGTGTCTATCTGGATGAAGATAAAGTCGTGTTGTGATAAAGAGTCACTAGCGCGTGGCGTTGGGCTGCAGATCGAGAGATGTGAGCGGCAGAGGCTGAGGAAAAACGTGCTCGTCTTTGTGCTGCAGAAAACTGTAACTGTGTCAGTGGAGGAAAACATACAGTCTCTATGCTGCATACGGGGACACGGGGACTAAATGTAGTCATTGTTCTGCTTTTCTCTGTTCAGATCTTCATATTTGAAAACAACATATACTACAAATCAACAGTAGAGAGCCGAACGATCCGCCTGGTTTCCACTGGTCAGGAGGGAATCGTCTTCAACGGCCTCGCTGACTGGTTGTATGAGGGTAAGACAACATGATGCCCAGAACATTACAGTAACATGCCCATTATCATCCACATCTTCTTTCAGAGTTTACAAAAGAAAGTGAAATGAAATCTAAAAATACATTCATTTAGTATCTGAACATCTCTTCGGGGGAAGAATTTGGATGCTGGCTACAGGTGCTTGCTCCCATTTAGCCACGAGACAATCAGAGAGTGGGTGGTTGGAGACTGTTGTTGTGTGATCAGGCCTTGTTTCATTCCTCCCAGTGGAGACGTTTAGGTCAGGGCTGCTTTATTTTTCCACGCTGTACTGGGCCTCGCTTTCTGCACTGAACATTAACATTAAACCAGAAAAGGTTCTCCTCCAAACTGACCAGTGTTATTTAGCATTAATAGAGTTTGTGAATGTATACCGTATATAGCTCAGACCTAGAGCATGAGTAAAATGTAACTGGGACTACAGTAAAGTGGGACCAAACGTTCAGACATGGACTATGTGACTCGATCTTTTGACACCTGCCCTCCCTACGTCCTCGCCCCTGAGGTGCGCAGGACGCTCTCGCGTGCACGATTCCGTTTGCCCGAGCACAGCTGGCTCCGTTTCAGTGCCCCTCCCTCTCTAGGCTTCCCGTAGCTCGTCTTTGTGTTGAGGCAATTTTAATTAATTCATGTCTGCAGCACTTCAGTCTCACGGAGCAGCTGTTTAAATGCCAGCGTACTTGTAATCTAATATGAGGCATTTATCTGATTGCTTCGTATGTGAGACACACATTCCAATTAGATACCGCTTAAATATGGCTTTGTTTACACACGAGGCTGCCACGTTCCAGACTAGTGTTTCTTTCATTTCTAATTAGGTTTATAGGTGTCCTTTAAATATGTGACAACCTCTGTTTTCGGAGCCTTATTATAATGAATCATTATTTGAGGTTTTCATGGGGAGTTTCTAGTATAATGATAACAGTGTAATTGTATCATTGCAAAATGCAAAATGAACCGCTTCAGGATCGGTTCCAATCGGTGTTTCATTAATGGGATTATTTCTTAGTTGTAGGCACAGAACATAACAAGGAAGAAGTAATCCATTTTCAATGCTAAAGAAAGATTTGCCTTGCTATGTTATCCCATTGTGTCCCGTGGATTTTTTTTTTAGGACAACCCATATCCTGTAGCAAACGTCTTTTACACCCAGTGTTAACAGTTTACTGTATTGTTCAGTACTTTGAAAATGGTTCCAGGTGAAGATGTTTTCTCTCTCTCTGGTATTTGTGTGCTGATAGTCAAAGGATTTCTCATGTTTGAGTGCGAGGATTTCCACTTTTATGCGAAAAAGGATCATTAGTGGTCTGTTTTAAAGCCGAGGGTTTCAGGCAGACATGTTATCTGGAGCCACGCAATATGTTTCAGAACCATTTCTTAACATGTTTAATACATTTTTCACCGATTCTCTAAGAAAGGCTCAGCAGAAGTGTAAGTTATGGCTTTCTGAGCTGCTTACATACAACACCTTTTACTCATGCATGAGAGCAATACACTGTATCTGCATGTTCCAGTTTGTACTGATGTTAGTCTGTCATATTATATTGATACAAATCATGGCATTTTTATACCTGCAGGACGAATGTAATATTTTACGCGATGGACTGACAGCTGCTGTATCAAATGCTTCACATTTTTTCTAAATCCTATGATTTAGAAAGTGCTCTCTCAGAAACATAATTATCTGCCGCCCTTTGATGTTGATCAGTGCAAAAGATTTCTCAGTTGTAATAATGAAGCAGCAGCGATCGTGCGAGTTCACACTTTGATCATAGTCGAGCCATGGGGTTGAGGTTAGACACTCACAGTGTCTCCTGTAGGGCTGCGGGTTTAGAAGATGCACGAGTGAAGGTGTTGTGTGAAATATGATGTGTAGGTTTATCTTTTTCACAGAGCTGTACTGTACTCTGTGCAGGTTTGTAGGGTTTTTGTCTGCGCCTGTGGACTCTCTCCTGTTGACAGAGGTTTAGACAGCTGCGTCTCACAACAACAACCTCGCAGTGGATCCACAGCACCGCAACACGGATTTGTCACATTTGATGCGCACAAGCAGCCCATCTTCCTGCAGAGTTGCTGCAGCAAAATCCGAATGTTTTTGTTTTGTATTAACGGCAGTTTCAGTGTTGGTGTCAACAGTGGCAGCGTTTTTTTTTAAAGAACATCATGCTATGGGTTTTAAGAAACTATGCTCCACTCTTCATGATGAATGATAAATATAATTAATGGCATGTTGTGCTTCTCTTCGGTGCTGGTTCTGTGGATACGGGCTTTGAAAATCCCACTGCAACAAACTAGTTGGCCTTCGAGTGTGAACTCAATCAGTTGTTGGGAATTCAACATTGAATAGTCTCCTTTGACCATGTTATAACAGGTTTTCTATAATTGTAAAAAAAAAAGTAATTATAGTCTGAAAATATCAGTGATGGCAAAACCCCACGGTCTTTATCAAGGTTGCTCATTTTCCCTGTAAACGGATCAGGTCTAGTTTGAATCTGCATATGCAGGACAACTGTTTAGTGTAAGGGCTTTACGTAGCACTCTTCTGCCCCCTGCTGGAGGAACGCTGCTCATCAGGAAACTGCTGTTACACTGAAATGTCAAATAGAGAACGTACACAGTGTTTTGAAACCCGGGTTTTTCTCATGGGGTGGTATTTCTGTACTCCTTCTCTTGGTTTCAGTGTGTCAGTCGATCAAATTCACTTTAAGGTCTTTGTCTTCCACCACCAAAAAAACCTTAAACAAAAGATCAAGTTAGGGCTTTTATTTTTTCAGTCTTCATATAACACAATGTCCTTTACTGGGAGAGCAGTGAGTGTATGATTAATTTCAATGTGACTTAAATCTATCTCAATAAAGAAACAAGCTTCTGGCTTCATGTTTATGAAATACAACCTTTCAAAACGTAGTATGAATAATTGATTTATATTTCCTCATGGACAGTACAGGAAATGGGAAGCATAAATCATGCATGTTGCAAATATTAAACTAGTGTCTGTTTCAAAAGTGATTTATTTGAAACGTCTTTATCAGAGTCAAAATGTTAAGTACATAACAGCAAGCAATAAAAAGCAGGAGGCAGAGCAAATCATTTTTAAGTGAAGCAGCGCATTATGTGGGAACATTTTTAAGATTTTAAAATGGACTTGACTATTTATCCAGAATTATTTTGGAAGGTATCCCAGAATCACTCGGATACCAAACATCACAGTTAATAGTGGTTCAGTTGGTTGATTCAATATTTACAGTGTAAACAATACGTGTTCTGGATTTTTTTGGTTTCAGAGGAGATCCTACAGACCCACATAGCACATTGGTGGTCTCCAGATGGACTCCGTCTGGCATACATGACCATCAACGACTCGCTGGTGCCGAAGATGGAAGTCCCCTTTTTCACAGGAGCGCAGTACCCCACCAGCCTGGAATATCACTACCCAAAGGCAAGTCAAGCACACGATGTCATGGAAAGACAGTGCTGAGCATACTGACATGTTTAGCTATAGGTAGAAAAGCTACCGTATGGGTAAAAGTTATGCTTTCATTATCTGAGGTAGAAGTCTAGAAATATTAGCAGCAGAATATAAAGTACTTGTTATGCAGAACGTCTCCATGTAATCTTAGTTTTATATAAAGTGACTATTAATGAAGTACCTTAGTTGTTTCAGTAAATGTACTTGGCGACATTCTACCACTGCAAGCCGAAGACTTTGATACAGCTTGTTTAACTCTGAAGACAAAAGAAACACAATTCCTCCCTGAATTAAGCTGAAATCCAACCTAACCTATCTCATTTCCTCTTGATCTTGCAGGCTGGTGAGGAAAACCCTGTAGTGCACCTGTCAGTGGTGAGCCTCAATGGTCCCCTGCACACAGTGCTGATGAAGAAACCTGATGACCCTCGAATAGGGTGAGCGACAGCCTGAGTGTTCCTTATTGTGTGTGAAAGTCTAAAAATAGCCCTGCGGCATTGTCTGAAGATGAGACTGAGGTGGTGAGTGGTGCTGATGTACTGTCAACGTCTGTTTTTGTTAGGAGGGAGTATTATATCACCATGGTGAAATGGGCCACCAGCACCAAACTGGCTGTCAACTGGCTGAACAGAGCCCAGAACAACTCTATCTTGACACTGTGTGAGGCTACAACAGGAGTGTGCATTAAGGTGAAACAATCAGCAGCGGGGATTGTTGTTCAAGTGTCAACGGTGACACTTTTTATAGAGCCAGACTAGCTGTTTCCCTCAGTTTCCAGTCTGACTCTGTCAGATAGAAAGAAGGTCACTCATCAAAATCTCTCTTTAGCACTTCTTTGTTACAGTACTTGAGAATAGTGATTCTTTTGGGCACCGACTTCCGAGTAAAAGCATTAAACTCATATGCTCCATTTTCATTACAGAAACACGAGGATGAGAGCGAGAGCTGGTTGCACAGACAGGTGTGTGAGCAAAACGTTAAAAGTAAATCAGGTGTAAAAAACCCTGCAATAGACGTCCAGGTGTTTTATCCTCTCTTCTCTACAGAATGAAGCGCCACTCTTTTCTCAGGACGGACACAAGTTCTTCTTCACCAGGGCAATTCCCCAAGGTGGGAGAGGAAAGTTTTTCCACATCTCCATGTCAACCTCAATGGTAATTGATGGCAGAATTCTGCGTATTGCATTTGTATTTTGAGGCTTGGTACAGACTATTTAGTGGGTCGTTGTGTTACTCTCTCCCAGCCTAACACCAGCACAGACATTCTTCAGTCCCTGACTTCTGGAGACTGGGACGTCACCAGTATCCTGGCCTACAATCATAAGAGAAACCTCATGTGAGACATTTGCATTTGTGCTCGTGTATTTTTAGAGCCGTGGTTGTTTTGTTATTCGATGGTAATATTTAGATGTTCCTCAGATACTTCCTGAGCACAGAGGACGACCCCAAACGACGACACTTGTACAGGTACGGGAACATTTTGTTAAAGGCGGGAAGTGATTTTCCACTAGCACCAGCCGTGTAGAACAATACTAACTCGGTGCCATTCCACAGTGCCGACACAATCCCTCCATTTAACCGCTGCTGTCTGTCTTGTGAGTTCAAGTGTGGCTACGTGGATGTTTCATTCAGCCACAACATGCAGTACTTCTTACTCAACTGTAAAGGTGAGCATCCTCAACCCCGAATGTCTCAAGTCAAGGCTTTTATAAAGCAGCCGACAAGAATGTCTTACATCCCAGCACTCCTGAGAATAAAGGTCTTCTTGGGGAGGCAGAGAGTCTTGTTCAGTAGAAGGTGTAATTGAATTAGAGCCCCGAGTCGGTTTGAGAGCTTCCATCGAACCGGACATCGGCGGATTCTCTCTGAGCAGCTGCAGAAATACAGTGTGACTTGATGCTGCTGGCTGACTGGTTATCATTGTGTTGTTTATGATTTCCTCGTGTTCCTCAGAGACCCACAGTCGTTGCTGCTTCTTCTTTTTTTTTGCCCTTTTGGCTTCAACAGTGAAGCACAGCAGCACGGTTTCCATGGAAGCTGATTTGTTTAGGGGGCTCACTCCAGAGAGGAAGAGTGCCAGTGGCTTTCTTCATTAATTGGATCTTTGGAGAGTAGCTCTTCTGTGAAACAATAAGTTTCCTCCTCGTGGGACAGAAGTAGATTATTAACTGTGGTGCTGCCTGAGAGGCCTGTTTCTGAAGTCTGTTTAAGATAAAACACTGACAAGTTGCAGAGAGCAGTTTCAGCGTCTCCCTGGTTTGATGGAGACATTCGAGCCTTTTGTCAGTGTCTTGCGTGACACTTCATCATGCATATTACACACATTATTACATCTATTTATTATTTTATTACCTTTTTATAGGCCCAGATGTCCCAAGTGTGGCCGTTTACAGCACTGAGGACAAACAGAGTGAGTGTTGTCTTTTCACCAAACTCACGGATGAGTAGATTTGATCTGAGAGATTTCAACAGTACCCGTTTTCTCTTTCATTGCAGAGATGCTAGACGTAGAAACAAATGAAAAAGTGAACGCCACGTACAACAGCATGCAGATGCCCAGAGTGCAGTACGAGACCATCACCATAGACGACTACAGTACGTATTGAATTAACTAAAACACAAATCCATTTACAGGCAGTCATCTTGGATTAAAGCTTCAACTCTGTGCTGTCTGTTGCAGCTCTGACGATGCAGATACTGAAACCTGCAGGTTTCATAGATACAGCCCATTACCCCTTACTGCTAATCGTGTAAGTAGAACTAATCGTTTTTTCATAATATACATAGGATGTGATAACCTATTATTATGTCTAAGTTTTAGTCTGTAGTGTGGGTTAAAAACCAAACAATGCTTCAAAGGTTATTTACTGACTAGAGTCTCACTGAGGCTCCTAACTATTTAATGCTATAAAATAATAACTAGAACATTCTGCACCAGATATCACTTTAATGGAAAAAAGACCTAGTATTCAACTCTTGTAGGTTTTTAAATTTAAATAACTCTGTTGATTTATGATTGATCATAAATTCACATTCTGCTGTTAAACCCTCCATTTCACCAACAATATCATAGTCATATTAGTCATTACACGAGTTGTCATAGTTTTAGATGTAACAATAATATGATAGGAATATAAACCATAATAAATAATATCAAAGTAGAGGGAAAGAAGCTTCCATAGTTGGGTTAGCTTAACAATATGTCCACACAGAAATGAGTAACTTCATCAAATATACTATCCTCGTGCCTCTTTATTCAACAGCGACGGTACACCTGGTGGGCAGATGGTGACAGAGCAGTTTCAGGTGGACTGGGCCACAGTTCTGGTCAGCAGCTTCAGCACCATTGTCATTCGCTTCGACGGCCACGGTAGCGGTTTTCAGGGCACCAACCTTCTGCACAAAGTCAGGAGGAGGCTCGGAAAGCTAGAGGAGAGGGACCAGCTGGAGGCCCTGAGGTCAGACTGTGACTAACCATGAGCATGGACGCAGCCACGAACCAAACAGTGTCACTAACTTTCTTTCACTTTCAGGTTCATAACCAAAGAGCCTTATGTTGATAAGACTCGGATGGGAGTTTTTGGAAAGGTAAGGAAGATGTAGCGTCTCACATTTAAGTGACTGTCACAGAGTCTTATTAATTAGACTTCTTGATGTGCTTCTAAGCCTCGTCTTCTCTCTTTGTTCAGGCCTATGGAGGATATTTAGCCACAATGCTTTTGAGCTCTGAAGAGTTCACACAGCTCAAATGTGGAACAGCAGTCTCGCCTATTACTGATTTTGAGCTATACGGTATAACCTCCCAGATATTTGCATCTACATGTTTATTGGCACCTGATCTTACTGACCCCGTTTCTCTTTTCTGAATTGCAGCGTCTGCATTTTCAGAACGATACCTCGGCTCAAAGACAGATTCCCGGGTATATGCGGTAAGTTTCAACGCTTCCTTGATTTAGTTAAGAATGGTTATTAAGAGGATGTTGATGACATGGTGGATTTTCTTTCCTTCAGATGGCAAATTTAGCACACAGAGCAGGTCAGCTCCTGGATAAGCAGTACTTGATAATTCACCCAACTGCTGATGGTAACAGACTCGTCTGATATATTGTTTCTCTGAGTGAGTGAAACTCTTTTTAAGCGAGACTGATGTGTAATGTTTCTCTCTAATCTCATCTCCACCACCACAGAAAAAGTTCACTTCCAGCACACAGCCAAATTTATCAACTATTTAATCAGCGAGAAGGCCAACTATACTCTACAGGTGAGGCGCAGCTTCTGAAATCACCGTTGGGGGTTGACTACGTTTATTTTCTCCAGCTGTAATATTTATTACATGAGGGGGGGTTTCTGGGAAGTGATGAATCAGCTGCTGCCATAAAGCTAGGTTCACATTTTTTATGTTCCCAAGCAGCACACTTATTTATCAGTCGAGTAGCTAAATTAAATCCAATTGCATTTATCTGCAGATATACCCAGATGAAGGACACTTCCTACACACGGAGGGGACACAGCAGCACCTAAGCCAATCTCTGGTCAACTTCTTTGAGGAGTGTTTCCGGGTGCCAGAGGTACTGACGGACGACGAGCAGGAAGAGGACGAGGACAACAGCTAAACCTGTTCATCAGAGCAGCCCCGGTCACCTACTACAGCACAATATGCAACAGATCTTTCTAAACCAACCGAACAAAATCACTTGCTGTCCAGTCTGGTTATAGCTCTACGTTGAATTGCAGCAACTGCATGTGCAAAAGGGACCTCGGCCCATACACCCCCCCCCCCCCCATCTTACCTTGTGCTGACTGCTGAGGAAGCCAGTCAGAAAGATGATATACCAACCTCACATGCAGCAGTCACAGCTCTATCTGCTATTGGAATATTGGAATAAGTGGACGTGTGCTCCCTCTGGTGGACAGATAGAGGATCAACATAATGTCCAGCGTTACAGCATGTTCTCCAGACCAGACACATATATGGAGCACTTTGCAGCACAAAATATCTCCCCGTGATGAGCAGTTCATTACGTTGAACTGTTACTTTTCCGACGCTGCCAGTTTCTGATAACGTTACCATCTAACTTACTGATTATTGTGTTCATTATTTACCGCTACTCGTTTTTCAGAATTTCTGTCTTACAATTGTTCGTTGTCTGAGTGGAGGTCTTGCTGCATCAGTCCTTTGCTTTTCAAAAACAAGGGCACAATGTTTAACTCCAAAAAAAGAAAAGTGTCAATTCAGAAGCAGTATGAAATAATTTTTCCTCTTCACGTTTCTAAATTCAACGTGTTCTTTTAGTCACTGTGCCTTATCCGTGGGTGAACTATTTGTATTACGAGCCCACATGACAGTGAATATGAGTAGGCTTTGTCTAAACTGTACTTATTAATTCTGTTAACAACCTAAAAACCAGATTATGACTTAACATTTGCTCATTGAAGCTAAAAAGAAATCTGGAAGTCGAGTCGTTAAATATTTCAACACAACGTATTAATCCAGTTGCCATGACTCAACTTCTAGATAACTTCACCTGGATGACTGAAAAAGACACGGTATAGCACATTTTCTCAAACTAAAGACATGGAAGATGGCATTATACTGATAAAATATACATATTTAGTTTGCAAATGCAGTATGTTTACTGTACTGATGAGTTAACTGTGCTGAGATTTCATTATTTTGTGAATGTGTGTGTTGAACAGCTCAGCTCTCTCCCCACGTTCTGTTAGTATTGTTAGTGGTTTCTAGTCAGACGATGTACAAACTGTATAAATCTTCTACTGTTTCTTGCTTTATGTTGTATGTGCAACCTGTATATAAAGCATTTTGAAATGTATGCTTTGTTGCCCTTGTCTGCAATGTGTGATTTGTTATGGTTTACTGGGATGCCCTCTAGTGTACAGTGTAGGTACTGCAACGACAGTTCAGCTTTTAACCTAGTAAACCATAGCCCCGCTTATTTTCCAACTATTCGTGCACCTACAGCTTCTGATCGAAAGCAATAAAACTTGAAGCAAATCAAATCCCAAGCCAACAAAAATTTCATGTACTAAATTTGGAAAAAAAGGTTGGAAAAAAAGAATTTGATTACAGGCAAATGAACATTCAAATAAAAAAAAAAACAGCTGGAATTGTTTTTGAAATATACAGATTCTAGTCCAAATAACTGGTTTATCATATTCAGGATATAAAGTTTACACTTCCCACGTTTTATCACAAAACTTTCGATCCCCATTATTATCCCCATATGTTTGTTTGTTTTGTTAAAAACTAATACGTTTAATGGAGCTTTCTGAAATTAAGACACATTTAACAACTAAATGAATAAGAAAAAATGTAGATGAAAACCACATTCTATTTAATTTGATTCAACACTCGGGACAATAACATTTTCTGTTATATTCTGTCAATCTGTCATTTTACATTTTTTTCAGGTTCTACAATGCATTAAAAAATATCCAATGATACCTGCCATTGACAAAATCTATTTCCAGTGTTTCAGGAGTCTGTGCACACCAGAGGAACTTTGCATTAATACAAATGGTCCAGCTCAATGAAGTGTTTCCTCCTGCACGGACCTCTCACCACAGAGAAGTACCAAACTGCCCACAACACCCACACCGGCCACATGAGCACCACTGTCATCTCACAATACTATACTTCTGCAATCTGATGGAAATGAAAAGTAAAGCAGCTAAAACATGGCGTTTACATACATTTAAGTTACTTATTTTACAATATTTAAAATTCAAGTTCTCTTAAAATCAAACAAAATGAAAACGAAAATAGAAATAAAAATATGTAGAAAACATGTTAAGACCAGAGTGGAATGCCTAAGGAATGGAAGCTCTGCATTTTGTTACAACATAACCTGAAGGATGACTGAGATTCCACAAGAAAAACGTCCTTCACAGTAACATCTTCGCGTATCTCAACAAAGACACTATGGCACCCATAACATTTCATTGTGAGGCACTTCCTATTGTGAAGAAACATAATCTTTCTGATATAACTTTTCTATTTTTTTTGTCTTCCTATCCTTCTTCCTCTTTGCAACCTACTGCCAGTCACTGACAGACGTTTGAACCACAAACACTAAAACACAGCGTAACATTTGCTTCGGAGGGATGTTCACTGCTCTTTAAACCACATACCTGGGATGAATAAGAACTATTTCCGTTTGCATAAGTCCAGTGTTACCTTGTCATTTTTGTACCTTTGGAAAGTCCCCTTTGACAGCGGAGAGCAGTCCACGCACAGGCTGTACCAAAAACACAATTCAAGTACACAGAAAAATAGGGATATGTACACTTTAGAATGAAACACAAGCATCTAAAGCTTTTAGTCAGTATGACAGCAAGCATGTCTGTACATTCTTCATTTGGTTACTGAGAGATCCACTGACTTTGAACACCATAACTTTCTTTACACAAAAATATTCCTCTGCAATACTAAAACTTCCTATTCATTCTGAAAGTCAGGTCATCCTTAAAGCCACTTTGCTAAACCTTTAAACCATCTTGGCTCTGAGCGCCGACACGTCCTCGCACAGATTTCACAGGCTCATTGTTTCTTTTGCAACAGGTCCTCAATCTTCAGCATAACAGGGAATTGTATGGGGATGGAGAAGTCCTCCAGCCGAGCCATCCCAAAGTCATTTGTCATTTAAAAAAAGAAAAATAAGGTATAAACATTTTGCTCCACGCCTTATACATAGGATGAACAATCCCTGTGTGCAGTAGTTTTCTTTTCACACGCACACACACCACTTACAAAACACACATTTCAGACCATTTTTACAACATGCTCATTCACTGACAGACTTATAATATAGCGACAGACTCCCAAGTACGTACACACCTGACAGAGAACGCACACACAGTGTCACACACACCCCACACCTCTCACAGGTACTGATAGAATCGTGAATGGACCACCTGGGAGCTGGTGAGTTTATGCGGGTGGGCAGTGGCTGAAAGGCTCAGATTTTTACTCGGGGGGACGTCGCCGTTCAACGCCTCGGCTGGACGATGTGTGAGTTCAAAGGAGGACGAGGCTCCGAGGTTTTGAGGGTTTGTGCTGCTCAGCGCCTCCTGCTGTTCAACAAAGTCCAGACTGACCTCTGGATTGCTGGTCCTGTGGCGCTCGCGGGCAATCCAGTCCCCAATAGAGAAGTCCTGAGAGCTGCACTTAGGCTTCAGCCGGTCCACAGCTGAGAGCTCTGATCGAGAGCCTGAACTAATACCCACTTGCTGCGGCCAGTCTCCCAAAACAGACAGCTCTGCAAAGTCCCTCTGGCCGCCCATGGTGTGTCTGCGCCTGATGTCCTTCTTCTTCTTACTGCGGCCCTCTGGGGACTGGCTCCTCTGGCTGCCCACACCAAACATGTCATCCACAGACGTTCGCAGACGCACCTTCAGCCGGTCAGTAATCTTCAGCTTCCACGCAGGCTCCGTCTTATCCTGCTCAGATGAGCAGCTGAGGCTGCCGGTGGAACGGCCTTTAGTTGACCCCAAAACACGTGATAGTTTGTTGGAATCTTTGTCGCTTCGACCTCCATCCAGCGACGACTCGCTGTCGGTTTTCTGTTTGGCAGATTTCTTCCTGGAGAGCGTATCACATTCGATGAGTCTGTGGGAGGGGAGGGGCTGCAACGCCGGCTGCACTTCTCTTTGATCAACTTTCCTGACGGCAAACACGGACAGGTCACTCTCACTGTCGGTCTCTATCGGCCTTCCCTCGCTGATAAGCTCACTTCTCTCGTCGTCTGCGTCGTCTCCACCCCTGCTTTCAGCCACAGACTGCACCTCAGGACTGAGGGTGCTGAGCTCAGCTCCAGTCAGGAATGTCATGGAGGAGGTGGTGGAGTAGTCAGAAGTGATGGAGCAAACCTCAGCTGCCAGCCCACTGGGACCTGCCTCTGGACACAGAGCAACTGTTCTGCCACGCCTCACTCTGGGCACTGAAGCCTGAGAGCTGGTGCTGTTCATCGTACCGAGGTCAGACACGGTGTCGTCGTAGTTGGACGGCGGGTCTGACAGAGAGCACTGCTGAGCCATGGGCGTACGGAAGCTGAGGTTTGGAGAGTGGGAGGGAGAGGGATACGGGGAGTCGGTTTGATGCATGGAGGAAATGTGTTTGGGGGGAAGGGGGGGAGAGGGTTGTGACATCAAAAACTCTTTCCTGTCAGTTTGGTCAAGCTGTTCGTCTGAGCTGCCGCGCTGCTTTTCTTTCTCACTTGTTTCATCCATCTCCCCCTCCTCCTCCTCAGTCCCCCTATCTGGGGACCACAGAGTCTGCTGCTGGCACTCCTCTGGGAGCTCCTTTTTAGGGAACACAGCATCCAGGTCGTCATCAGAACTGCTGGGCTGAGCTTTGTCCTTGGGCTTCTTACGTTTGCGGCTGGCGAAGAAGGAGGAGCGCAGCATCTCTTTGCTACACTGATCCTTCCCTGACCCCCACAAGCCCTGCTGATACAGAAACGATGCACAAAACACTAATCAAACCAGGGGCTTAATATAAACAGCCAGACAGAGGGATAACAGATTTATGTGAAGCTCAAATGAAACAAGAAGATAAAATTACCTTCGATTTGGAGGAGTCACTACATGCTGAATCTGTATTAAAGAGAATAACCATTAGTAAAAGTCTGCCACGTCTGTGATTGGCTGAAAACAGTCAACAAGATAAAGGGAAGGCAGAGTAAAGGTTTGCTCAGAGTGAAACTGACGGACATGATGAGTGTAATGAGAGCAGCTTGATGGACGCAGATGACACGTTTCCAGCTCAAAGAGAGAAAGACAGGAGGACGAGTAAACCACACTAAGCTGTTTATAGAAAAAGTGGAGAAAGCAGCAGAGAAGAACTGAGATGAAGGATGAGAGAAAACAAGGATCAAACCCAGCAGTAAACCAAGACACAAAAAGCAGCCCATGCTTGTGTATCGATGGAACGACGGCACATCACGGACAAACACAGCAGTCACAGATAGCCACCAACCAACTGAAGGCATTCTTTCCCAACTCAAAGACATCACAGAGGAGAGGGACTGATGAGTCTGCTCTGACTGAAAGGGCCCTGAGCTGAAGCGGTCAGTGAATGTGTGTCATGGTGGGTGCAGCTGGCTCAGGCAAGTCCTAGTATAACAGACCGCTCTGACGCCAAGCTAGATGAAACTCTGTGGTGCCCTTTAACGTATAGTCTCTCGGTTTCAACAAAAAACAAAAAATTAACAAAACCTTTTTCTCTACTGAAAAGAAGAAATTACTAATAAAGATGAACAGACTGAGCCCATTTCACCCTAATGGTTGCAGGAAGACAGGAGCCAACAGGGGGATTAGGATATGACAGCATTGTTTGAAATGTGGAAACCACTGAGAGTCAGTGTGTCGTTTCCTGTATCCACTGTGCTGATACTTAAATAGGTGTAATAAATAGATACGACTAACAAATAAGGGTTTTATGGTTATATTCTATCTTATAATTTACAATGTTCTAATTTCATGTTCACCCCCTTCATTTCACACAACAAAAATATCCAATACCTAATGCAGAGACAAATAAGTTAGTAAGTAACTTATAGAAACGGCTAAGTCGACTGATTAGCCCTGTTCAGCACAGGAAAAATCAACGTTGGCACTAAGTTCCTAAAACTGTTCCTGTCTCCTAGAAAAGTCCCTGCTGTAGAAATGGGCTCTTTATCGTCGAATCTGAGCTCAAATGCATTTGTCAGTTGATAGTGCGAGGTTGAGAAGGGAGACTGTGAGTGATGTGTGTAACAGTAAGAGATGTGCATATGTACATATGTACATATATATATATATATGTGTGTGTGTGGCGGTGTTTGTCTGTAGCGGACAATGCCATATTTTGAATGGGGACATATATCATCAAATAAGGACATCAGAAACATCCAGTCAAACAAAAACACACAAGAGGAGACACCTGACCCTGAACTGCCTGCTGCAGTAAATACTACTACATCTGTGTGCTTGGAACCCGACCACTGATATTTGACTACTATTGGTCTGGCAACGTGTGTGTGTGTGTGTGTGTGTGTGTGTGTGTGTGTGTGTATGTGTGTGTGCGTGCGTGCGTGTTTGTGTGTGCGTGTGTGTAAACGCATGTCTGCTGGGGAACATCCAGCTCAGTCCCAAACCTACAAACCCACCCTTAGACATCATGACAGATTATGCCACATAACTGGGAGAGAACCTGAGGTTGACCATACCATGCTACTTGTCCTTGCGATCAGCTTAAGAGACAACAAGAGACAGCAGAAGGGCTTTCAGAGAAAGTACTGCAGCATTGCTCTGTATCCCCTCAATTTAGGGTATTGGTTTAAATATGAGACGTGCACACCACAGGAAGAATGACAAACATCGACTTCTCTTTCTTTCTTTTTTATCTTTTTTCCTCCTTTCGCCCCAATTTAAAAGAGCTGGGGGTTTCTGCAGACTAGGCAGCTACACTGGGCACAACACTCGTCCTTCTTCCTACAGTCCCAGCTGTCCATCACTGACAAAACAGAGTCCATCAATGACATCATCGAGTGATAGACGCCGCCCACTTGGCCTGTGTCAAGATTGGGTAATGTGTGAGTGCTGGACAGGGATAAGGGAGAAAAACAACACACTACACACAGAAGGGCAGAGGTCAGAAGGGTTAAAACTTCCATTGTTTCTTTTTGTTTGTTAAGATTGTTTTTTTGGGGAAAGAACATGCCGGGATTATGTGAGAGACGAGGAGGAGGAGGGGGAAGAAAAGAACTGAAAGAAAAGGAGTCGTCGTCTCAACACAGGTAAAGCACAGGGAAGGAAAATAATGACTTGAGCAAGAGAAATAAAGAGTAAAGCAAAGAAACGAACAAAAATAAAACTTGTTTTATCTCTTTGGCCAAAAAATGTCAACATTGAAACAAAACAGACTTATCCAAAAATAAATAAATAAGGTTTTACATACTACAAGGTATTTTTCAACAGTTTTCCAATTGCTGAAGCACAATGTGTTAACTGGAAAATTATTGAAAAAATCTTGCTTTAACAGAAACACAAATAAAACCTGGTTTAGTTTTTGCTCAAAGCGTTTAAAAAAGGGGAAAAATCGCATTAACAACTGAGACACAGTTAGTAGTTAATTTAAAAAGAAGCTGTAATATGTATATACTGTAACAATAAGACCTATAATACATGTTTTTCCACAATGCTATTAATTAAAATTTGATATTGCTCATTTGTGATGCTAAACGGCTGAGTCTACAGAGAAAAATCCTGGTGAGTTACCCGAGACTTCACCAGGTGAAGACGCGGTCCGTCCAATGTTGGAGAGCAGGTGATCGATATTGGGCACAGGCTGAGACTGCACTGTGCTCTCCTGCTCTGCTGTGGTCTGGAGCAACATACAGAGCAAATACCAGAGAGTGAAAAGAAGATAAGCCAATTAACACAAAAACTAAATGTCAATAAACAATGTCAAAAAATAGGTATATTTAGTATAGTATGTTTTGCTGAATATAGCTGTTTATTGTGGTTGAAAATGATTCATTAAGAGAAACAAGAGTGAAGTCTATGTGCAAAAACTTTCACTTAGCAGCTTTAAATACTCATTCGTACATAACAAACCACTTATGACAAACTTAGAATAAAAAAAATTGCTACATACAACAGGCTCCTCATCACAGTCATCAGTGAAGAACCAATCATATTGCTGGATGAGGTTCTCAACTATCTTGCACTGGTCTGGCATGTGATTGACCATGTTGGTCATGTTGTCCTCAGAGGTTCTGACCAACGTAGGACCAAACACTATCGCCAGGTTACGAGGCTCCATCTGAAAAGGTGAGATTAAGACGAATCACATTTCATGAAATAATTCTCAGGGGTTCACTGGACTTACATCGGATTGGTTGGTTGTATAATCACATTAATACTGACAGATCCTTGATAATGGTCATACCTTGTTCTTTTCACAGTTGTCTGAAACAGTCTTTAGATGACCACAGAGGAATTTCAGAGTTTCGTGGTGATAATCGGGTAATTCATGAATCTGTTAGAATTGACAACAGTTGAATGGTTTGTGCCACTGAAATGCAATTCGAGTAAATGCTTCCACTAAAATGTCTACTCACCAGCCTTCTGAGCTCCTTCAGTCGTTCCACTGAGTCTTCTATTCTGCTGGCTTCAATAAAATCAGCATACTTCTCTGTTGGATAGGACAAACTTTTACTGCTGTGTGCGAAAACACCAATGACATCAACCCAATGATACAGAGGATTATTTTTGCAACATTATCATCTTACCGTTTGTAAACAGAGGTTCTGGAAGTTTTCGGAAAAAATACTTTAGTAAACTACTGATGACATTAAGGTCCCGCCATTTCTGCAAAGTTAAACATTGAAACAGTATTAGGTTTAAGCAGATTAACAATACAAATCATTTCTAGAGGAAGTAGTCAGGAAAGGTGCACTGTATAGTGCAACACAACCGTCAGTCACTCACGTCTTCCTGGATGTCAATGTCAGTCATGCCTTTGCTGTTGAGCTCCTCCTGCATGCTGGAGATTGCAGCGTTGTTTCCAGGTACTCTGTAGATTCCTGTGTACTCCAGACCTCGCTCCTCCACCACCTTACAGCAAACCTCCACAATCAGAGGAATGTACTGCAAAACAGGAAGGAAGACGAGTTGATAAAATAAAATGTATGTGCTTAGGAGCAACTTTGCACTACGGGAATCACCTCAATGTTAATGCATTCAGAGCGACTGAGACCCACCCGATTACACTGTGCAGGTAGACAGTCGTCGAGCCGCACCCCGAATGTGACCCCAGCAGGAGTCTTTTTTTCAAAGGGTTTCCTCATTATCCCAGGAATTCCAATTTTCCAAGCAGCTCTGTCCCTTGGTGGACTTGAGTCATCTGACAGGGAGACACAGATGGCAGATTAATTAGCCACAGCTCAGACATACCCTCTAACCACACTAGACGAGCAGCATTCAGCATCTTTACCTTTTAGTGCCTTCCGCTCGTCTCCTGTTTTTGGAGAATGAGGGCTGTAGGTCTTTCCATCTGCTTTACCTCCCAGGAAGGCTTGTTTGATGCTGAGGGATTGACGTGAGGTTTTTGGGGAGGGCTCGGACCTGCTACTGGGTGCACTGCTCCAAAATCAAGAACAAATACAAACTAATATAGCGACGGAAAACCACACAATGACAAATTAATGTTAACTATGCCCTGGCACACTACTACACAGGTACATAGGTGGGGTCAAGTGCTGTAGATGAGCCTTAGGAGACAGGGTGAAGTCCTGCATACCTCATCATGTTGTATTCCTTGATCTTTCGACTGATCAAGTCCTGGCTTGTTACTGCCGCGTTCTACAAAGAAAGAGTAAAAGATAGAAGTCCATGAAACCACATTAGGTAAAAACAAAAAACCATTGTATTGCTAATGTGAATGAACAAACATTTAATTCACATTTCTTACCCAACAAAATTCGATAAGACAGTATTCAGAGTCAGTGATATCAGTAATAACCTTAAAATAAATGACTATGTGGCAATGAAAAAGACGTTTCTCAACTAACTCAACCCAAAGATTTAAATTGTACAAATAACAAAAAGAAAGTTTGTTTCTGGCTCAGGTGGCCAGCTATCTTCTGAAGCCAAGACAGAATATAAACCAGTATCAACTGTTCAAATTTGTCCAAGGAACATAAGTCCCTCGTCTGTCTGTGAAGGCTTAGAGCAACATTGTTCATATGAAGGTCTGATGTTAAGTCCTCTGCAGTGTGCTCAAACTCAAAAATAAGGGATCTGAAAATGTATTTACACAAAATACAGGGGTAGAACTTATAACAGAAGCCTTTTATTGATTAATCGGTGCATTAGGCCACTGCCTAATCAGATTCTGATGTAGTAATTAGTGATGAAAACTGTCTATACTGATAATGGAAGAGGGTTCACTGGGCTTTTGAGTCTGTGTGCCAAGTTTCCCTTACTATTTTATAACATTTCCACCGAATCATGTGCTGCCAAACCTCCATCCGAGATACCAGAATGAATTACTGCCAGAAGCCATCAGTCATCAAGTTACTGATTGGCACTCTGTCTGAAGTGGAATTCCCCTTTTCACACCCAAGAAGTGCAACCTGTTCTCCTACCTGGGTAACAAGTGTTTCTAGTGACACCTTGTTTCAGTAACTCTTACTCTCTCATAATAATCACACCTCCATTTTATCAACAGGAGAGGCTCAGGGATATAAACGTTGTAGTAATCGTGACTTGACTACACAGACAACACGAGTCTTAGTAGAACACACCTCTTCATCTGAATTACTGTTTTCCTGAATGACTCTGATCCAGGACAGCATGTCATCCCTCCCTTCTGCCTGGAACAAATACTCGCAGTCTGAGGTGGTCAGTCGCAGCACGTTCTTGCGCCTTGTATCGCTATAGGAGATGTCGATTAGACAGGCCTTGATGCTGATTCGCAGCGGTTCCTCGTCAGACTGCGTCAAAGCATGAGGCGCATCCTTCCGGTCTTTGTAAAGGGTAAGGGTACGTCCTTGTAAAACAGCATACATCTGCTTCCATGATCTCATTCCCCCTCCAACACGCTTAAGACAGTGACACAGAGACAAATAATTATTTATACATCTAAATATTAATGCTTTGCATGTACAAACTAAAGAAGACATACCTTATTTTTATCTGTACTGAGCTGCCTAAAGTTAAGCAGGCCTTCTTTTGAAGAATCAGCAAAGATATCTAAAGAGGAATTCCTTCGTGATCCAGAGTCCCCAGATGATTTGTGTCCGTCGAGAGCCTGCGAGCATAAACACATGTCATTTACATCACGCGTTATTAGCTGATGGCCGAGTGTGACATGAAACACTGAGCGAATGAGAGAGGAAGATGACTAGCAACAAAGATCTTCAAGTGGAATCAAACTGAGTATCATCATCATCATCAGATTCAAATTTTGGGCACATGCATCTCAAAACAAAGTCAGTATAGGTTAAAGGGGAACTGCACCAACGAGACACATATATTAGTAGTTTAAAAGACTGTAATAAATTCCCACCAGACCTACAAATTGTGCTACAAACACAACTTACTGTTGAATTGTCAGATTCCCTAGTCATGGGTTATTCCGCATATGATGTAGTACCAGTGTTTACTTCCTTAGTCATGCTCAAAACAATTCAAGGCCCATTTCTCCTCCTGGTAATGTTTCATATTATGTTATATTGCAGATTGGTATAATCACTACCAAAAGGTTCACTTTACAGTTATGCACGCTGTGTGTTGTGTACAGTTGTCGCGCATTTACATTTACAAATATCTTCCGAGGTTGTTGCAGAAATAAAGCCTAGATCCAAAACATTTTTGGGTGCCTCACACAATTGTGAGACAAGTAAAATTACAAAATAAAAACGTACAAATGACAAGAAACAGAGGGGAATAATATGCAGAATATAAATATTAGGTAATAATTGAGACCTGTATAAAAACAAACACAAATCTATACTATAATCAGATAATTCCTAACCTTTCTCAGTCCCTTGAAACTGGGCACATGCTTAGTTGGGAGTCTCCTACAAAAATAAAACAGAAAAGCAGATTTCAAATCAGCGAGTCACAGTCAAAACAAGAACAAATTAAAGCAATGGTCTAATCCTGGTATACACTCACCCTCTACCCTCCTCTTGATAGTTATCAAGACCCTCATCATAGGACTTCGACCTCTCAGTTTTACTGGCTGTTTCAGAATCCAGCAAAGCACTTCTCAATGACTCTTTATGGGAATAAGGAATTCTGTTATTTGTAATTTATACATATGAACATGTTCACATTAAATGGTCAGAGGCTTTAGCTCAGGTCTAAAAGAAAGTGGAACTGTTGCAGAAGTATCACCATGTGCTGCCTGAAGAATGTTAGGAATACATTTAAAGTAAATCTAAAATTACAGAAGAAGCAGCTAAACAAATAACACCTACAGTTTCAATGACTATATTGACTCATGTCACCCAACCAACCACATACTGTTTACCTTGGTCATGTGACAGCTGACGACGAATGGCAGGGCATGGTGAACTTGGACTGGAGGCACCTGTAGTTATGGATGGTGCAACAGATATCACAGCAGAGGGTGGAATAGGAGCGGCCTCCCGGTCAACACTAGGACTGACGGGCTCATCTAGAATAATAATAAGACATTCAGTCAAAGATGTACATCACTAAGAGAATATACATGTTGTTTCAAAAGGTTACTTTTGTTACTATATGGTATGTAGTGCATGTAAATGTTTTATTTACCAAGTAATACCATAATTGTTCATTCACAGACATCTTTACGTCAAAAATAATCTCATCATTAATCATACTGTGACGATACTTCTGTGATTCCCATGGCTATCATGCTACAACCCAGGTGAGAGTGTGAAAAGATCATCTTCTAATACCTCTCCGAGTAAGTTCTCTACTCTTGGGTACTGCCCAATCCTGGCACTTCAAGTCTGGCACAGCTCATCGTACAAAGCTGCTCTCTGCAGCCAAGAGGCTTTTGGAGCTAAATTTAAAAGGAAATGTCCTAGTTCCTGCTTGTACCCATCTTTCAAATGGGGCATAGGAAAAAAGGATGTCACAAACTCCCTAACTGGGCCTGTTGGGCTTCAGTTCTGCCCGTTACCAACAAACACTTCTGGGGCAACGTCACAGTTTTCCAGCTACTCTACTCAAAACCTAAGGTTTCCAATCTTCTACCGTTAGTGGCGTACATCATTGGCCATAACACCACACTTGTATTAGGGTTTTGCATACATGACATCCATTAATCAGATGTACAAAACAATTCGGCTACATGTTCAACACTCTCACACTGGGTAGCTTGGCAGAGCAATATCAGAGGGATTTTGCCACAGGCCCAAACTATCCATCATCAACATCATGAAGTGACCAAGACATACTTCTTTATATATTATAATTATATTAATTGTCTTGCACCTGCTTACATCTGCATGAGACATAATGCTTTTCACTATAAAACAGATAGGACACCAATTTATATTCCTAGACTAACAAAAAGGTTTTAAACTGTAACAAAAATAAAGACAAAGACCAAACTTTACTTTACTTGGCAGACGCTTTTATCCAAAGCGACTTACAAGGAGAAGACACCAGCAATTACCATTCAGTTCTCGTAAAACTGAGATACTACAACAAACATTTCCCGCTAAAGAAAACATAAGATATATAATCTTCTATGGAGTCACTGGAAAAAATAATTGGGATTTGGGCTATAGGACCAATTGACCTCACACAACTGAACAGGCCATCGATGAAGGACTTGCTCAATCAAAGCATTGTTCTCCTGCGCTTGGGCACAAGTCCCAGAATGATGGTGTTCCTTATCACTGTCGCTGCTTTGTTTGCACCTGGACGATTCTGGCTCCTTAGCAACCAACACTACATGAAGCAGTGAAGGAGCAGCAGAGTAGACATGTCATATTAAGTACACTATCATAGACTTAATGGAACGGTAGATATTTTACACAAATCCATATTATCTCATGTGCTGCTGATTCAGGACCAAAAACTTAATTTAAGAGTAAAGAAAGAGAAAAAAAGTAATCACTTCATGCTCAACTAAAAGCCAAAACGTAAACTAAAGGTAAAGATTAATTTCATTGTTGTTCACAAAAAAACACCTGGGCTGCTGAAGGCATTGCTCCAACCCAGCTCCATTTATATCGAGTGGATAAATATTAACTAACTTTGAGTATAATGCACTAAAATTATAATAAATGGCATTGCTTTTGATTAAATGTCCATTATAAACTGGCAACTACGTGTCTAATAAATTAGCAACTGTGTGTCGAGTCATTATTAATCATCTATAATTAGTAAAAGTCAGCAGGGATCTTTACCATGGAGATTTGTGAATTAGTAAGCACTTTCGAATAAAATGTTATATATATAACGCTTGCTAGTCTGAACAGCTTCAAAATGACACAAATTTCTCTACAGTGAAAGACTAAGACCTAAAGTAAATGCTAACAAATTATTACTACATCACTCATGTTCTCACTTTACTACATTACATGTTTTTCTTACCAATTGACTGTTAGACATAAACTCTCAAACATTACAGATAAATATGTAAACATGTTTCACAAAAAAACTGACATAAGATTTCAAACAACATACAAAAAATGTATCTGCATAAAGTCTACCCTCCAGCACTGTAACTATAGTGATGTTCTCACCAAGACACGCCAATAAACACGCTGGGCACTATTAATTATGAATATTCCTTACTGCTAAAACGATAACAATAGATTACCTAAAAGAAAAAATATCATACAAAGCAACTAAAACACTGTTTTTTGGAAGATGCAAAATCATTCTGACAGTCCTTTAAAGGTTATGAGTTAATATAAGCTGCTTTTCTGCAAACGCTTGTTATGTGAGTGAGTGTGTGTGTGTGTCAGTTGTTTTTAGATTTAGTTTTGAGAAGTCAGAAAACGCATTACCACGTCTGTACCATAATGCAATCCATTCTGATAAAAAAAAAAACATCAGAAAAACAAATGCATTAGGAGTTAAGCAGAACATGCCACAAACCCTCCCTGAATGCCACAAAACCCATTTACTAAAATCTTCCCAGAAAGATTAATGTATTTGTGAAATCTCCCTGTATAGCACTATATATACACACACACCCCTAAATCTGATTTAAAATTAAACTATAGTGGTCTGTTAGTCTACATACCTTACATTAGTTCTCCATCCATCAAAATTTACATTAGCATCTACAGTGGAGGTTCTTTAACTGGTTTCATGTCAGCCCTGCTTCTGTGCCTCATGTTACTACTGACTGCTGGCGTTGCCATGACAACATGAAATTACAAGGCTTACAACCGATTATTCTCTTACCGATGAATGGAATGGAATCCAGAGACTCGTCTAGATTACTGGAACAGGAGTTGTGACGCTGTTCCCCAAGGCGGCGAATGTGTATCTCTCGACGTGCATCGTTGGGAAGCCAGCATGCTACTACATTGGCTGTAGAATCTGCTGCATCATCGTTTACTGCAAGGATGTAGGAAGGATGTCGTAGGGGACTGGGATTCTTTCCAAGGGGTGGCTTTTCCCTAAGAACGACCCTGGTCTCTGTGGGGCTTTGTCCATTGACCTCACTGTGTGGGTCTGGTTGGGGTGGTTTGAGGATGCTAGGCCTCTGAGGCATCTGTTTTGGAGTGGAGCATATAGAAGACCTGGGTTCCAACAATACTGCATCTCTGCCTGCCTCAGCAGGCTGCACAGTTTCAGAAAGCATCCTACTCTGGCCTTGTTGTGTAGTTCGGCCTGTATGGCTTACTTTGACTAAAGATCTTTGGTCGACAAAAGAGTGTTCAGCACTTGTGCTCTTTGCAAAATGTGCTATTCTGTCTGAGAGCAGGGGTGAGGAAGGGTTTTGAATAGAATCGGGTCCTTTAGAGTACAGAGAAGGACTTGGTACCACCCTCACACTACTGCTATATCCAACAGATGGCCGGTATGCCATGGCATGTCTGGGGATAGACTGTCTGCTGGGCCTCATACTTTGGTCTGGCCTCACATGCCCTACTCTTCTTTCACTGGGCCGAGACAGCTCTGAAGAATCAACATAGTCTATGGAGTAAGCCCGGGCTTTGTGCAGTAGGCCATCTTGGGACACGCTTCGAGGCGGCCAATTCCTGGTACGACTTATCCTCTCTGCACTGGTCATGCGGTCCTGCGAAGCACTCCGTGGGGCAACCTGAAAGTGTGATGGAGGTCCTTGGTATGAACGTTCATGGGAAGTGCTCCTTCGTCGTATCCCCTTGGGGCCCCAATCTCCGAAGGGAATGCAATGAGCAGCGCTAAAGTTGGTCTGACTGCCAGCTCGTAAACTGTCCAACCTCTCTTGGATAGTTCGACTACCATGGGAATGGATTCCTTTGTTATCAATGTACTCCCTGTATGTCTGGTAAGTGCGCCAATCAATGTTTTGATGGTTAGGTGGGTAGTGAGGTGCTTGAGCCCCATATGAAACCATTCCTGGACCACTGGGGTAGACATCAACCTTCTGAGAGTGAGGATAATGAGCCAGTGAGCCAGGCCTCCCCCTGACAAAGCCAGGATCCATGAAATCAATCCTATGTGCTGGACCCATGCGTCCTATAAGGGCTGTATCAGGAGGAACCACAACAGTCCTCACACTGTCGTTGCGCATGCACACAGCTATCTGGCTTTTTGGATAGGATGGATGAGGAGGAGATGGGGGCACTGTGATCTCTTTGCGGTACCCATGGTCAGAAGGTGCTGCTGGTCCTCGGCAGACCTGCCCCGCTTGGTCTGTCACCTGGGCCATGCCTGTAGGCTTACAGTCTACTCTGGGGTATGATGCTGAGGGTGGATCAGGAATGTGACAGGCATTTCCACTGTAGCTGTTGTGGCCACGTAGGTAGGCATCCTGGGAGTAGGCCTACACACAGAGCAACAAAGCAGTGTTAGAATAGATATCAAAGAAGCTGCATTGTGTGCACCACATTGTGTGTAAAATTCAACCGTGTGACTACATGCTCACACTGAACTTAAGTTATTATAAATGCTGCAGGATGGATGTGTGTGGGTAGTGTATGTTGCAGTATGAACATGCGTAGGCGTAAGAAGTTCAGGGGTGTCAGTGGTCTTCATCTGGTTCTTATTTAGAGTTCTTGTGGTAATAAGGTATTGCTGCAGATGATAGTACAATATAGAAAATAAAGCTTTAATACTACTAACGGTTATTTGATACAGGTTTGCTTTGTGAAACTCTAAAAGTGTGATTTAGTATTAAGAAAATTAAATTAAGAAAAAAAAAGCCTTTCACCTACAATTGCAAACACTGTAAGATTAATAGTTAATTTATGTTTAGTGTACTGAACTCAATATTTAATCTGTTCTGTGAGAGCTAAAACTGCGTAACAATAGATGAGACAATCAAGTAGCTAACATTTGACATACCTAAATATATTTGGTAGCAAAGAAATACATGTACAAACTGACATAAATGTCAATAATTAATCAGTGTCTCGTTTACCCACTGTTGACTGACAGACAGTAAGCTCAGAGTGAAGAGAGGTTGTCAATCGCTCATAGAAAAAAAAAATACAAGATTCAAAACACTTCATTAATCCCAGAGGGAAATTGTTTAAAAGGGTACTATATTTAGCCTGCATGAACCTATACTACTACTACTACTACTTCCTTTTAAATACCGCACTTATAAAATAATTCCCTAGAAAAAAAATAGTAGTACAATCACACAGACCTAATACTATTAATGGCAAGCAAGACACATGTAACGGTATAAAGACCAACTACAGCCTAGTGTCATATTACAATCTTAGATAAACCTGTGCCACAGTCTGTGCCAGGCTCTGTTATTCCTTTTGTAAGCATGAGTGTACAGAGTCAGAGGCCACTAGCCTTTATCATTCTAACGACACCTAGCATTGAGGATGACAAACAGGCGAGGCTTCACAGCGATGCCAGCTGGATGCCCGCTTGAGTGCTCAATCTAACAGGTACTGCATGCACAGTGCATCGGCCATTTCTACAGTCAACATGTTTGAATCTCCAGCACATAGCTGTCCATTAAACAGTCATTCAAGGCGACCAAGTAGCAATGATGTCAAACCTGAAAAGTACAACCTTTTATGATGATGCTGACATACATACATGACACATGCAAAATGAGACAGTAAGCAACACATGTCAACATAAAGTGGCAACCCAGTCTTTTTGCTTACCAGATTAGTAGTTTCCCAAGAAAAAAGCTGCCATTAGAGCATGTGAAAAAAGGGAGAGATAGTGGAAGAGAAAACGATGCCAGCGGAGCAAAATGCACACAAAATTTTTACAGAATAGATTCAAGGGGAGAATCTGAAACAGCCATAGCGCTACCTGGGCTTGACATAAAAAAATACTAGAGCTGCAGCGTCAGTACAGAGGGATGAAGAAACAGGCATGAAGAAGCAGAGATGTAGCAGTGGTTGCCGTGTTACAACCTGCCTGTGCCAGTCTGTGCTGGTTGAAGTGGCAGGAGCAGAAGCTTGCCTTTCATGCTGCTGTTAAGTCGCCATGGTTCTATCCATCTTCAGCTAGGATATTACGGTGACTGAACAAGGTGCCTCTAGTCTATGTCACTCTTTCCCTCCGTTATTGCTCACATAACAGCAGCTGCTGCTGATTATACATTCAGCTGTGATGGTGCGGCTCCCCCTCCCACTCCTTCCTCCTCTCTCCTTTTCCCTCAGCATCAACCAACAACCTTCACAACACACGGCAGTCAGCTGATTTCAACCACCGGTTTCAGCTCATCATTCATGCTGTTCCCTCTTCTTTCCCTTCTCAGTATTTCCTCTGCTTGCCTGGCACCGAGTTCCCTCCCTTTTCTGCTCCCTGAGTTAACACCCTCTCTGTGTCTTTGCTAAGCAACTGCTGCTTGTCTCCAAGCAGTCCGTGTGCACTGCCTCCTACAGTCTCATGTCATCCAGTGGTCATCTTTGATAATCCTCTTGTTTTTTAGAGAGTCAGCCTCTGTCAGTCTGACTATGTAAGAGATTATTTATGTGGCTGATGATCATCTACTAAGCAATATTGAAACCGGTGACATGATACAGAGGACTGTCTAAATGAGTACGGAGGAAAAACAGAGGAAATAGACAGAGTAAAAGAGAGGGAGGGGCCAACATTTAAGAGGGGTGGAGTCCATTGGTTATCAAAAAATCGAAAATTGATAAGGATTTATCAACATTTATTTACATTATTTATATAAAAAGGATTTATATAAATAATGTATTATTTTCTGTGAGTACATGTGCAATTATTATTGATTTATGGCAGATATATCCTCATAAGAAAATTATATAACATGTTTATGTATTAAACTGGGACCACTTGAGACTGACTAATAAAGAGACTTGTGTACAACTTTCGTTGTATGTTTTGATATTTTCATTCCAATTATACTGAACAGCTCACTGAATTACCTAACTAGCTAATTATGCGGATTCAATGCAGCCATAAAAGCATCCACGGGGGAAAATCTCAGATACAACAGCCTGGGTCTTTCATTATACAATTAATAAACAGGCTGTCAAGTAAAAATAAGCCTGTATCTTCTTCAGAACCCTGACAAAGCATTTACTATGGTTTGCTATAGATATGAAACAGGTTTGTGCATGTTTAGCTCTCCTGAATGTGCACAATCTATACTAGCTGCCATCCGCTGCCTGCATTAAAAAGGTTAATGATAAGATAATCTAGTCTTGTAGTCTTTAAAGTTGAAGTATAAGGGCTCATTTCGGCATCTGAAATAGTAAAATTTGTGGAGTTACAATACTCAAATATATTACGTTTCTGCACAATAATAATTACAGTATAAAAGCCAAATAACTGAATATTAGTTTGTGAGGATAATTCGTCATTGAACAATTACCTACTCAAAATCTGAGGTGTATAAAGTAAACTCAACAATCAAGTAAAAGTGGAAGTACTTGCCAAGATAAATACTCAACCAGTAAGAATACCCTTTCATTTGTCTTCAAGTCAAAGTAGTAAAGTATATACTCAAAATTCTACGTGGAGTACCTCAATAATAAAATTCAAGACTCAAGATTAAAATAAACGGTGTATTTGAAAAAACTAGTTTTAATGCTGATGTTGATGCAAACAGTTTGTTTCTACCTAAAATGGCGTTTTCAGCAAATAGCCCAAAACCTTAAACAGTTTTGTATTATGTCTTCAGCTATTGGTAAACTTACAGCACACCTCTGGAAACAACTTGAATACACACATGCATTAAGTATATGGCCACAGAAATCTGTCTCCCTTAAAGGTAACAAACCACTACAAACTTCCATGTGTGGCAGAGATCCACACTAACCACACAAGCTGAGGACCTTTAGCCAGGTATACACAGAGCCCAACAACATTACTTTATATAGATCTACACCTAAACTTGAAGACATTTTTTTGTAAAACATATTCTTAAGTCACCTTATAATAGGCCATATTGGGCCATTTTATAAACAGTGTCAGTAGCAGTTTTCCAGGACAGAAATCCTGCTTTGACCTGATTAGAAAGCCTAAATAAAGAGCTCTGATGGGACAGGCAAACTGCCTTATGACTGCTGTCTCAACACTTTAAACTGGAGCAGCTCTGTGAGATCACATGTAATGTGAATTATTAGAAAAGCAGAAAGTGTCAAAGAAAGGTCAAAACAATGCTTTAAAGGAGTGATAAAGTGTGAGGTCATCTATAAAGCAGGATTACAAGGTCAAACTTACCAGCTGAAGAATGTCCTCATCTTTTGGCATCACACAAAGTTCAAGAAAGTCACCACTGTTGAGAAACAAAAGGAGTTTAAAACAAGGACAATGTACAAACTAATCAGGGTTGTCAGTAAAAGAAAATTACATCTCACCTGTCTTGGATTAAGGATATAACATCACAGTAGGCTTTTCCAATGATGCTCGCTCCATTCACCTTTACTATGCGATCACCTATTAGTAATTAATAGCAAAAAAACACTAGTAATGACACCAGTACCAAAGAGGAAGTGTATCTTCAGAGAGTTTTGCTTTTCCTTCTTATTTCCAGGAAGGTACCTTTGCTGTTGTCACAACATGGCTTATGAGCATTTAAAATCAATCTCTAGTACATTTTGGTCAATTGAAGAGTTTTACCTGTGCTAAGCCCAGCTCCATGAGCAGGGCCACCCTCCTTGACTTGCTTCACAAAAATGGTGTCCATCGGTTCTAGCCTATTCCTCTGTCTCCCTGATGATAGAGAGTAGTATACATTATACATGCAAAGACATAACAGCATGTTTAAAAAGGTGTCTGAACAGGCAAAGATTTCCTATGGTAAAGAATTGCTTTATTATAAAACATCAAGAATTTAAAAAGCCCTATGACACTATGCAAAATTCTAATTTTTGTACACGTCACCCACTGGTGTATGCAGACACGCACCAAGTAAGACAGGAGTGCACTCCCTCTTTTTTTACATTTTTCAGATTTGGGAAAACCATTGCTTGAATGGGCCATGGGAATTTTGCAAACCGCTGCCCACGTTGCACCAGCATGAAAATTCGCAGTCCACCATTGTTTTTCCTCACTACAGCAGATTCACTCTGAAAACGGTAGCAGCAGAGCACAAAACAGTGCTCACTTGTTGGATGTATGAATGAACACAATAGGCTCTCCTTACTCCAACCCTCTCAGGAACAAACGTCACAGAGGCAGGGAGACGGGAGCGTCACCTCCAAACTCGTGTGTCTGTCAGTGCACATTTTCATACTTGCTACTAATTATGATCTTAATGGTTTTGAGGCACATTTTGAGGAATCCGAGGACCTGTTTTTAAGTGCTTAAATAATGGGCTACTACTACTAATGGAAACTACTTCCTGTTCTAATACAAGCAGCACTAGACTGAGACAAGTTGGAGGGTGAAAAACAGTCACTCCAGAAGCTACCAATGAGTACAAGACTGAGACGTTTCATGACTTTCAAGTAAGGAGAGATTAGCAGAGTTGGAGCAGGAGAGAAACTGGGAGTTTTGTCACTTCGGGACATTCAAATCAACATTATGACAGCTGAACAGACTGTGTTCCTGCCAAAGCTTGCCAACATTACAGGATTTCTGAATAGACATGATCACTAACTGGTTGAGAGAAAACAAATCCTAATATAGGGCAACTGTGTGGTTTTAGAGAGCTGAATAAAAGCTGCTGAAGAAATGAAACCCTGTTTGCTCATGCTGCTCGTCTCCTAGCAGCTTTGCGGCTACAGAAAGAGAAGTAGGGGGTGAGAGAAAGAGAGACTAAGAGAAGGTAGAGTGACAGTGTGCTCAGCTGTACAACTCCCACTCTTCTTATAAGCTGAGAAATAGCTCTGGGCACAGCCAAAGAGGGGCCAAAATCCATCCCCCGGTAGTTCTGCTGGTGAGTCAGGATACGATGGTTCACAAACCTCACTAAACGGATAGACCAGCGTGACAACAGACGTGATAGCTAGTTAATAAATAACAAATAACATAATAAATACATGATAAACCTTTGTGAATGCGACCACACTTGCACCTCCATTATTCTCTCCACACAAGATTACTCATGCAGAGTAACATCCTCGGGACTGTATATTATGTAATACTGCAACAGAAGCTGACTGGGATTTTCTCACCCCCATTATTCATACTTTTAAGCACCGCCCAAACACAGAAATGATACCCAGACTTGCCACCTACCAAATGCAGTTCACAGCCAGCCACCTTTAAACAAACACTTCAACATTTTGGTAAATGCCTTTTGTTGGTCCTGTAAGGTGCAAGATCACCTGTGTCTTTAGTGCTAAGATACAAAAAATGTTGGAGCATTCCTTCAAAACAAAAGAAAAGGCTGTCAAAGTACTAATAAATAAAAAAAATACTGCCAGGTTTTCTTTGCACTATGTTCATCACTTGGCAAATTGAGAGCTGCTGGGTAAAGAACATTATTGCCTACGGCTGGCTCTTGTTTATTATCATACACTGTCAAGTCACTGAAGATCATTTCCAAATAAAATTGCACAATTTCAGGAAAAAACTAAGCCGTCATGGCCAAACTGTCAATAAAGACTTCATAAAATTAGCTTTTGTAATGATTGATTAAATTAATTAAGATGTCTAATCATCAGTGCATTTAGAAGAAAAAAAAGGTAGAGGCAACAAAGTCTTTGCCAGTGTGAAAAGCCTTGAGGCCTCAATGAGGGAACATTAGATCACAAATGCACCCAAACTTGACCCCAGAGTTATGACAGAAGAGCTTTGTGTTGGGAAGCAGCAGACTCTAATATGATGATGCAGAGAATCAATGGTAGTGTGGTACTGTGGCAGGATTAGATTAGTACAATTATTACTAACCCAATATTTCATGAATAAATCCATGTTTCTAGCTCAGGCTGACTTCTCAATAATTACTTGATCTGAATGATCCCTTAACATACACTTTATATAGTTTAATGACTGGAAATTGTGAAAAATGGTGGGCCCAATAACTTTAAATTTATTATAGTCTTTATTTCCGTCCAGGAACTTCTTATATAAAAAGGTTCAGACATGGACTAACTGCTATTCTCCACACTGACTGAGTTTATACGTTTATAACAACCACAAGAGGTCAGCTATGTGGCACATGTGTGACTTGTTATATAAAAAATTTAACAATCTTTGTAAAATTGTTGGAAACGTGCAAAGAAAAGCTGTAGTATTTTTTATTGTATTTAAATAAATTTTAATTCTCTGTTTTCTCCTAAAATACTTTTTAATTTACTGCGTACCTCTGCTCTAATATTTATAATTGTGCCTTCGAGCACCTAAACATGCACCCAATCTAGGGGTGGCTCTGTGACCAGACTAGCCCAACCTGGACTGAAATTAAACCAGGTTGTCTTTCTTTCCTGCCTCACTTCTGGCATGTAGCCTTTGAGTCTGTGTTGAGCATCATGTAACTACCAGGTGTATTTAATATTCTCTGACTTTCTCAGTCCAAAGCAGAAACTCTCCAGACTAAAGTGTCTATGCCTTGTGCTGTGTTTTAGCTTTGAGTTGAAAAATTAATTGTGGGTAGTACCCATCTATAAAAAAGGCCATCATAATTTTCCATCTGCACCATAGCTATGTGATTCACAGTGTACATTAGTCACATCCAGTCCATGTGTCTGACAAGCCAGTGACCATGTGATTGTGTGCAGTAGTCTACTGACTGGTGTCTCCACGTCATTCTACATCACGACAGCCCACATGATCTGTTGCACCATAAAGTTAATTAATGTTTCATCTCTGAACAACACAGCTCACACAAACATATATACTGTGCAGTGAAATAACAATATAATGCTGAAAGATAGGCTGCCAATTTAAATTTTTGAAAACATTGTTGCAAAAAAATATTCAACAGTTTATATGGCTCTAATATGAAGCTTGAGCAGTTTCAATTAAGTATATTTATATAAGTTATCATTAATGTGAAATTCAGCACACAGCGCTGTTCACACACACAAAATATTGATAGATATTCACAAATACAACAAGCGCTAAGGAATGATGGAAACAGGTTTTGGGGTTATTCCCACTGGTTATGAACTTAAAGATTATTTTTGCATATAATAATGCACCTTTCCAACATGTGCAAGATGAATTACAGTTATTTGGTGTGCAATTATTTCCCCCTTTGAAGAATATAGAGTTGCTTCAGAAAGCATTCTGACCCTTTCACTTTTGAGTTAATAGATTGTGAAATTGTCAGAAGTACCTTTGACTTCATTCCTTGTTTTTGTCCTGACATGTTTAGGTTATGGGACTTTAAATTCACAGGTGTGTGACTCTAATTTGCCGCCCTGGGATCCAATAAGGTTGCAGACCTATTTCACTGATAACTGTAAATCACATTTTTAGTTTGTTATTGTGAGCTAGGGGGGACAATTTGGGACAATTTTCATTATTTCATTGAAGTTTTTAAAAAAAATGTTCTCAGCAAACACACAGGATTGAAAATCCGTCTGTTTGAAACCCTTCGGATCTATTATAAATATATCTGTATTAAATATAGATCCTAAGGGTCCAGAATTATTAGGATTCTTTTAATTTGATAGAAGATGTCAACCTTATGAAGTTATCAGGTTTAAGTAAGACCTATTAGGGACATTTATCAAACACGCATAACCCAGTAAACTTTGAGGCCATCTCTTTCTAAAAGCCTTTATGGTAAGACAGAAAAGCAGCTAGAACAACAAAGTGAAACAATATGAAGAGGTGGGTCCACACCGGACAGAACAGGTGGAACTGACCAAACCTTTCATGTCTCCACAAAGGTCAGTGATACACAGAAGCCGCATTGTTCTCATCGCATAAGGAAGCAAAAAGAGCCAACGAGTGGAGGGATTAAGAGTCATTAGAAGTCAGGGGCACTGGTCTGACGCAGCAGTACTGAAGTACAGGCATGAAGAGAAACAACCGAGTTTTTCTGCTTACCTCTGCCGCCATGATCTTCGTCCTGTAATACAAAGAAATACTCAATTGACTTTATTGCTTGAGGTCACAAAGTTAGGGTTCATAATACGTAAATAGTTGTGTACAAAACTGAGGAATGGTCTGGCAAGTTTAACAAATACAGTCATGACATTTACCGGGAAGCAGTGAGCAGTCGACTCTGGTGGGTACACGATGAAGTGCCGCAGAGTGAAGCCAAACCCTTGGGAAGTGCGACGTAAATGTACAGTTTTAGGTCTTGGCCATGAGAATGTCTCCTCCTCTGTTGGGTACTGTGCTGCAGCAGAATCAGACCATTCTGGAGAGTCACTCTGCACAAAGAAATAAAAATTTAGTAGTTATATTTCACTTCTACACTAGTGAAAAATGTAGCCATGAAATCTAGAAAGCGAAAGTGAAAAAACTGGAAAACCCCAATTCTAAAATCCAAAAACAATGTTACTAAAAATTACGCCACAAGTACCAGCCATCTACAAAATTACCCTTTCAGGGTAAATGAACAACAAGTGCCTCTCTGCTTATTGATCAGACATGTGTACGACAAAAGTAAATACAGGAAGTAAATTAGATTGAGATCGTTGAGCGCTTTATATTTCTGTGACAGAGGCGATAATTACATGATGAATATTAACGAGGGTCCGTTGTCATGCCGTGACTTTTTATCACATTAAATCACTTTGACATTTATCTGACTAGACATCTGTGACACACTGCATGTTCGACAAATCCAGTTTGTCCGCAATTTATCCTGTAGCAGGTTTTAAGTGTCCTCACAAAATAAATTAAAGTCTACACATGATTTAATGCCATCAGATAATGGGATTCATTTGGTCCTGTTTTGGTTCTGTACACGTTCTTACAAGGTGGACCGCGCCAGAGTTTAGCATTTGGTGGTGGCGTTTACTTGTTATCCAGCTTAACGAGCATGATACGTTAGCGTTAGCTCGTTATAACAGTATTAAAGCAGGGTGGGTATAGTAACTTTGCACTTGCAAGACTAAAGAAGTGTTTTTATTCACTCGCCATGTGTTGTCATGTATAGCTACACTGCAAAAGAAGCTTTTCTTTCTTAGTCATTTGTCTCATTTTCAATCCAAATATTGATTCATCAATAAAATAATCAACAGATTAATCGATTATTAAAATAAACCTTAGTTGCAGCCCTAATTAGAAAACAAGTTTACCGTCAACCCAATTTTAACAGGGGAATAGAGCATGGCCAGTTTCGGGGCTTTTGACACCCACTTCTGTGCATACTGGCTATTATTAGCTGCATACCTTTGTGGTATCACATGCAGCAACTCCACATCACCCTATACCAAAATCTCTTCATATCGTTTACCCTGTTCTAGTACCATTTTCAGAAATGCCAGTGGACAGGGTCTTTAGGTATTTCGACAGCAAATAAAGTATTTTTCCCTCACCCTCAAACGACAGCTCCCCCTCCCCCAAAGCAGACTTTCACCCACAATGTGAGGAATTTGATGAGCTTGCATTCATGCTATCTCTGCCTGGGCAGATATGTTGAGTAAAATGTCAGAAAGTCACAGTGAAACACCTGCATGTTAACATAATCGGTGCTCAAATAAAAAATATTTTCCACTGCTCTAGATATAAACCCAGTACATCTGACGTTTGTACAAGAAAGAGAGAAATCTGAACATCTCTCCAACATAATCCAGCTGCAGGGAGCTAAACCACATTTAAAAAAAAGCAAACATGAGAAAGAGTTTGCTCACACTGACTGGAAACCACCAAAATCACATCCAGTTGCTCCGACTATTTGACAGAATGAAGATTTATTGAAGATACACCGTGTGCCTGGAGGTGTGTGCCACGTTAACACATTTTTCACTGTGTCCTTTGCACAATGTTTTATGCATGCCAGCAACAAAAGTTTCTGCTTTTAAACTGTATTTTATAGTAGCCATGTGAATCGAGGTGTATTTTAAGTAGCAACCTGAGCTGATGTGGATTCACAGGGAGTATAAATGGGCATTCTGGAGAGAATAAGGACCCACAGCACTAATTTAAATGGCTGGGAAACAGCTGCAGGTGCAGGTGACACCCATGTATTTTGATTAATCTAGCAAAACAGGTTCACTGTTTATAACCATAACTTGGCTGTTCTCCGATATCAGCACTTTCATGTATAAGACTTTTTCTTCTATTTAAATCCAAAACAATACCGAGACTTTTGTAGGAATATGACAATAAATCAACCAGCTACCTGAAATGCACATGCACTGCTCCCCTCATGTCTCTTTAGAAAACCAATCCCAGATTACTGCATCTGATTTCACAGTGCAGAGGGCAATTTTCAACCCTCTGATCTTTAGAGATATGGACGACAGATGGGAGCGTTGGCCTCCTGACAGACACATGCCAAGCAGTGTTAGCATTGCCACTTGCATGGTTAATACTCTTGTGACATTCCAGGTCAATAAATTCCAGAGCCACATTTCCCTTTATGGTTTCCCTTTCTCTTCATTGAACAAAGCAAGAGTCTAGTGTAAACCTGACAGACCAGAATATAATGCTTTCAAATGACATCAAGTCAAAAGAGAATCAATATAAAAGGAGCACATTATGAGATTACTTGTCAAAGGGGGAACCAACGAAAGCACATCAAAGAACATCCACATCAAAATACATACCTATCCTATCCTGCCCACAAATGAATGCCTTTCACCCATTTATGAATTACGACAATGCCAGGCTGATATTTAGAGTGGGTGAGGCAGCTGGGAGAGAGTTTTCACTAGTGATCTGCTCCTCAGCTGGAGGAGTTTTTTGTGTTTGAGCCGTGACCAGGCTTTTGTCTTAGAGCATAACATGATTTCAGCTAAAAGATTTTTAATCTGGCGTGTCCTGAATAGCAAAAACATCCTGTACTGTGGCTTATTTGTGCGATAGATCTCTACTGTTGCCATGTAGCTATTAAAACCACGTCCCAGTGATCCACAGGGCTGCAATGGTCTACATGTTCCTTCATTACTATGAACATGGACCATCAATATTAAGAGCACCAACTGTTAGTTAATCTTCAGCCTAAAATAGTGCCCAACAATTGCACTGTGTGCCCTTACTTGATCGACCAGCTGTAAGAAATTCTTGAGTATTTTTAAAATGTTGTTGTTTTTAAAGTTTTCTGTAATCAGTTCAAGTACATATCCCAAAATACAAAGTACAACACCATTTCACATTCACAATTCTGCTGTGTATGGCTGTGAATATCCAAAACGTAAATGTTAAAACAACACCTTGAAAATGTATATTGTTTTGGCACCAAACAGCATTTCAGAGTTAATGCGGACAGTGTCGTCCATGGAAAGTTGTATGGTACAGTCCAACCAGTACAGCTGCTCAAGATCACACATTGTTTACATATTTTAAGTTACATGCTCAATCCAGAGTACATGTGGTCATTTTCAGAGTGGTTTCCCTACCACAGAGATGAAGAGGGCAGGCCAGCCAAAACCACCCACTAACATCAGACATTTTAGGGGAAACACTGTACACGCACAGCTGTTTACACACCACAAAGACTGATATCTGAAGGCAAGTGACACAGTAAGAAGAAACTGGAACTTCCATGTTGTTTATGTTACACAAATATTATGAAACCACACTGCAGGCTAAAAAACTCTGCTGAAATCACAAAATGACACAGAGCAAACACTGCATGACATCATCTCTAAAATAGTCCAAGGTGTACATAGCCTTAAAATGTGAAGAAACCAAGTTCTACGTGGGCTGCTACATTCTACACCACATCTCATCCAAACCAAGCACTTAACTGTGAAAACCCTAAGATAATGATACAGAAGACCTCTGGTGAAGCCTGGGCGTTGCAAGCTTGTAGTGCAGGACAAGGCTTGGTGTATCATTACTCAGCCAATGTAGATACAGATGTGACACAGAACAGTCATATGGGTTGTTGTTCATGTAGTATTGTCTAAAATGCTACATTTCGTCTGACAAATTAAGTAAACTGCATTGATCTTACATTTGCAACTTTAGTCAAGAGTGTGAAAAAAAATGTTATGCATGTCCAATGTTTATTCGATACTGTTGTGTTATGTTACACCCATTATATGTAAAATATATGGAAGTAGGGGTGGGCGATATGTAGAATATATTTAATGTATCTCAACCTGTTTCACATGAGATACAGTAAATGACTATATTTTGACTATAGAGTATAAATTGTAGCATTAAATTGACAGTATGTACTTCGCTTCGACTTTCACTTCTGCAAACAGCTCACTCCCCCTCCTATCAAGAAACGCATGCACCTTTAATAGGGCTTCAAGCCAACCGCTATCTTGGAGCTCACTCCAGAAAACCTTCTTAGCAAATGCTTATTTTTACTGGAATAACAGGAGGGAAGCGAACTCACTGAGTGAGACGTGAAAACTCAAGAGCAGAGGTCCTTAACAGCCACTACTGGACCGTGGGTCATTTTGTACCGAGCCTCAGACAGTTTGCACGTTTAGGGTCAAATGCAGAGAATACATTTGATTGTAACATGTAACAATGTATTCAATGACAATAAAGTGGATTCTTCTATGCATGCACCATATATTGTCTTGTGAATATAGCTTATAAATATCGCAATATTATATTTAGGCCATATCGCCCAGCCATATATGGAAGCTATTACAACATACACAAAAGGGTATTTGGAGTAACAGAACTACTGTACTATATGTACAAATAAATAAGATAACATAAAACAAAGTTGAAGCAAACAAATGCAAGTGCCACGCTGCATTTGGAGAAAGCATCTCTGAATAAATTTAGCCTGTGTGAATAATAAAAACAGAAATAACAGAGGAGCAAACACGAGTCGGCTACAGCTGTACTTACACAACCAGCATGGAAAAAACTTTTTGGAGATAACCATGTTCTGGGTGACTGAGAACCTTCACAGAGAATTACTCTCCGTTTTGTTTCATACGGAGGCATATTTTAAAATATACACTGCTGTATTTGTCATTATCATGTTTAACCTTTGTTTGTAACGGCTGGATTGAAAGTGCAAAATCATACATTTTTAACTCAATTCCTATGGTTCTATTTTAAAGAAAACATGTACAGGAATAATATTAAAACTTCCCTATATTCAAATATCTCTCTGCATCTATTTTTGATACACCAGGTGGAAAACAGGTGTTTTCAGTTCGTTCAGGTAGATACAGAATGATATTTTAATTTATGGAAAGTAATAAATCATTCATATACATGAACACAGCACATGTACAAACTAGAAGCATTGGAAAGAAGCTGAAACTTTGAGAAGCTACCCTGTACATAAGCAGCAGTTCTGATAAGATGAAAATTGTTTTTTATATCGGAAATATTCTGTTTTATTTATCAAACGTGGCTCAAAATGTTACAGGTGGTCCACATCTTTTCACTAGATACGCCACATAGAAAGGAGAAATGAATAATGCAATAATGCATCTCTTATGTTTTCCCCTGATACATTACAGACACCAGGAGCCAACAGGAAGTAACAGACTTCTTCTATCCAATTGAAGCCATTAGTTAGCCATATGATGCCTGCACAGTGGGTTCTGTAAAAGGCAGCCAGCTTAAATGAGATCAACACTGAGCTTTAATGAGTGTAGGACCGTGTGCACAGAGGGTCTGTTTGTCAGTAGCCCCTACAGTGCTAAATATAGATCATGCTTCATAATCCAAATCAAAAATCCACTGAAGTCCACCACTGTGCATGTGTTATGGTTGAAAGATCCACTCCACTCAAAAATGTATACAGATTTTTATGCTTATATGTACTAGACTTTCTGACTTCTTCTATAGTGAGTGGAGTATGTGCAGAATTTGTCACATGTCGTCAAGTGTGTCTTTACATTGTTCTGCTTAAGGGGACTGGTGTAGGTTCAATTCCCGAAAAGCCTGATTTCAAAATTAGTCAGACAATACAAGATTATCTTCAATCAGTTCAATATGCAAATTCATGTTGGCCGGTTGAAGTCCAATACCACCAACCTAAAGTCAGCAAGAACAGTAAGCTCACACACCTGAAGATGCTAAAAGACCCATAAACTGCAGCACAAATTTCAGTTAATGAGACTACATTTGAAGCCAGATGCTATGAAGTATTAATGTTGGGACAAGTACCGTAATTTCTGGACCATAATTCGCTACATCTTCTTACTTGCTTTGGACCCTGCGGCTTATTCAGCGGTGCGACTTAGTTTTAAAGGTCACCAGGACTAAAAGGAAGCGCGTGATGATGGCGCAACAACTGAACAAGCCGTTAGGAGGCCGTTTGATTTCGGTGGTTTTATTACGCAGAAAGAAGAAGAAGACATGATGATTAATGTTATTTTCATACAGACAACGGCCACGTTACTGCACTTTTACTACTATGTTGGCACTTTTCAGGAAAGATGCTGGATATTTTGTTAAGCCGCCGTGTTACTGCAGCTTTACTGTCAGACAAGCACTTTTAAAAACAAATTAAATTTAGCCATTTAAGGTTATTGCCTCGTCAAGCGCTGTAAGCTTTGTTTTTTTTTGTTATACTGCACTACTATGGTACTATGACTGCAGGACAAGTACGGTTCAGACTGAGGCTCAAACATACATGGACAAATATCTTCACTATCTGTTCGCTATCGTAATGTCACACACAATGTTTCACCGGTGTGTAGGGTAGCGCGAAAGTGGTGGGTGTTGCCATAAGGCCACACGAATATTCATCATATTCGCATATATTACATATTCATAGATCTTGAAGTTTAGAGCGAGTAAGACAGACCAAACCTCTTTATTTGCCCGTTTCAAGAGTTTGACGAATTTTTTCAAAGAACATGTGTCAGACAATACATACACACAATATATATCTTTAAATGTGACTGGAGTAGGACTTTAAGGGAAATAATTAATCTACTCACTGGTTTCAGATGAATATAGTACAGATAGTGTAGGATATGATACAGTGGCCTTCTAAAATATCTATCCCGCAAAATCAATTTGTATCCAAGTAGTGTAATGAGACATTAAGCCAACTCTGTCTGCTATTTGGGTTCAGCTACAATGTTTGAATACCACACCCTGTTCAGCTGATAGTGGACAAAACAGGCCAGTGTAGAGGGAATAAAAGTCACAACACTAACAAAAGCCAATGAAAATGTCCTGGTTCCTACAATACAAGAATTTTTGCCAGCACAACACTGAGTTACAGAACAATAGCTCACATATAGGCGCACCGTTTATGTTTTTGTCTTATTTATACAGCATGATAGCAGTGATAATTTTAAAATCTGCCATTCATTTTAACATTAACAGCTGAGAATATCTAAATGGACTTCTTTGAGTCTGAGACAGTGGCTCATTCACTTCTTATACACTTGTTTACAACATCAACAGAGTCATGTTTTTTTAATGGAAAAAGGGCTCGCCCGTTCATCACCATCTTTGAGCCATCCCTGTCCATTTGAAACAACAACTTGTTTTGGGGAAAAAACACATTTGAAAAGTTATTTTAAAAGAACCACTTGGGAAAATGTACAAGTCATTAAATTCACAGTGTCTTCATCTCCACAAAATACCAGAGCCAGGCTCCAGGGGGTTTCCGGTTCACAATTAGCACATGAATTGGTTTGTGTGGTAGGCTTATTAGAAGGACTGCTAAAAAAGGATGGCCACTGCCAGCACTGTACTGAGTCACACTTTACAATACTGATATATGTATACTGCCATAACTCGTTTCAGGTTACGTGTACAAACTTTATGCATGAGAATTGTCAATTTAAAGTGGAGTGTATCCAGATGGTCCAAATAAGCACAACACCCAAGTCTGTTTGTTTTAGCCATGACAGTGGAAAAAACAGGGGTGAACCTAAGTCTTCTCTCCAGTTTAAATTCAGAATTGCTTTTATCACTTTGTGTTGTTTGCACAGTGTTAATTGTTGTATGTTTAAATGTCATTGTGCTTGTTTTTTACTCATGAAAAATGCTGTAATTTGCGTTTCATTCTTATCTTGACTCTAGAAAACATGACTACAAATACATTTAAAGTTAATTATATGACATGCGTCATATGTTGTTGGCCAATTTCTGCTTTTAATAGCTTGAGTACTTAAGTATCGTTTGCTCCCCTGTGCTGTAATGATCTAAAATCAAATCCAATACATTCCTTTTTTACAAACTATTTAAAGAGAGGCTTAGGTGAACAATGAATATTAGATTAGAGGCAATGGAGGAAATTGAAGAAAATCACTATAGATTCTATAAATAGCTTTTCTTCTGTTTCAAAGAGTATTGTATGCTTGTAGATCTCCATAAAGTTCTCATTCAGGCAACAAGCTTCCAGAGGAGCAGATGGTGTCCTGTCCGGCATTATAGACAGCACAGCTTAAAAAAATCTTAAAGACAGAGCTGGTATAAACTCCTTCCTTGTCATTGTCTCCTCTTACAAAATTTAAAATTTCATTAAATGCTATTTTGCAACAAAAATCTGTCTTTGTAGCTTTACATCCATAGCCATTTAAAAAAATAAAAAAGCACTGAAACTTAAATGGCTGTAAAAAAAACAGCCAACAAAAGTAAGCACTCCCGAGATAAATGGCAAAACAATTCAACGGTACTGTTACAAGCACAAACAGCTGGGCCAAAGTGTCAAACATTGCCACCCCCTCAACACCAAACTGAGAGAGGTGAGATACTGACACCAAAGAGTCAGTTTCATTGTGGCTATCCAAAAAAGCTATTTATTATTTCACAAACTGACTATTGACTTTGTTGCGCTTACCTCACAGAACGAAGATCTGGCTTGTAGTCCTTCATCTTCTTCACAAGAATTAACCCAACGCGATGCCATCATTCAACTTCTCTTAAAATCCTGTTTACTGTGAACGCCCACATTGAAAACAGCTCCAGAAGGATGCAGGAAAACTATGTTCCACTCTGTCCACGTTACACCTCCATTCTTGCTTGATTTCTTAGTGCATCTCTGTGAAAGTGGGAGAGAGGCATGTTAATGCTGGATTTAGCTTTGTTGAGATAAAAAAAAGTTGATTTGCAGGACTCTCATTGTTCAAGGGTTTGTAAAAACAACATGAATCAATACCCCTGTTGTTTACCTCGCATAATAATGGACCATCCTTCCTTAATTTGGGATACTAGTCAACATTGTGTAAAAGGTCCTGACTTAAAGCCATTTTCCACATGTTTATGTGGGTTGACCTAGTAAAGCTTTACACACGACAGTTGTTCACAACTAGGAAACAAGTTTACTTTATAATTGCTCTACATCACATCAGCACCAACAATTTAGGCGTGTTGCCATCGACTTGAAGCACAACAACGTGGGAAGTCACCACTGCATAATGAATGACCAGCAACAAGTGGAGCACAGACGGGAACACGGCGAAATAAATGTCCGTAACATTTGAAGTGAAACTATAACAAACGTATCTACGCACAGTATTACAATATAGGTCTCTTAGTTTCACTGGGATAGTTGTGTTTACTAATAAAGACGTTTTTGTGATTTGAAGGGGTAAATATGAATTTCTCTTGTTTGAGGTCGAGGAACGAGCACAGCGTGTCGAGCTGTTGTTCTCAGTCGATCAATTTTCCTTAATAATGTAATACTACTAAAACATAACACAAAAGTGGGAAACTTTTTGGGAGACGTCAAAGTCACTCTTTACAATATAGAGTTTTTAAACGTTACTCGTGGAGCAGGTATAAGCACAGCCAGAGCAAGTCGAGCAAGAGGCAGCTAGCGCTGCGGTTAGCATCTATGCTAACGCCTGGAGTTTAAACAAAGTTACCTGTGTAGTTCAGAGGCGTCGTTACAGGCGGCCAGCTGCGGAGGCGGTTGTCCATAAAGCCGAGTAGAAGTAAAAACATATTGTGGGAGCTCCCAGATAGTCAGACGTTGTCATAATTCAGTATCTTTGGGGTACAAGTCGTCTCCCAGTTATTTTTCCGACCCCATTCACGGGAGTCGCATGGTGCCGCTTTGGAACTGGAATTCTTTTTGCCTCCAGCGTTCCCGAATCTCTGGGAGTCCACCTTCGGTCAACAGGACACCCGCAGCCAATCACAGGCGACGTTCGATTTGACCGGACCAATCAGGTGCGAGATTACAAAAAGTCTACGCTTCGCTGGTAAAAAAAAACAAAGAAAAAAAACTCGTGTTTTTTCAACACAGTTCAGTGAGTCTAGAGCTAAAACTTTGTTAGGAGGATAAAGTAGAACTACTCACACACACTGTGCGTTAAGTCCTCAGATGATTTGTGGTTTTCCACAATCCACATCACTCACTTTTGCTTTACACACATAACAAGGCTGAACTGAGAGTCACATGTTCTGGTTCAAAATTAGGTCGAGCATGTGGAAAGTGGGTTCACACGTACTACACGGCACGGCATATATGCTGATACTACATATGCCCAAAGCAAACAGTTCAAACTACACGCTTAACACTACCTCTTGTGCTGCACAGTCTAAACAGATTCTAGCTGTATACTCGAAACAAGTGCTCAGAATCTCAAGAGCCCGACAAATGTCCCCTTTATTCCTCTCCGACATAAGGGGCCACCTGTTCTTGGAATCACCAGCTTTTGTTGCAGAGGTCAGTTTAGGGAGGAGACTTGCACAAAGCTGTCCTGTCCGGGCAGTTCAGTTTAATATAGATATAAACAAGCATAACATTTTCTAAAAGAGATGCGTTGCACACTTTTGAGATATGTTTAGTGACTTCCTCTTTTCTATTTTCTTAGCAGTTTACTTTTGGCTTCAGATTGCATTTAAACATATTGCCCACATAAAATTCCTTTTTCATGAAAATCAAGTCACCTATACACTATACGTCAAACGGTCTCCATTCATTGTACAATGTTTAATGTACAACGATCCTCAATAGTAATAATAATCAAGTAATGTATAATAATAATCACACGGGGCTAATTCTCTGCATATGCCAGTATTTTTGGACTTCATCTAGCTAGATTCTGTTAAAAAGGTCAGTCAATTCATTGTAATCCCCAGCAGACCTGAGTTGGGAGAAGAACAGTTTTTTTTTTGCAGCAGCACTTCATGTACCCTGTGTAGAGACTGGGCATCATATGTCATGTGTGTACAAAGAGCACAACACAACAGACTCTGTTTTGTTCCCCTTTTCTTATTCATTTGCAGTTAACCTATTTTTTTTTAACCCAACAATAGTAATGTGATGCACAGGGTGTGATTTGTGCCATCAAACAGACTCATAATCATAAACTAATATTCAAATGCTGAGGGGTTTAAAACCGTGATCAAAACCACAGAAGTGTTAAAAATATTTTAATGTAAGTTAAATCTCAAAAGGAAATATAAAAATCATTGACATCAGAAAATAAAGGTCTTTTCTGGAGACTGTTGGAGGGCTTGCAAAGATGACAGTAGGATCCCTTGTGTTTTTGAATGAAACATCAAAAAGGCAATGCACAGATAAGAACATTTTAACATTCCAATCAAATAGCGGCTTTAATTGCCTAATAAAAAGTGTAACTCCCTGTTATTCCAAACAATGCTGATACATTTCCTGTGTTACGTTTTGACGCACAGAACTAAAAAACATACCTATTGCCACTGAATACAGGGATGTGGCATCTGTGTTTGAGGTGAACTAACAAAGGCAAACAGCAGCAATATTTTCAGCATTAAACAGTTCCATTAATAATCCAGTAATTCAGTTTTGTAAACATTAAAAATTGAGTTGCTGCCTTAAAACACATCGTTGCTTTGTTAAAAGCAGTTAGATATCAGTGTCTATTATTAAAACAGATAACAATTTCATTGGGAAACTGCTCTAACATAACAGAGATGCTTGTCACAATAGCAGCTTTATCGGAATGGCATCTCCAAGACAAGGTTTGGACTTCCTGTTAGGTGACGTCCATGTGACAGTTGCTTCTTCTGCAGTTTTCTTAAATCTTGTATTTCATCTTCCCGCTTTCACTGATCACACAGATATGCTAACAAAGAAGGAAAAACAACAGTCACACTAGAGAATATGAGCAAGTTCTGCAACAGTACAGTATTGGATACTTGTATGAAAGGGTTTTCAGACACCGATTACAAGCTCTTTGTCTGAAAAAGAACCACTGTCGTCTGAAATTAGAAGGCACAGACTCACATTGAGGTCTCTGAAATACTCGTTGTAGTCTAAGGCATACCCAACCACAAAATGATTGGGTATCTCAAAGCCAACATCTGAAATATAAGACAGAGGTTATGTAAACGTTAAGTAGTTGCATCAATTGTTGTAAATGTGACTAAAACCGCACTGATGGTTGGTCAAGTACATACAGTCAGGCATACACGCGGAGTTCTGTGGAACTCTCTTCACCAACAGCCTAGGGAAAAATAAAAGCAGACATTATTACACAATATCCATTCCTACCTTCCGTGTATGATGTCAAAGAGCAGTATTCATTTTGAAATCGCATTACCCGAAACATCCGTCACTTATTCTGTCTTTGTCTCTCTCTCTCTCTCTTCTCTGTCTGTCTAGACGGAGGGACAACTGATCTGGTTTTCTTTTGAGATCTTCACAGCCATGACTTACCCTGCTACTTTGATCATTTTGGGCCTGAAGGCTTCAACATGCTTCAGAAGTGTTTTCATTGTCTTACCGGTGCCCACAATTGCCTGTAGAGGGCAAAAACAGAAAAAAAACTGCATTGAGAAAGCAGGAAGTAGAAGGATAAATCACACATTTAAGTAAAAAGGAAGAAGTTGGTCACACTATACTTGTATTACGTAATTATCACTTACAATAAACCGGTTGACTTCAACTGAAAATGGAAATTTAAACACAAATTATGACCTGACCTCTTGTACTAGAAAGAGGGAAAGTTAGTGGTGGCACAAAGCAACAGTAAGTAGTGTGCTTTGTCTTCTTTACCAACTAAACGTAAAATAGGTCAACATGCCCCATATATAGAATAGTTTGTCCTCACATTTCGAGTTTTCAGTTGAGAAAGACTATGAGAAGTGAATATAACAGGTGAGAAGACAAATGCTTGCTGCCAAGAGAAACAGGGCAGTGAGAAAAACCAAAATAGTACTAATGGGGATCCTGACCATCAGAAAAGATTTTCATCAACTGTTACTGTAAACAGTTTGAATGAGATATCTAGTGAACACAAAATACTCTTATATGTTTAAAATACTACATTAAAGAAATATATATTACTTACTGCTAGTATCCATAGTAACCGAAAGACGTCTATGCGTGGACTAAAAACGTGTTAGCCACATTATATCTTACAACCAGTAAGAAATATTTACTTAGTGAGCAATTTCCTTTCCTGTAAATCCCATTTCCCTGGTGCATCAGTATTCCCGCTGCAGGACTAAAGAACTGTGCCAATAATGAAAGTTAATGGTCATGACGGGACCCCCCCCACACACACAAATACACAAATCTCCTATTCCCCAAATACATGTCAGTCAATTATAAAGTCTCTTCATGTTGAATTTAGGTTCTTTAGAGGGAATTAAAATACTTTACGTGGCTCCCTGACCTGGATAGCCAACTACGGCAAGTAATACAATAGGCCCATTTATTGAAGGGGGGGGGGGAGTGAATCAGAAACATGGTCAACTCACCTCAACAATCAGCACGTTCTTAAATCAGTATGTTGGGAAAGAAAGAAACATACTTTTGTTAGAAACAGATACAAAAGTTATAGTATTTTCTAATGAAAGACACATTCTTTACACAAACAGCTGTGTAATAAGTAACGTAACTCTTATACTGCATTATGTTGCACAGCAAAAAAGAACTAAATTCTGATCTATAAGCATCTCCTCATGTGTTGAAACATGGACTATCAACAGAGTTGGACCCAACCCCTTTTGCTAAAGCAGGCTCTGTATGAGCAATTCTTTTATTACCCATGATATCAGCAATTACGCATGAAAATTGTCAGCAGCATTTTCCAGACGGGAAATGTGTGTTCCTACAGTCCTTCTTTGAATTTCACACTGAAATAGCTGAGATTCTGCAAGTGTTTGTCTAATCAACTGGAAACAAATGGGCACTGTTTATATTAAGGGGCATAATCTTCTTTTTCCCTTAAGCAGAGTTAGGGCAAGATAAAAAAAAAAAAGAAAAGTAACTGCCATGTAATTGGATGCAGTTTACTCATGTCTGAACAAAGAAATCATTCAAGCATGCCGTCATGCTTTGTTTTGGCCTCAGCAACTATACATAATTACTAAGATTTCTGTAAACCTATAAAGAAATAAGTTTCATGTTAAGGTTTATGCAGAACGAGGGAGTTACTGTCTGCTGACTATACAGTTGGGAGGCGTAACACGGGCCATGTAATATGTTCCTTGCCACACAATTATTTCACTTCTTCCAGCAAAACATCGCAGCATTCAGTTACAAACAAGTCGACTAAGTTTAGTTTAGAACATCACAGGGAGCTCAGGGATTTCACAAGCACACTGAAAATACTGGGAGAGAAGCAGTCGGCAGTGATTCAAACGCACTACCTCATATCCTCCTTGTGTGTAAGGTCTTTATGCCACACCCGACCACAGAGCATTTTAGTGTGCGAGTGTGAGTATTCACATTAGCTGATTCATATTACATAGAGATACTCTTTGCTGACTTTTGACCTGCAGTAGTGGCTGAGATTTACTTTATTATACACGCGCATGCACACACCCTCATACAGATATGGGATACTTATGAGTAGAGATAAATAATTGCTCATTCTGCAAACACACAAATGGTCACAGATGCACTCATGCCTATTTTTGTCAGTTGCCTGACTGACAGAAATATGCATTACACTTGCTGTTTTTTGTATGACACTACAATGTTTGTCTTGGGCTTGGCTTACGCAGACTTTGCACTGAGGGATGGTATACATTTAAAGTAGTTTTTAGATTTTTAAGTGACTATTTTTTTTATATGAATAGGGATTTACTCCTCCACTAATTGTTAAATTTCATTATTACTAATTTCAACACCCTATATTCAGTAAAGTACTGATTTTAATGACAATATAACCAGACAGCAGAACTACTATATGTCACTGTCATCCTCCTGGTCTACTCTGATATCCACTCTTTATATCTTTCCATTTACATAAATGTAAAATGTTGCTTCCTCTGTGATGAAGTGGAACAAGCATATAAACACGTATATTACATCACATTGTATCTAATCAATGCTGGGTTTGTCAGAAACTGCCATCTTTGATCTGCTTTATGGGAGTAAACCATTTCCTCAGATTGAAGGAAGGCTGCCCTCTTGAGGCTGTCATCTTTCAGTGCCTACTATCGCCATGCTACTGCGTGTTTGTTTTATTGTTTTGTAGCTCAAGCTGATGTTTCGTAGGGTTAGGAATCTGTGTGCTCTGGGTTAAAAGGGCAGGTGGAATCAGAGAAATACTACCTTTTCAGCTAAAAAAGTCAAATCTTCAGCGCCGAGTATGTGAAGATCCTCTGTCGACTGGTCATTCTGTGGAAATACAAATCCAACAGAGAAAATATCTTTATGTCACGAGTGGATGTTTTGTGCATTGCTTTGCATGGAAATGCAAAGTACAAGGAAATGTGGATATGTCAGTTTTCTCCTTTGACACATCACTTACAGGAAAAATCCCATTTGTATTTAAGACTGCACATTTAAGGCCAACTTAGAGGCGACCGTGGATCAGTTGGTAGAGCAGTAAAGCAATTATTAGTACTTTTACGAACGTACATAAAGATCTGTCTGTCACATCACCGTATCACTCACATAGTTCTGACCAAGTCACAAGACTCATCGTGACTGATGCGCGTGCCTCTCCGTTTTCACACATGCCAATTAAGTTGCAGTGTCAGCATCCAAGTGCCTTTCATGTAGCTGTGGGCACAGACTCACCAGGTAGCTCTTGAGACGGATAAAGTGGACCCTCATGGGCAGCGAGTGGTTGGAGTTGCAACTGAGCGCCTTGATCCGGTCCACCAGGTCAGCACAGAACTGGTAGCCTCCCTTCAGCACACACAGCACAACAATGTCATGGTTTCCCAGGTCATCCATGATGTTTCGGGCAAGACGCTCTGTCCTGTGAACAACTTGACAAGTGAATTTCTACTGTTACACACACAAAGATCTGTTTTAATCTTGTTTACATGTCAGCCATCTGAGATTCTCGTGGTAGGTTAACATACCTGCTAGGACAGGCTTTTATTCTGATCAGACCAATCATCTAAAATAACAAGTGATGAGTGTTTACTTTCACTCATATACTGTACTACAGCATACTTACTAGCACTACAGGTAGGTGATTAGGTCGCTGACAGAAAATGCATTTGAAAAATACATAAACTTTAAACAAACCTTCTAAAAGGTTGAATTACACGCTTCTTTTTATTGTATGATAGCAAATAGTAAATCTGCCTTTTGTCAGATAAACAGATGTAGCTCTGGGATGTGAGAAATCCTAAACAGCATATTTATCTGTGAAGGCTCGCAGTCACCCAGGTCATAGTTAAAACAGCATATGATTAAAATATTCTGAGGCCATTTAGCTAGAACGGTCACTTTGTGCAGTTGGGTGTCAATTTCTTAACATTCATTTCAAATTTCCAGAGGTTTTCTACAATGTAAATGGCATTAACTGCCATTTCTGCTGTACCTGTCCATAATCACGCCGTGTGGGATGATGACAGAGTCTAAATCTCCGGAGTAGTGAGCTGGATAGTTGAAGAGGTCTAAACTGTAGCCTGGCCAGTCATCGCTAATCTGGGGGGGAAAGAGATAAAGCGGAATTAACTTCTGCTGCAGTTTACTCGTACATGTAGAAAACCAATATAGCATCTGGATTACTGAACACATTGTCTAAAACATGCATCTAGAAGCTGCGCAAAGTTGACTGCGCAGAAACCGAGCCCGTGCGTCCGTCAACGGCTAAACTTTTCTTGAATTCCTGCGCTGCTGACAACAATGCAATATCTGTCCATCCACTGTTTTCTTATTTATTTACCACAATCCCATTGTTTCTCCTCGGCAGATCTGCCATGTTGTTTTTGTCGCTTACACAAACCCGGATTGTGCTACAAGAAACTGGTCGTACAAGCTTGGACAAGGATGTGGCACTGCCAGGAGAGAGGAGGAGCATCGGGTGGAGGAATTTCCCGGACACCATTGTGGACTCTGCCGCCACCAGAGGTGCTATAACCTAACGAGTAACCGAGATGGTTTGAAACGCTGCTCTGTTTTCTTGTAAGAGGAGTTGGTAGTTACAGGATGAAGCAGCAGGGGACAAAAAACATGAAAGCTTTGAATAGCAACACACTGCTTCTGCAGAGTGACCTCAGCACTTCTGACTGTACTTTACGCGGTCACGCTCATTGACTGCTTTCAGTGGCGCATCTAGGATTTCTAAGTAAGGGGCCACCTAAGGGCCACAATATGCATAGCGGGGCCAAGTATTTCTGCAGTGAGAGAAAAAAAAACAACTAAAATCTCCTTACCAATTTGACATGCATGTTTTCTGTGCAGCATCTGAGAAATCAAGCTTTTTATTCATTTTTTAAAACCTGTTTTACTTTTAATACGGACTGATGAGTGACAGTACAGGTGCACTTCAGGGGGACAATCAGATTTCAGCTGGGGCACTGGCCCCGCCCCTGGAGCCGCCACTGACATGTGCCAGTAGCTATAGAATACAATAGGCCTACAACACTCGGCAGAATATATGTGCCCTGCTTTATTTGACTGTAAGTCCCTCGCAGCTCTTCGGGTCATCCTGGTTCTGAAATGTAAGTAAAACAAACAGAACAAATATAGAAAGGGGCCTACAGTGTTGTTTCTGAGTCTGACCACGACAAAGTGGAAAAAACATTTTATAGCTCAAACACCTAAAGACACAGCAACTGTTATAACAAATTACAGTTTTAACTTGTTCAGTGTAACGGAAAAGCAGAACGGTTGCTATTCAAAATAAGAAATGAAGTAGTGTGCTAACATTGCCATCGTGTGGGGACAAGACACTTCTGGCCCTATAAACAGTATTATTGTTATAAACGGAACATTTATGATCTAACTTAATATTTAGAAGGACATGTCATTTAAGACGTCTAGATGCCACACCCAATCACTATGCACAATATGCACAACATACTGTGTGTCTGTGTGGTCTGAGTGTAAATGAGTGAATTTCGGATGTACCACCCAGGGATCTATGTGGTCAGTTTGTCCGGCAGCAGCAGCAGGGTCTGGTCTATTGTGTCACTGCACATTAGAGCAGTCTGCTGGGATCTGTTGAGGGAAGAAGACAAGGTGTCTGGGCCACCTACCCATGTTCTTCCACAGCAGCTGTAATTATAAACAGTGGTACGATGACAGCTGGGGAGGCAGATGTCAACAGCAACATTAGATTTCAATCAGCCTGCACAGTGCCAGCACCTCAGAGGAGTGAAGAGGTGTTAAAACTACACTGCATGACAAAATCCCCTCTAAAATGACTGAAAACAGTTATCATTCTCTCCACAACTTATGTCACAACTTATGTCTTTGTTGCAAATGATGGAGGGGGTGGGGGGCTCTGGGATAATCACTGAGCAATGCTGCACAAGCCAGAAGATGTTCCTGGGTGAAGTCTTGTCACATTGTCTTTGATGCGTCTGTGTTGGTGAGAGCAGTCCGGCTCCTTTGCTGCCCTCAGGGCGCAGGGGAGCAGTCGGGTTTTGGCATTTCACACTCCCTCAGCAGTCAAGGCCTGTGACTGTCTGCAGACTTTACCGCCAACTGTTCCCGTGTACCCTCTCCCGTGTTGTTTGGCCAATTATGAATGTTCAGTTGGTATGAAAGTAATTCTGTCAGACATGCAACTGTCCAGCCAGATAATATCAGGGGGGTTGTTTGTAGTATAGAGGAGGAGGATTTCATAAGGCATGATCTGAATATTGATATATATGGTGACAAAGAGCAAAAGCAATTTGCAAAATGAGCCAAATATCTTTCTTTATTTCTTTCTGTTATATATTCGTGGGGAATTTGAGAACTGCAGGTCATTCTTAGAAATTATTTTTATTCCATCATGCATGCTCCAAGAGCACTAAATGTGTATTCATTTGCAGCTGATAATTTTGCCAAACAAATGCTCTAATTATCCCGCTTCAAATTATGTTCAAAAGTGTCCAGACGTTTAGGAAACCGCTGCGTTTTTTCATAGATTTGGATACTAAGTAGGACTTAATGAACTTGCGGCTCAGGGTCACAGGGTAAGAAAGTATTTAAGGACACTAACACTACTTCATTTTGTTCTTTTCATGTGATTTGTTGAAAATGAAAGACTTGCCCTGTAATTAAGATATCCCAGAATAGACATATGGTATCACTGTGGTCATGTGCTGCTTGATATAAATATTCATTCTTTAGTGTAATATAGGAGGGATTTTGTTACTGGGTTTTTTTTGACTCACATAAATCCTAAAAATAAAATGCAATTATAAAAGGTGTCTGTTTCACTTTAAATCATCACAAATAGCTGCTTTCATGTGATGTTCCTGCCTTTTCCCTTTCTCTATGTGACTCTGTTAAATGTCCTTTCAGTGTTACCTACTCTTGGTTTGAACATACAGTAAATACCCATACATGTGTATTTGTGTGTCTGAATGCATGTGCGTACACTAATATGTTGGACAGGAGCCATTACAGGAGGCAGGAATAAAATGGGGATGTCTACTGGCAGTCACTAACCTTGGGTGTCTTTCAGTTATCACAACAGTGTCTGTGATTACCATCGTGCCACTGATGCCTTCATATGATGCCGAACAAAACAGCGGGTCTTTGCTCTCTCGGAACGTCAACAAGAAAAAGAAAATGCTGATATATGGTCTTGCTGTATTACATATCATTTTAATGTGTTGAAAAACCTTTTCCAACAAAGCAAGCCAAGCACAACAATGGTGCACATAAACACATGTTGAAAGTTCATGAGCTAATTCACGAGAGTAAGAAAGCAAAACGTAATAGGCTACATTAAGCATAACAATAAAAAACAAAAAAATACAAAAGAACAAATAGGCCACACAACATAAAAAAGTTTCTATAAACAAGGTTAGACTGCTCAGAATACACGAGTTGACATGATGATATGTCCCTTCATTAATCTTTAACATTTACAATCTTCATAAATGGTTGATACTGAAAGAAATCAGTCTGATAGTAGTGAGACAAACATGAATTCAAATGTGTACATTTGTTTTGGTGTCAATTGGGTCACTAAAGCAGTACCAGCAGATTAATTATGTTGATTTATATGTAAATAAGTGTCCAGAAGTGGACACAATTCAACAGAATATGAAACGCAACTTCATCTTTACATCAAAGTATCCTCAGCTGAGCAGCGGTTCAGGTACCTCCAGATGCTTATGTCACGGTGATGATAAGTGGCTCCATGCTGCAAGCATCTCTGGACCTGTGCTATATATTCAGCAACAAGGATTCACTGTGTAAGTACGTAAAACTCTATTAGCATAATGATTTCCCTGTTTAAGTGGATTGTGGTTCATGTATTGAAAAACAAACTCAGTTACAGATGTCTTTGACAAACTTTGTTTTGCATCGAAAGTGATATTTCGTTTTGTATTTCTTTCAGTGGAACATTATTATTTGCGCAATTGTAGCACCAGAGCTAAATGACAGAATATGGTGATTTAAATGGGCTGAAAAACAATAATGTTGTGTGTATATATATTTAATGAAAAAAAATAAACCAGACCTTTTTTTGACAGTTACGTTTTGGTTACATCAGCATTTTGGCATCATTAAAAAAACTTTTTTCTGCCGTTGTGTTGATGGAAACAATTTAAATAAAATATCATGATGGATTTAAGTAAATTAAATTCAGTTTTCTCCTAAGAAAAAAACAACTTGTGTCTCATTGAATACTGTAATGTCATCGTCACTCTACCATTATGCTGCAGAATCAAAACCAACATGGTGTAAAATAATTTGCTTTAAGTTGACATATCCTCCATCTTAATGAACGATGTCAAGCTTGTCTGATTTGATGACAATTATTTATTTATTGTTTTACAGATAGCATACTTCACAGGGTTACCTTAGAGGTAAAGTCTCCTGACAGAACTCTGTTTTGATTTGTCGGAGACAGAGGGGAAGATGAACATAGTTTTTTTTAATCAAGCACACATTGTAAACAACTGAGCAATATTTAAGTCTAAATGGCGTACCATAGAATAGGTGAGACAAGAAAATGTAAGTAAGAAGATGTGCCTCTTGCTCGCAAAGACAAAGATTTCATTTTTACAAAACAAATAATGGTCACTGACATTTTTTCTACTTTTTTTAGTGGCTGAGAGGTAGAATGAAGTATTTTCAGTTAAAAGCAATGATTTGATTTATTTACTTTATCATATTTCATTTCATCATACAGAGTGAAAACATTACGAGTGAATAAGTAACCCCAGCCCTCCGCATATAATGTGAAATCTGTACAAACGTCTCAATTGATTGCAGTATTATTTGGAGTTTCTATTGTGAAACATTTTGTTTGTATCCCAAATGTCCAATGTCATAAGCAGAGGAAATTTTTTTTCTTGCTTAGGGTTTCACAGTAACTCTCCAAAGTGTGGGACAGTGAATTCCATTGTTTAATACTGTGGATATCAAGGTCAGTCCATGTTTTTTTTGTAGATGAGGTGTAGAGATGGAGATATTCAATTGGAAGTATCTGAATGAACGCTCCCAGGTCCTTCTGTGGGCGATGTCACTGACGAAGGAGTCGGAGCATCTTGCCAGCCACCATTTGTCTGTGAAGAAAAGAGAGTATGCTTAATGGTAAAATAGCATATTGCCTGATACTACATGGGTACAAGGTATCTTTGAGGCTAAGGTTGGCACTATTGTGTTTCCAGAATTAAGCACACATTTGCCAGACCGAAAATAACACTGGTATCAATATCCTCATCTAAGGCTAGACAATAAAGCAATAAAATATTTCCCAGAATGTCAAACTATGTAATACTAACTAGTGCATCATATCAACATGATCGTGCATTGCTGTATGTTTCGCTATATATAAAATATTCAGAATGTAGGTAAAATGCTTCAAATCCAGATAAATCTGATTGGGCCTTTGAGTAGTATTTTCAGTCCTTAGTGTAAATTAAGAACCTATAAATCCTAAATAAAATATGAAAGCTACCTGCCTTCGCCTTTAGTAACAGGTATCCAACAGCTATTTCAACAGTCAACACTAAAAACTGACAAACCCTGCTTTTTAGAAGAAGGTTCATTAATAAATATTCTTTCAGCCACTGCCCTCATTTCTTCCTCCAAACACAAGAGATGAAACACTGAACATGCTGATCTTTCCTACAGAATATCTCAGAATATACCTATGAGATGGTTCATAAAAGAATAAATTATCACAATAAATAATAGCTCTTTAAAATGGAGGCCTTCTCAAATCATGATAAAAGGTTGACTAAAGACCATTAATTGCAATTTCCACACTAGTGAAAGCTGGAAATGTGCTTTGGCAGCCTCTTATTTCCCAACCCTGTTATTTTGCGTAAAGACTGTCTGTCATCTTATTCAGAAGCAAAAAGGAAAAAAAAAAAGAATGATAAAAAAAAACATTTCCAGTCTCTGAGAGAGGCAACACCCACAAGCAATTTGAGGGGTGTAATTGCTGTTCAAGGATAAAGAAGGAGAGACAAACCATAAGAGTTCAGTCAGTAGCTCTTAGAAAGAAAAATATATCATTTGGGTTAAATAAATACAAGCACTTCATTCACAACTCCTGAAAGACAGCGGCTTTTAAAAGTACTATAACAGCCTCATATCATCATCAACAATATCCACTATAGTTTATTTTATTCTGTAAGTCCAACAGTATGATTTTAAATCTCAAAATGTAGCTTCTTGCAAATTCATCAACAATATAGTGTATGTCAATTCCGGCAAACATCGAAAAATTTGATTAGGAAGAGAGATGCAACGGTTTAGCAAATCTAGAGCTTAATGAAGCAGGCGATCAAATAAATATTGTCCTATTGTCATGCCATTTCATAACATTTGTTGAAACTGGACACCTCTTTCCTGTAGAGCCTGTTGCATATTGTAACTGGCCTGATGCACCCATGTTCCTATTTTGGCATGAAGGGTGTTACAGGCCTGGCTGTCAGTGTCGCTGTTCCTGTGGATGAATGATCTGACCAATGTGCTTGGACTACTAGCCCAAAGCCCCGCTCCTTCTGTGCCTGTGACTGTCGTATGGACTCTGTTCAGCCCCGTGCTGCCTGTCGCTATGGATCTACATGCTAACACACTGCCTCCAGTGTTGCCTGTTCCGCCCTGCCCAGCCCTGCCCAGCAAGAAGACCTAGAAAACCAGCCCAGCCCTTGACAGGCTAGTTAAGGAGTTATTTTAAGAATTAGCAGCTGGGAACTTTTTTGTGAAGTCAGCCACAGAGGGGATAGGAGGTATGATTTGTCCTATGGTGCCAATGGGGGAGCAGCATTGGGAGGCAGGATGACACCGGTGTCCTTGTTCCTGTCGACTGCAGGTGTCTCGCTAACGCTAATATCCTCCGACAGACTAGGAGCATGTCCAGCTACTCAGCCTGGTAGCTGCCTCATTGCCTGCCACGTAGGGCAACACTAGAGTGCACGAGGGGGGGGGGGGGTCAGGCTGGACAACAGCCCGACTCCGTCCAAGTCTGTTAAGCGGCATTTCAGTATGTGCAATGAATTACACAATATTATAAACATCCTGCAATTGGGCAATCATACATGCAAAGTAAGACAGCGAAGAAAACACTGAGAAGCACAGAAGGAGATTGTTTACAGGTCTTACGTTGATGCCCTGTGGACTGTACATCTGGCTGGCTGCAAGGCTGTCACTGTATCCTCCGGTCTGGCTGATAACATGGCGAAGGGTATCCACCTGGAACCACAGGGACACACAGACAAAAGGCCTGGTCAGACAAAAGCTCTGGATAACAAAGACAGCCATGCACAAGGAAAGGTCAGTCTGATAGTAAAAGGGTACCGTAAACAGGAAAAGGTTACAAACAGTGAATCATAATGATGCGGCTGCTATTACAAGGTTGATAACAGATGTTGGAAAAGGACAAAAATACAAGAACCACAACATTAGCCAACAGATTATGAATGTATCTGCAATTGTATCAAGATAATACATCAAAATAAATAAAATCAAAATCTGATAAATTCAGACATTAAATAATTCAATCATCTAAAACACATTCTCCGAAACGTAGCTCCACACTACAGACAATATTGTCTACTGTATATACAGGGATAAATACTCCTTTGTTTTGCAAAATTAAAATTGAAATCTAAAACTTTATTGGAATACTGTTATTTTCTTATACGTGACAGATTCACTGGAAGCTGATTTGCAGCTTTTACCACACAATCAGGCGATGCATGAAAACACACCTACCATATGGATTTCACAATAAATCAAACTACTCTAGAGGCCAATTCAGTCCAAGTTGCACTTCCCAGTTACTTTTTTTGTTCTTTTTTTTAATTGCACATTTCTGAGTGAGACTGTGATCAGAAAAATAGCCCCTTTAAGAAGAACAAAAGAAAGAACATGACTTTCAATAATGAAGGGTCAACCCTAAAGACATCTTTATCTCTTATAAGAGTTGTTCTTTTTGAATATTCATCAATGTCCTAAAGCTTTTGGAGAGCTGATCAGAATAGAAAAATGAGGGGGGGACACAGAAATGATGCCAAAAGCTCCAAAACAATATTAGAAAATCACCCTGGGTACTGATTCCTTAATCTGTGGTGAGAGTTGTAACACTTGAAACACTGTGTGGTCATCACTGTCCACTGGGGCAAGGTCAGGGAGCTACAGTGCACCAGTGGCTATGCAAACTCTTGTCAGGAACGCTGATGAGCGTTGCACCATTTCCAAAACTGTCTACAGTTGTCTACTCAGCTATGGGTTGACAATGGCTTCCACATTAATGTAGAGCTTCAGGCTAAATTCAACCTCTGTTTCATTGTGTAGGTCAAGTTGCAATATGCATCTACACTAATAGACTGGACAGAAGTTGAGCAAAAATCAAACGTCATACTAAGAGTTTGGGAGCTTCTAGTGATGTCAGACACTAAACCTGGAGAGGCGCCTACCTGGGATTGTATGTTGGCCCCAACCTGCCCCCCTTGGTACGAGTCCCCATTGAGGGACTGCACACTCATGAACAAGTCTCCGGAGTTTGATATGTTAAAAGAGCCAGCAGAACCTGAGAATACATAGAAGCAGAGAAGAAGAGTACAAGAGAGGAAGAGAGAGATCAGAGAGAGAAATAAAAGGGAAGAAGATAGGGACAGAAAAAGGAGTTAGAATGATCATGCAAAAGCTAAAAGTGCATTAAGTGGGTTAGTTCAGGAGGTTGGCAAGCATTGTGAAAAGAATTTTCTCTAAATCTGCACACCAACAATATAGTAGACTGAATACTCCGTGAATAATGGTTTAAAAAGGGAAAAATCAACAAACAAGAACAATGGGACAGAAAATCACCATGAAATGGTTTGAGTCCAGCTAAAACATGCCTTATGGATTATATTTTTGTTAAATGTCCTTGCTGCGTGTTTCATTACGGAAGTAATAACCGATTTGCAGGAAGACCCAAAGAACTGTCTTCGTCACTTAATGGACCCCAGTTCCCCAGATGTAAAGAGACCATCACGTAACTTGATTTCAACACCCGGTCCTAATCCAATACAGTGGCAAAGTCTCTATATGACAAAAGACTCCACTTGCCCTCTCAGCAGCTTAATGGCATGCACGAGGTCAACCGGACAAGAGGCAGGAAAAATTAACGTCCATAAGACCAGGAGGTCAATAACAGACAGCGAGAGAAACAGAGAGCCAGAAGGAAAATGAGTGAGTCGGACAGAGAGAAAAGGCAGCGGAGAAGGAGAAAAAAATGAACAAGAAGAGCATGAAAACCATACCACATTACTAGGTTAGTTAGGGAGAAAAAGGCCATCTGGTAGTCTAAACAACACCAGAGACGGAATTCCTGAGTTGCAAGTATGCGAACAATATTCACATTGTTGTGCTTCCTCCTGTTCCACTATCAAAAGCAAACATTTGCTGATTCTTCTATCGAGGTTCTGGTGATGGAACCGATTGTTTTATTGAGTCTGATGCTCACCTGCTGAATTGGGAGTTGATGGGGAGTTTGCCTGGCTGCCGTGAGCCGACACGCTGGTTGCATTGACTGCAGTCCTCGCTGCATACATGTTGGCCTCTTCTTGGAACTTGCCTATGTTTTTCTTGTATCGGATTCTCTTGTTTCCGAACCAGTTTGATACCTGTCAAGACATCGGAGACAAGACGCAGTAGCTCAGTTATAATTGATAAATGAAACTCATATTTGTGGAGTGTAAATAATCAACACTTGTGCACCGAGTCACTTCCCTCTGAAAAAATGCATTCTGCACATAGCTAATTATTACTTTTTGATACGTGCAATGAAACTCTGGCTCTTTAAATCCATAATTGGACCTGTTTTGCCACACATACTTTTCTTAAAGTCAGGAACATGCTAGTATTGTAAATACAATACAAAATTAGAAGAGTATCATTAAGTCAGTGTTGATGTACATGGTGTTAATGTCCATGTGTTCACACAGTGATAATTAGCATCAACTGGCTCCCACAACTTCCTGTAAAGTATTAGATGACACAAGATGACGTGTTGGTCAAGTAAAGTCGCTTCTCTATTATTTCGGACAGAATCATCACACACACAATAAGCACACGTGATAATTTGGTTGTTCTTGTTACCTGTGACACAGTGATGCCACATTTCTTGGCCAGTTCTTCTTTGGCCTCTTCACTAGGATAGGGATTACTGAGATGGGAGTAAAAGTACTCGTTTAGGATCTCTGTTGCTTGTTTGTTGAAGTTCCTCCTCTTTCGTCTAGACAAATGGCAAACAGCAAAACAAAATTTAATATCATATATTTATTTAAATAAATCATTGTAATAAATCTATCTCTTGTTTACTCATTTAACTACAATAGTTTACTCGACTGAAAACCAACAAAAAACCCTGAAAGATAAGAAAATGAACCAATATTTCAACTTGAGAACAAAGAAAAACATTTGGTTCTGTCTGACTAATGACAACAAAATGAAAAATTTAAAACGCTTCGGAGCAAAATGAACCGAAACAGAGGAACAGATATAAACGTATTTAGTTACAGACAGACCTGGCATCTAGGAAGCGTGAGCGAAGGATCATGACGGCCTCGCAGGTGCTCTGTTTCAGCTGCATCTGGATGGAGCTGAACTTGCGGTGGATGATGCTGACCATGCGCTCAATCTCTTTGGGCGAAATGGGTCGTGTTCGAGACTGCTCCCTCAGCAGGTTCATCACATGGGTGGTGAACTCATTGCACGCCTGGACGCACAGACAGACAAGATTTATAAAAGGAATAACTATCACAGAGTCTCAAAAGCCTCAGACGGAACAAAGAGGGTGAAATTCTGGATTCTGAAAAGGCCGCACCTTTCACTTGTACGCGTTGGCCTTGTAGCAGCAGTGCTGACAGTATAACAGCAGCAACGTTGGCGGTAATAAGAATAGTCTAGATGAAAGCAGCAGACACAGCGCGATGTTTCACGCCAAACAAATGTGGCAGTGGAGTCATACAGGGAAGGCAGCGAGAATCGCAGTGCTCTGAATATTAAAAAGACTCCTCTTCAGTGAAAGAGAAAATGTGACAAGTGAAGTGAAATCTAAAATGACAGCAGGCTTTCAGTCCCGTTCACGTTCAAGAGGTTTAAACTGTCTCTCTCTCTTTTCACTCCGTCTTTCAGTCTACCTCGTTCTCACTCTGTCTGAATCAGTCACTGGATATAACTGCATTCAGAGTCAAGGTGTCTGTTGCTTGTCAACACCAGGGTTACGTCAGTCAAAGTGATGCACCGAGCAGCCGTTCTGCTTGCGCACACATGCCAGACACTACTCACTCATACGCGTGCGAGGTGTACGTAGCATGGTGACATAAAAATACTCAGGTGTATATTGACTGTGACAGTTAACGATGACTAGCCTTCCTCTGAGAAGATGATAAACCCAGAACGCTTTGACTTTCGAGGGAATGACAAGATGTTTCAGTCTTTTGGAAAGGAGCTCGTGTGTGACTGATATAATGGCTGCTTGCCTGCTGAAGATAACATCTCGGAAAGCTCGGCTTGTCATAAGTTGGTCTGTGAGAGCTGATTTCAACAGCATTTTACTTAAAATATCCCTTTTAAATATCTCATCCGTCTTTTACACCAGCTTGTTCCCACGAAGCTCATTTCTGCATGCTTTGGCAAAATAATGCCCTGGACACCATGTAAGACTGCTCCTAATAAATACATTACTACTACTCTAAAATACTTAAATAAAACAAACTACCGCCCCAGATGGAGGAGGTCAAAGGTCAGAGGTACAGCAGTACAGAGGAGGCTCTCGAGTGTGATGCATTATCTGTATGCATACATGGATATTTTCTACAGCAGAGGCTCCAATTGATAAAATGCTCCAGGTCAAGTGCAGCAGGCTGGAATTATGCCAGTGCACTTTGGTATTAACTGATAAAATACATACATTTACTTCAGCTGTTAGAAGAGTAAGAGCTGCGATAAATACTAACATATTTATATATTCTGTTAGGGCCACACCTTTTAGACGGAGAACCAATGTTACCAATGCATCCCCACCTGTTCATACTTCTCCAACTCCGTGTGGTAAATTTGTCGGATCTGAGACAGCTTGGCCCGGTAGTCAGAGTGTTCTGCTGAGTTGTCAGCACCAACGCCGCCAGTAGCTGCCGCAGCAGCTGCTGCAGCTGCCGAACCGCCACCTTTCTCTGGGCCAGCCACACCCTCTGCCAGCAGCATGTTGTCCAGTCGCATCAGCTGTGGATCTGGGGGCTCCTCCTCCTGGGCACCGCGAATACTTAGCACTGTGAACACAAGAAGGTAAAATGTTATACAGAATAATATGTGACAGCGCACACTCTAAGATGCTGTAAATGACACTTAAGATGAACACAGCAACTGAATAACAAGGCAGAGAAATTTACCAGTGACTTAATCGGAGTATTTTACTCTCTCCTGCTCCACTCTACCGAAGAGAACTAAGTGAAGTGAAGGTGGTACTGGGCAAAGTGAAATATGGTCGTCATTTTAATAGTTCAAGTCTGTGCCATAAAAACTGCAGCCTCACAGAAGCTGGCAGCTAGGCGAGACCATAAAACTATCATTTCATTGATTCTATCATTTCATGTAAAAGAATTAACACCGACTTCCACCACAGTTAATCTTTCATTGCACTCCTTGTGCTCAGACTATGCTTAGTTTCTGGCTGATGGCTTTAATATTTTCTCAGACGTCTACTAAGGAAAACAAACTAACTACAGGTCTGACACAGTAATTCAAAAACACTGGCTCAGATAAGTCAGTTGAAGAGATTGGAGATGATACATACAACATACACACATTTTAAATATAGTACAGTTAAAAGGTACAAAATTCCCAGCAACTGGACACATAATCATTAGAATGAATATTTTAACATTCATGACAGTGGACCTTCTGAATCAGACAATAAACGACTAAATCAGCATTCTACTACCACACCTGTAGACACCGTGCAGTATTCATACCACAGCCGTATATTCCTATCAGGAATTAGGCTGTTGTTAAACACACTCTGTGGTCTCACACTGTTTTTGGGGAGTACACTTAAATCTGGTGTAAAGAGTGAAGTGTTAGCACAACGAAGACTGGTCTGCTGAGACAGACGTGCAACAACAAAAGACATAAATCAGCTTAATGCACGTGTTCACCATTACATCTTTTCACACATGATCGTACGGGAATTTTGGGAAATATATGTGAAGCAGGCTCCACTCATGCAAAACCAGTGACACTGGGATTTTGAGCACTGCTGTTTTATAAGACATGCAGGTGTTTCATCATATTTGAAACATTCAAGAGCAGTTGCTGCCCTGCCTCTTTCTGCCACCAGAAGGCTCTCTTGGTAAAGCAGCAGAGCGTCCTGCTTTTCAAAGAGGTGCTGAAAGCAGCCGACCAGGTGCAGCCCTCCATTCCATCCACTGTCTTCAAGGACAAAGACAAAGCTCAGGCTGCCACAACATTTTTCATGCACGCCTTAATCTACACATCTATCAAAATGTTTCAGGAGGAGAATCTAATACTACACACTGTATGTCGCTCCCATGATGACTGTACACTGTGAGGGTAAATGACAGGTTGCTTGACGAGGCAGTGAAGCCATATTGTAGCTCACAGACTTCGGTCACAGCAACGGCTCTTTTTGTAATGAGGATGTAAGGTTGGCTCGCCCTGTGACCTTTCTGGTGAGCAGGGGGTCCAGATGGATTCCCAGGGCCGCGGAAAGCTTGTCTACCCTACTCCTCCTTTTTGCAGCTCCCCACCCCCTTTTCCTTCCCTCTCTTTTTTTCTCCTCCAGCAAAAACATCATCCATTCCCATCAGCTCCAACACGTGAGCAACCTCAGCTTAAGAGGCAAATGTCAATGGCTATCAGACGGCTGGAAAAGGTCAGGAGTTCAGATGGGGGAGCAGACTTGTGTGCGTGCGGGCACATGTGCATGTGTGCTGGTGGATGAATATGTGGATATTTTTCAAGTGAATCACACCAGCGGGAAATTATAAGACTTGCCAATTTGATTCTGACAAAATAGTGGCACATCCCAACCAGAAAGGGAATCTAATGAGCCTAAGAGTGATTTATTCATTCCCTCCAAGTCCCAGAGTGCACAACTAAAAGCATGAAATGGATTAAATAAATACAATTAATAAGGAAAATCAAACAATTCACTGTGCTGTAGCATAATTACCCTAACCACAGCCATCAGCTTTATTTATTTCAATTCAGTAATAGCAATGAAATCGATTAGACCTCAATGCCAGTCAGAGTGCTTATTGTAAACTCTGCAACCATGGACTGCATGTTAACATAATCACCTGACTGAGAGAAGCGACCTCTTATACGATATATCACACGCTCCCAGCATCTGTATAATCACACAAATACCCCTTAATATACACTTTCCAGACAATCACAGCGACAAAGACATAGATTCCATACTGCTGTGCAATTCTCTTATTCCATGGACATTCACAGATTAGTATCTATAAAGAAACATGGCCATCATCTCATCTTGATCATTACCGACAGACTTAATTGAACAATGAGAGGACACAATTCCCCTCTCTGTCGCTTCCTCCCTTTGCTCCCTCCCTCCTTCCTTCCTCTTTTCTTCTCTCCTCTTTGTGCACACTCTTCTATAATTCCCTTCCTGAGATGTGGGCACTAAACCCAGAAGGCGAGGCATAAAAATGAATACATATTATAAACACTTCTCAAGCCGTTTCCTGAATAATGACTGCAATTCTAAGAATAAGCTTTTGTTTTGGTTATTGACTAAATTAATTTCTGCTGTTTTACTTCCTTAAGAGCTGGCTCATGCCCACCGCCACAGTGCCTGCTGTTTGCAGACAACAAGAGTGTAAATAAACATGACGATTAAGCCGCCCACTCACACACGGAGAATCAAGGTGCACACACAAAGGCAAACACACAACGCAAATATACCCTTTGTGCACAAATGTAAACCCTCATACAGCTACACACAGGGAAAATACACAGCGATGCACATTGGCAGACTACCCTGAGCACCCAGCCTGGTGCCCTGTAAGTGCTTTTAAATGAAAACATGTTTAATTAATGATGTTGAAGTATTCTGTCACAATTAGGGAGATTTACTGTCAAACAAGGCAGCAGTGATGTCCCTGACAGTCATGATGAAAGTTTACCCTTCTTGCCTCTGACTGGCAGCTAGCAGCCAACGCTGGACTAGATCCATTTCCCATCAATACAGTAACGCAATACACTCCGCAGCACTGTAGTGAACATAAGTGTGTGTGTTTGTGTGTGTCCTTACTCGCCTAGCTCATGTCCGCATCACGCGACCCCAGAGCGGGTCAGGCAGTGGCTCTGCTCTCTATTGATTGTGTGGGCACACGTCATCTAGGGTTTCAGCAGTTAATAAATCAGGCCTGCTCCTGACACAACAGTGTGTGAGTGTGCGTGTGTGTGGGCCTGTCACAAACCAGTCAGTAGGAGTGAAAGCGACAGCCACATGATAATGTAACATCACCACCATTCATCCCTGCCACACAGCATTCTGAGACAAAACAACAACAACCTAGAAACCTGAAAAAAGCAGCATGATTTACAGCAGACATGACAAGTATCACTAATACAAATCCTCCCCTCCTCGCTCCTTCAGCGAGTTCAGCGTCCTGCTCTCATCTGCATATGATACAAGCCCATTAAATCAGTCTTTAGAAGACGCAGCACTGTTCCATATTTCACAATGACCTACGCAGCACAGCTAAACTACAGTGCTAAGCAATGCTATTATCATTACTGAGAACACTAAATGAACATTATGTTGCATTATATCCAATTTACTGTATACGTGGTCATTTCTAGTAAATTGAATCTGGGCGTCAATAAAAAAAAGAACAATCTTAATGAAATTACTAATCGTAACTTGCCGCATATGAAAACAGCTGCTGTATTCTGAGTATTGTGCTATTCAAATAAACCAACATGTTATTTACTGTATCTGTACTTAACTGTAGCTGAAAGCTAGAATAGTGATGTAGTCATGAACTAATGGGAAAAATTCTCAGTCCCAAAAGGTCCTCTCCATCAACAGCTAATGAGAAGCTGTTAAAGCAGGACTCCGTCAATTTATCACTGTCCTGAAATGGACGATTCAAAACAAAAAAGAACAGAACTTTTTTTTATTCTACACGTTCTTCCTTCGTAACAAAACCTGGCAACCAAGATGTTTGCTTGTTTGTAGTCTTCGTGTCCACCGGAGTGAGTTGACATATGCAACAATAATCCACATGGGTAAAAAATGTATAAAATAATAATAATGATTCAAATTGGTGGTTTTCATCCAACACGCTACACTAGCAGGAACCAACAGCACTAAAATGACACTGTTTTTATTACCTACCACAGCAATAAATAAGCATTATGCTAAATTATATCCAATTTATTGTATATTGTTAAATTTATCCTGAGAATAAAACAACAATAGTAATTATGAAAATGCTAATTATAGCTGAACAACAATTAGATTCCCAAAACCATGTTGGGAATGTTGTTTAAATTGTCCTAAATGCCCTGTACTGTACGCTGAACATACCTTGGTTTTGTGGTCTATCCATGAACTCATGGGAAACTTTCTCAGGCCCAAAATGTTCTCTCCATCACCAGATAATGGGAAGCTGTACAGTCTCAGTACACAAGGGCATAGTCATAAAGTACCTCTAAAACAGCTTTATGTTTTATCAGCCATCTCAAGTATCATGTGCAGAAAGGGGGCAGAGCTGGAGTGTTGTATCTGACACTGGGTGGGGGGATGGGGGATACCAAGGACAAGGAAAAACACCAAAGAAATACTGGAGGGACAGGCAGAGACGAGGAGATGTGGATGGCACAGGCACAAGGAGAGAAGAGTGATGGAGGGAGAATGAAAGGCGAAAAATAGAAATGGAATAGGAAAGTGAGGTGTCAATTAAAAAAATGAACCCCAGTGCATTTGGGAGGTGACAGCTGGTGGGAGACGAGCTGACAGGCGTCACATTAGGCGGATTTGGTGGCCGCTCCCCTCTTCCCCTCCTTTTTTTTTTTTCTTCCTCTCCCTCCGTCTCTCTCCCTCTCTGGCTTTCTCCACTGGCAATCGGTAGTTTCTCATGCGGCAGCGGTGGCGGCGGCAAACGAGGCAAGAACTCAGCTTGGTGTTTTTCAGAACAAGTTCCCCCTGCAGCTACTCCTAATAACGGTAATTATCGTCATCATCTGAGGCTTAAGCAGGCCAGTTTGAGGCCTGAGGGGCTGGCCTGATAATGAGGCAGCCAGCGCCAGAGGAGAAGACCATTCAGAGCACCGCCCCGCCACCAACGCAGATCACTCCCATTTAAAAGCCTTCATTAAAATAATTCATTATTCAGAATAGGCAATATATTAGCCCCCTGGCTGTCAGTCTTTCTTAAGGTGTCTTAAAATATATATCTTCTTGATTGAATCAAACCCATGCTCGGCCCATGCAGTTCTAACAGCTCCAGGCTGCACTGGAAACCACGCAGGCTGAATAACTGTGGAGAAGTCACAAGCTTGTGGAGTGTAGTGAGTGATCTGCACAGGCATCCCACTATCAGAGAGACAAAGACATCTCTATGGAGAGAATGGTCCACAGGAGCACACAAAGTACACAAATTACTGATCACAGCAACATTTAGGCAACTTAGGCTTTGAGTAGTTTCAGCCTAAACGTTGTGAAGCTTTTTTTTTGCCTCGATTGAACAATGGCCTGGTGACAGCAAGGTCTTTAGGAACCCAACCTTGCATCGGTAGTTTGTACTTCCTGACAGAAGAGCTTGTTGGGTGGCCAGACAGTTTCTGAAAATCCAATTGTCTCTCAAAGTCAGAATAAAGCTTGTTCTTGGCCCTCAGTTTCTGTAACTAAGTCAACAACCAGAATGTTTACATTCACCACATTCACTCACTGTCTTACATGACCAGACGGCATTTCATGTAGTATTCAGCTCTAGCATTATATGAACCATGATGCTTGTTTCAAAAATGCTGACAAGGACAATACAGTGAAATGTTTCTATTTACAAATCCCGTATTTTCAATTCACTTATTTAACTTAGCAAATTTAGGATTCAGCTTGGATTCACCTGATTAAAATTAAAGCAAAGATGACTTATAATCTAAAGATTCAAAGCCAAGTTGGTAATCCTTGACTGTTCAGGTACACTGTGTCTGTTGGTTCAACAAGTACTGCAGTTACGGCAGCACAAAGCTCAAAAGCTTTGGGGAGTATTTGGGATGTGTGCTTGGTTAATTTGAAAAAGAAAAAACACACAGACAGTCATATGTTATTGCATGTGATTTCACTGAGGCTTCCTTAATGTTACAAATCTGTCTTCTACTTCCACAAATAAATGTCAGCCTCTAGTCAGATGACAGCCAGAGTACTTATGCTGTCCCAGGCAACAGTTGGTGAGGAGGTGGTGTGTGAAGCGTTTGGATCCAGGAGAAGATAGTCCATGACAGTTAGCATCCTGCCCTAAATGTTGCCCTACAAGCTTTCCCCGCGCACCAGGACAAGACATCAAACAAGAGGTCCGGTAACACAATCCTCCTCAAGTCCCCGTGGTGTGTGTTCCTGTGCATGGCAAATTTCATAAGGCTCCGCTCTTTGACTGGTGATGAGTTTATGCGAAGGTAATTAACAGTAATTAATCCTTAATTACAGCAATTAGCAGAGTCGCAGTAAATTAAGCCACATCTGGAGGCACGAAGCAGGGCTAGACAAGTAGAGTAGGGGTTTTGGACCAGGAGGGAGACGCAGAGACCATGTGACTGAGAGTGTTTAGGTCTACCTGGGTTGTTCAGGTTCCCATCCCCGCTCTCGGCAGCTCTCCTGGGACTTATGATACACTGTGTGATCTCAGAGGTGGGTGATGGGGCAGGGTCTGATGAACACAGAGGGCTGAGAGAGGAGGTTAATTTCAGTGCAAAATTGTTTCGTCTCAGGGAGAAAGGCTCCCTTAAGCTTCCATGCAAGGACATCCACCATATGGTCGCTCGTAGACATCGGCTGATAGCGCTTATGGTTCTGCTTCGCTGTGCTCGGCTTCACTCGACATGTGAACATACATACATACACACAGCTAGAAGGGAAAGCTGGCTTGAAGTTTGGAAAAAAAAACCTACACCCTCTATTTAGAGGGTAAAATACAGAGGACTGAAACAAAGACATGCTGCTGATACATCATTATTATCCTGATCAGAGTCTATTCAGAGTCACATGGTTCAACATGTACTATCTTCTATTATTAAAAAAGATTGTAAGTAGTTACTTAGATTATCCCATGATGCATTTCATCTCTGCTGGGAGCGATGGCTTCCATGATGACAATGCTCCTCTCCATACGGCACAAGTGGTCACTGAGTGCTTTGAATAGCATGATAATAATATTAGCCATATGCCAATGCATCTTCTGTAAATAGACACTGTATGATCCTCTTGTCATTTCTATATTTAGATACAATCCAAACAATCCAAGCATCTACGTATATACGGTATCTGTGTGACTGAGGTCAGTGAAGTGTTACGTCAGAGAGTAAAGATGCTGCATCCCAGGAACAGCACGAACACATAATCATTTCAGTATTGTCAGCTGTGACAAATGTTGATAGTGTGTTTTCGTCACATACTGCTAGGTTGTGCTCCATTGCTTTTAGTTTTAGCTCCTCTTTGTGTAGATTAACTCAAAGCCCTTCTGGGAGCCCCTTTTTTTGTTTTGATTCTAGTTCAGGACTTCGCAAACCTATAAGCAAACGTTTGTTGTGAAAAGGCTAAAAATATCAGTATGCCATCAAATGTCCGACTGACAAGCTTGCAAAAGGAAAAAAAACAGCAACTGTTATGACTATTATGATTGATCAAGGACTTTCACATATGTATCGTAGTTGCTTAATCCATTTTGTCACCCAAATAATGTAAAAGAAAGTGAAAAACGTTTATTATAATTTACTTACAATTAATTTGCTAATTCCAGCTACACTTTTGTCTCAGAATTAAAAAGAAATAAAAAACAACAACTATCATTTAACTGTGTTCACACACTGTTTAAATACGTCTGATTTATACACTATAGGCATATTATCTTAGTTATAAGTAAAGTAAAGTTGCAGTGCGGAGTCTGACAGGTTGCGTTTGGCACAGTATGCTTTGAGGTGCTGTTAATATTGTAACACTTCAGAGATTTGCTCCAGTGGGTTGTACAGTCTCTCCCTGCATTTATCAGGGAGCTCGCCCATCAAGACAGGATAAGGGGGAAAGGACTTTATATTGCAGTGTGTGCACTTTGTTTGGATGCTGTCACAACTACGGAAATCCCTGTGAGGTTCACTGTTTTGCCAGGCCTTGTGGTCAAAACACTAGTGATGCTTAGCCTGCCTCTAGCTGTCAGGAGAAAACAACGATGTAATGGACAACGATCGCTGTCCATTAGTGAGAGCAGTATGTATAAAGAAATCAGTGGCTGGAAATTTGAATACTCAAAACAGGGCACTTAAAAGATTAATGAAGGCATTTCTGTTTGCATACACCTCACCTGACACTGCCAGAACTGTCCTAATGCACAAATGATGCAAATAATATTTGACTAATGCTTGCTATGAGAAGCCATGGCGTGTTACTCACTGAGGGCAAAGGTAAAAATGTTTGTCGCAAAGTTGAAGTATGAGTGTGTGCTGCAGTGTCTGTGTGTGTGTGTGTGTGTGTGTGTGTGTGTTTGTGGGGGTCAACTTAGGGCAAAGGTTTAGAGTTTTTACAGCGAGTATGATGATGCAATGCCTTTCGGCAGAAAAACACAGGGGCAGAGAGTGAGTGTGTTTACAGCAGAGCTAGTGGTCCAGGCAGTCTAAGTGGCCTGGCTGGCAGGCGTACCACCACACCACTAGCAGATAAAGCCTTTAGTCATTAATCACAAGCCTGTGGGATCGTCCCACTGTAACAGAATAGTGGGTCAGAAGGAGCTCCTGCTGTCAATCAGCGGTGAAGTGTGCGTGTGTGATTGGACTGGGACAGTAAGCGGGGGAATGTGTTTTTGATGAAAATGTGTCATTTTGCCTGCAGCTACAAAAAGCATATAATACTTACGAATTAATGCATTAATGCAAACACCAGTGTGCGAGCGCCAGACGTAATTTACATGAAAAGCATATCAAGTCATCCGTTGGGAATGAAAGCAACATTTTCTGCCCTAAAAGCTGAGGTTTGATTTTGAAAAATAAAGACAACAGTCCTCTCTGTGAAATGAGCGAACCAATATAAAATTCAGACAGCCCTGTGGCATCAGTGGCACATGCCAGAAACACTAATATCCCATTTAGATAAGAGTATGTGTATGACACGGGTCTACTAAATGCATGTTGACCCACTTTTTTTTTCGTGCCGCTGTTACTGGTTTATTTGTCATCACAGTTCACGAACACATCAGGCACATCACATTTATGCTCATTTTAATTCACAAAAGCATGTGATGAACCATTCAGAACCCGAGTACCTGCGTCAACTATGTGAAACACTGAACCATTCTGCCTGTCACACTGTCTGCGTGTCACACAGGATATACTGTTAATACTGCAACATGCAATGGTACAGCCTGCTTTGATTGGCTTTTATAGCCTCTGCTCTTCTGCAGCTTGTTAACATTTTGTTGATCCAACACAAGGTCACGCAGCACTTGCACTGATGCAGTGGTCAGCTCTGTCAATATAGTGAAGTGTATATGCAAACAATGTTCTTCTCTACTGTGTGGAACAATCAATACAACACTGTATAAACTACGCGTTCATATAAATAAGTCAATAGCGTGTAAAACCTCAACTAAGGTGAAACCGCAGCATTACCAAGTAAAATCATCTTAAATGAATTGGTTTATATTAGTCAATACATATTTGGACAGATGATGCTGACACAACTAGCCATCATTTTCATAGCATTGCAAACTTTGAATACAGAAAAAATCGTTTCTCTGCATTTGTTCTGCAGGTTGGAAATCCAAATGTTGCCTTCGGGGATTGAACCTTTGCAGATGCCACTGTGCTACAGGAAACGGCGAGAAGAAGAAGAAGAAGAAGAGAAAGAAGAAGGACAAGAAGAAGAATTGTTGGTTCAGAGCCACAGTCTGCAGCAAAGCATCCAGCAGCCAGATAGGTGTAACCATGGAAACAGTGTCAAACCTTCTATCAGTCCATTTTAACCAGGTCACCAAACTGGCGCTGAGTGCAAAAACACTTTAATCAAAAATGAGAATGGATAAAGTACTTTTTTATTTTATATTTCAAAAAGTAAATTAACATTTAAATATTTCATTTAAAACATATACCTGTTGCTTTTTGTGTCTGTGGTTAATACAAATCTGATTTAGAACTGATATATAACAGATATCTAATGGTAAAGCGTTTTCTGATTCAGTGCAAAACTACAAACTAATGCTTCAGAGGAAACACGTCACTTGAACGTCCCCATCTCTTTTAAAAACTGTGAATATGAAAAAAACCTACAGATACAGTACGAAAACACAAGCGTATTTTATCAGTGTAATTTTATACACACTACACGACTATAATTTTCTCCACTCCTCAAACTGACTCCAGCTCCACATTCTCACCTCCCTCCTGGGCCCCTGGGTTAGAGAGCAGTCCTATTCTGTCGGTCAGCCTCTACACACCTGCATCCCCAGCTGGACATCTGATTCCCCCCATCCTCTATCTCCCCCCTCCGCTCTCCAGTGCTCTACTCCCATCTGCCTGAGCTATTTATAGGTCCTGTTTCATTTCCACACCTGCAGGGTGGCAGAGTTGTCACAGTGGGCCCACAGAGCCTCTCTGGAATACTGCATGGGAATGAAAATGCACCTTGCTGATGCAGGAACTTATTCTTGTCACTCTCTCCCTGTGGACTTGCATGGTACTATTTTGTTGTGCATGTGCAGTACGTGGTACAAAGATAACGCATTAGAAGGAATCCGTGTGAATAAAACTCCTGTGTGACGACTATTGACATGGGTTCCACTTTTTGATTTACCACATGTTCACAGCTGGATATGTTATCAGTGCATTTCATCACATGGACGTCACTCTTTCATAAATTCAACTAACTACGACCAGTGAGGTAATGCTAAGTAAGTGTAACAACACATAGATGTTCCTATTTTCCTCCTACATTCCCATTTTTTTCCTGTCATGCTTTTCTCACTGGATGTAGTGGGCTGAGGATCCAGTCAGCGGATTACATTATCAGTCTGACCTAGTTGCCAGCTATCTCCTGAGACCTGAGGAGCCAGGCTTTCTGCACAGCCTTCCGTTGCTACAACACGCACACTGTGTAACTTTAATTTATCAGGGGGAAGAGGAGGGAGAAATGTGACAGGTTGACAGTTCTCTTTGCCTGCCACTCTGAGCACTCCCTCTCCCCGCAGTGTGCCGGTTAAGGGTCCGCGCTATAGAACTGTGCATTACTGAGAGTGACTTTTATTCAGCGTGCTGGAAACTCATCAGCAGGGCTGCAACCCTCTTATTAACATGAACATTTAAGGCAAGGCTTGGAGGGAATTACGTGATTCAGGATGTGGGAGGATGTAGGAGCATTTCTCCCCCCCCCCCCCTTAATTGAAATAGCAAAAAAGTAAATACACAGTTCCTTCTTGTGTAGTGGTAACAGAAGTATTCATATGAAATAAAAGTAGCAACACACTATGAAAAAATAAATGTTCTGAATTCATACCTTATGTGAAAGTATAGAAAAATCCGCTCTTAGATATATTTAATGAAAAAAACACTGTGGAGTACAACAAAAAGCATGAAGGATTGTCATCTGAATGATGGTGTAGTCGCTACTAGCAGAGATTCTGTATGTTGAAGTGTAACAGTACCGCTTAGCAGGAGGATTTTTTCCACATTGTCTTCAGAATATGGCCTTCATCCTGGGCAACTAGTGTTCGGTTAATTTCATCAAGTCAATCATGTTGCAATTAGTCAAGGAAAGGCTTTATTTAGCCATTCAAAGGAGACAATTTGGGACTGTTATTTGAAAAGCACAAAGGACTTAAAATCACAAAGGAGTTTGCAGTAGCAGAATTAAAATCATGACACACTCAGTCATGTGAAAGGCAGTACGGTGGCAATATACTCCGAGAACAAAAGACTGAACTAATCAGCCTGCAGATTAAGAAATGAAAATGGGAGTTTGCAACAAAGGGAGCACTGACGTCCGCAAGAGGAAAGAAAAGGTGAGAGTGGAGTAGAACTGATTCTGTACAACTCAAGAAAATAAAACCTTGAAAGAGGAGTGAAGAATATACTCAAGAGAGGAAACATTACTCGATGCTCCCCGCTGAGGGATGATCAGCTAAAACAGCAGATGAATTCTATAGTTGTTTATATTCACAATATTTAGATCAGATCAATTTAGAGCAACAAGTATTTCAAACAATGTTTCGGCTGAGCAGACATATAAATGCATAAAAGAGATATAAAGTAGGTGAAACACTTATTTTTGGGTCATGACAGTTTCCCCCAGTTGGAGAAAAAATAGCCAATATGTTTTTTTCCGTGAAAATTTAGAGGTGGGGGGTGAGGTGGAGGTGGGGAGAGATGTGCTGCTGCCAGATTAGACTACAGCCTGTGCCAAGGTTATAAACAGGCTGTTATCAGGCTTCCAAACAGAATAATCCTCCCTGTATCAGCGCCCAAACATATGGGGCCACACAAAGCAGCAGCAGCCTCTGACAGACACCCCCTTTTAATTGCACATAGGAGGGGGGGCAGGACTTTTCTCCCTGTGCCTTTCCCTTCTCCGCTTTGGATTCTGTGTCTCGCTGTCTAGGAAGTGTTACTTTTTAAAGACGGAGCTCATTAGTTAATTGTTTAGGTCATTTTTAAGCTACAGTCCGGCTCTTGTGTTTCTTTGGCACAGGGTTAGGGTTAGGGTCAGGCAAAACAGGACATCTAAGGTTGTTAACTTGGGCTTTATTGGATGTGATGGCATTACTCGCATCTCAACAACAACAACAAACCATTAAATAACCAGCACATCAAAACATTCACTACAGTTTTTAAAGACATTCCTCTCTGCTAGGCTTTTGTTTTATTTACAGATTAAATAACTATAGTATTACAGGAAACTCAGTACAGCACCAATTTTGTCAATCTTTTTAAAAATAATTTTAAATTTAATGGGCACTTTTATATTATTTAGCTGTCAATCAGTTTTAGTTTAAATGGATGTGAGAAAGTATTCAAAAACATACTATATTTGGCAGATTATTTGAAGTAAAGGAACTGTGTCATTCTGTTCCAGTCAGGTCTCAAATGCCCGGGGACTTTACTCCCATCTGAAAGAAATAAATTCCTCAGTATTTTATATACTGCGTACAGATTTTAAAGTCTTGTTCAATAAAGTTTAAATGTCACATAGGTGTAATAACAGGGATCATATAAATGCTGGTCTTGGAAAAGCTATGCAAAAATGGCGGTACCACTTTCCGCTCGTGCAATAAAGTTTTATTTGGCGGAATCGGCCAATAAAAGTAGGCTTTGAAGGTTGTCAATGGGGAGTAATTGGCGCGTTTTACAGGAGCGATCATATTTCTCTGAAGCTTTTTTTCATAAAGTGTGAACGAGTCTTGACAGCGACACAAGGAGAATCTTCTTGTTAGGGATGTGACTTCCACACCAACCATCAACTATAACACTGGGGCACGTAAAAACGGAGACATAAAAACATCTGGAAAACCTATACACAGCAGGTAAATGACACAAAGATGAATCTCCAGCTCGGGTCATCTTGCTGAAATCCCTTTTTTTGAGATTTCACTTGAAAGATGGAGATACATAATAACCACACTTTTGGCAGCAGCAGAGCCCATTTCACACCCCTCAGACAGCGGAAAGAGTGTAGACCCTAATGACGTCCAATCTTCTCTGTCACGCCGGGCTGGAGGCTTACCGGGGCAAATATCGACCGACAACTCAAAGTGCTGTTAACTGGTTTTGAGGACTCCTTGCTGTTGCACAAAACACACCTTTATTTCTAACATAGCAAAAAGCATGTCATCGCTTTATTTCCCCACGACTGAAGTTTAGACTGTGATGTTCCGTATAGGAAAATAAATACAGATTTGCAAAGATTCACCTAGAAGCATGGGAAATGCTGCCTTTTCAAAATAAAACGCGTGCTCTGAAGAGAGTTTCTCTTTTGAAAAAGACTTTCATCACATCTACTGTACTAAGACATAAATGTCAGCCGCTGCAATGATTTGTAAACACAGACCAAAGATGATCATCACCTCGAGGAAAATAAAAGGAGGTATCTTTATTTTGCCATAGACAATTGCTTTGAGATCAGAGGATCTTTTGGTCTACTTGCGTTTCAAACTATCGCCGTGTGAAGTCAATCGCTCTTTTGATTAACACTTGAGTTTTGAACTATAAAGAAAGGTGTTGCGTTGCAGCTTGTACCACGCGCGACTGTGATCTTATTAATGAATCAAAGTCAAGCATCAACTTGATGAAGCTCTAGTTACTTTAAATCACTTTCAAGCGTTTTGTGGGAGATAACACTTTAGTGCACTAAACTGCCAAGCAAGGCACAACTAAATACCAGCAAACAGTTTTGTTTTTGTCATCAGGTCCGGGCTAGCTCTTTGATTGGATTTTACAGATGGAGAAGCATTTGGTAAGGAAATATGTGAGTGCAGCTGAAAGCCAACGTGTCAGTGTCTATCCATCCCAGAAAGAAAGGCCCAAAATAATAATCAAACACTTCTGCCTCTTTGGAGCAACGCTGCCAGCACCACCAGAAAAAACAGACAAACACAATGAGTGTCTCCACATCCCTGCTCTGACAGCGGACTCTCGCAGAGTCGGGGTAAGCGGACGGTGAGGTGCGGCGTGGCAGCCCCTAATGATCTCCCCTCTGTTTCAGCGGACTGAGAAAAGCCATTACCTCCCGCCACATTACGCTGCCATCCCTCACATGGTGGATGGCTCCTCTCTCCCATGAGCACCTTGCTCCAGTCATGGCTGGCAGTGCTCACCTTCTTACTGCCTCCTCCTCGACCCCATCCTGCCTCCTCCCACTGAGACCCCCAGCGCTATACATCACATTTAACACTTTGACACTAACAGTCTATAATGTTTCTATTCTACAAAATCACTCTGCCAACTCCAGGATAGCAGAGCAGAGTCTGAGGAAAATAAATACTACTCTCAGCCGCTGGCAGTAAATTCTAAAGGAAAAAGAAAAGTACAAAAAGAGCCTCTTATAGACTTCTGGCATCTAAGCGGTCCTCGGGCTGCAGTGGAAGTGAGGGATAATTTCAATCGATACACATTACAGCTTCTACTGACAGCAACAGCTCCCGCTTTACATGGAGGATTGTCCGAGCTGTATAAAGAACCCCTATGACCATATTTTCAGAGACATCAACACTCCTCTTGAGCACTTTATGGCTGTATGAAAGAAACATTTCACTGCATTAAATTATTAAAATCAAAAAGTGGCATGAATAAATAAAACCCGCCTGAATAAGTGATGTGACAAGACCGACTTGATGCATGACCTTTGAAAGTGTCTCAATGTGTCAGCAGACCAAAAGAGAGGGACACGCTTTAAGAAGGAGGCAAAAAGAGTATAGAATAAACAAGGAGAGAATTTAAGAAAGGCCATAACTGAAACATGTCAGAGGAGATTACCCTACACAAAAACGAGGAAGGAGCAATAAACATAAAAGGCATCCACACCTCATTGCATTACAATTTCTTTCTTTTGTCTCTCTCTCTTTAATATAAGTGTTTACTTGGGCAAAATCCAATCATTTCATTCTCTCACGGCGTATTTCATGTATATAAACAAACATTTGCTCAACCTCACTGGACTATTGGCTTTAATGTATCGTCAGCAAGCCCGGCTTTGAGAGGGCATTAATTTCAATTCGCCGATTTAAACACTCCAGTTTGTCGCAATCCTTCATCGCAGTACGCCACCAAGTCAACACACACAATGGGCCTATTTTTCAATCTAATGGCAAGGCCTACTTGCCATTAGTGAAAAAAATAACAGCTTTTGCCTTTGAACAAGCCGCTCAAAATGTAACCCTGCATTTCAAAATGAATTTGAATAATTAATTGCACGTTAAAACAGACATGAACCCCAAGAAACGTGCTCGGGGACGGGAGATTGGAAATACATTTTTTTTGCCCCGAGGCCAGAAGATCTCTCATCTTAGAAAGCTGGAGAATCTAGTCTTTGAGGATAGAGTGTGTAATCTCCAGTGAATCTAATGAAACAAAGTAAAAGATAACGCCACATTTCATCATATCGCAGACAGAGTGCTTCCTCTGGCTTGCCCTTGAGGTAGCAGGAATCCATAATCTGAGGAAATCAGTCTTTTTATGTAGTTGAGGAATCACAAGCCCCTGTTTGACCTGGCTCTCAAGACAACTGATTTATGAGTAGATCTCAGACTTGAAGCCAAAAGTCCACACCTCTCCCTCAAGTGATTTATTTTTTAAGAAAGGGGCTTTCTGGAAAAAAAAATTATATGACACCACTCTCAGGGAGCAATTTAGAGGGAACGTGTCTCAGTATTTACTATACAGTCTAAAAATAACAACACAACAAGCCACAAATACCTTTCATATCCATCAATGTAGATTTCATGATAGATAACACATTATTGTCACTGAGTGTTATTGCCATATTGCATTTTATGTTTCACATTATTTCTCAAATATATCAAAATGAGACATATCAAGAAGGCACCTCTCCTCGTGACTTCTCCTTGGCCCATTCCTTTGCAGTGAGCTTGTCTTTACTATTTAATTAAGCCACTATGGCCATTACATTAATAATTGAGTGTGAGAGGAGACCCAGGGCAGCCGCAGGCTCTGGCACATTGGGCTTCCTGGTGAGGAGTGTATTAAAAATGTGTGTGTTTATGTCCCCAGGGCGTCTGTCCTGGCTGCATAAAATTGAATTGGTTATATCTAATACATCATCCCCTAAGGGTGGCTGGATGGGTGGGGAGGAGCAGGGGAGAGCTGAGATGGTCGCATCCTGCCAGCAGGGAATGAGTCCGGTCTCAGAGATTCAGGGAGACGCATGAGGCAGTGACGTTAATGGCTCTCAGAATCAAATCGATGGCTGTCCGAATTCTCAGCGCGCATGGCCTTAAGCTAGGAGCACAAGACAAGCCCGGAACCAGATTAAACCCACTCGTTACCCCAGCCTTTTGTTCACTTCTGGTGTCTGGTGATGCATCCTGTGCACCAGTGAGAATGGGTGGAGGATTTCTTATAAAAACGGATTACAACCAAATACGAAATACAGGCAGGAGGAAAAAGAATATGGCATTCATATAGATACTAAGAGGATGAATGCAAGTGACAATGTGAGTGTCTGAATGTAGAAGCAGGAAAAACATCACTCATGATCCCTCCTTTCAAAGACTCAGGGGCTGACTGCAAATACACTCTCTCTCTCTTTCTCCACCTCTCCTCTTATCTGCTTCACCCACCATCCCCCACTCCACCTCCACATCCCGCCTGTTCTGTTGCTTTATCCAACTCTGCACCTTTAAGGCCTCCAGACTCCAGAGGAATGAGCGTTTTAACACCACCATTAAGGTCAGGGCCTAAATTATTGATCTGCCACCTCTATCAGCATAACGGTCACGTAGCCAGTATCACAATCTAACCCTGCCGCCCTCGGCCAGCTCGCTGCAGCTCCCTCAATTAGAGAGAGATTCTCATTACAAAGAGAGACAGCGAGAGCGAGAGAGAGAGAGAGCAAGGTAGAGGGAGGGGGAAAAAAAAGAGAGAGGTCTATTTTGTACAGGGAAAAGGGAGGACAGCAGGCTTTCTTTACACCCCTCCTATCCACCTCCTCCTCCCCCTTGAAGTCTCCCATCATCTCCCCAGACAAGACCCAAAGATGACAGGTCTTATCCTCACCAAAATGCGGGCGATAAGGCAGCTGTAAAAGAATAATAAAAGAATAATGCATGGAGGATGAAAGAGGAAGGGAGACAGGGAGTGAGGCACAGAGAGAGAGAGAGAGAGAGGCAGGCCAGGGAGGGTGCAGCAACATAAATAAAGATGCGGCACAGTTGGGCTGGATCTCCTAATGAATTCGGAAGGTCCTGGATCAATAACATCAGCGCGCTGACGACACATCAGAAATGCCAAAGGAGAACTCCACTTTGAGCCAAGCGCGAAGAAAAACAGACATTTACTGTGTGCTTCTGCTCTGCCGATACGGCCCCCCAAAAAAGAGAGCGAATCAAAAATCATCTTTGCAGATTGAGTGAAACAGCAAAGAGTGTGTTTATGTGTGATGCTGCGGCGAGGAGCATCAGGAGGCAGGAAGCAGTCTTGATGCTTGGTAATGGGGATGATTTCCACCTAGGAGATGCCGCGATAGTGGCTGAGCTATCAGTGCTATTAGTGATAGTGATGACAGATGGTTTCTTTGTCTCTATTTAGATTTATTTTCACAGCTGTCAGAGGAAAAAAACACACTGAGTACATCATTACCCAGTACAAACAGCCTGGAATAAAACAACCCCTGACATGACGGTCAAACTGTTTGCCGTGCTCAAGATATGTGGGAGACGAAACCGGATAATATGTTGGAAAATGTTTTGGCAAGGAGTCTTCTAGAAGGGGATCAAAGCAGACATTGACTTGGGTCTCTGAAAACGTGCCCTCTCTCCCCATTCGCTCATACACAATCATGGCCTAATGGCATTCCATTAACATAATTGCCAACATAACTAGTGTTCCGTGTCTGAGAGCCATTCCCCAACTACACGGGAAAAAACAGAGCGATGAGAGAAGATGAAATTGAGCCAAACTGGGACCGTCCCCAAACATATACTGTGGGTGTTTCAGGCTGGATCCCCCTCCTCCTCACCCGCTTTTCAAAACTACAGCGCTTTGTGGAGACCCCCTGGGAAGGCTCTGGCATCTCAAGGAATGTGATGCCTGAGTGTGTGTGTGTGTGTGTGTGTGTGCCTGTGAGGGCACATGTTTGTATGTAGCACAGATAGAGGGTGGAAGCGCAGAGCTTCCTTCACATCTTGGTAGCTGCCTCAGCGTTCAAAGATTGGGCCCCAACGCACGCTTCACACCAAACACAACCTGCCAGGCGAAATGAAATTCCCATTATTTTTAATTAATCCCTAATTAAAATATATTACTCCACAGATTTCACAAATCTCTCTTAATATGCAAATGTGGCCAATTCAAGGATATTTACATATCATTAATTAAGGCAGGCACATTCTCTTAGTCTAATGAGCTGTGGCCTGGGTCTGCCAAGGAAAACTAAACGCTGGGCTCAGGAGTGAGTAAGCACAGCCACGGGGGGATGCCGGCTCTCTGTTGAGTCAGGAGTATCAACTGTTAACGCTGGGGCGAAGTAGACAACAACAACTCTGCTAGACTCGCAGCGATAATCCAGCCTGCAACACTAACACGTTAACAAACTGCTACCAGCGATGCAGTTTGCACCTTTACGCCTATTTGCATGGGTCGGGTGTTGTGTTCTTCTCATTCCTGAGAGTCACCTGCAGAGCTGTGGAGGAGTCTGATACGCTATCGCTGTCACTGTCAGTATTACTCTGTCCACCTACATGCAAGTTCATGCCCTCTTGTCTGGAGTCTGTCGACAGAACTTGCATGCACAGAAAAGAAGTCACGAACTGAAACAGTTAGGGGACGTAAGCTTAAGTTAAGCCCCAACCCCTCATTTTAACAGCATGTATCAGCTTTCTGCAAATTTGTATCGTATTTTATAAACGACTAAATAAAATGCTCAACCTAGGAAATCTATGCACTGTTCCATCATATCCACAAGAGTTCGTCAGACATATTGGGTATTTCCTAAACTTTTGGGACATTGTTTTGTGGGTTTGATGATGACACGGTGTGAGGGTTGTAACTACTGGGGCATTGGCTGGTTAGTTTATTATTATATTTAAATGATAAAAAGAAAAAATTTACACTATTATATCACGAAACACAGATCAATAGTGGTGCGAAGTAAATAACTTGAGTACAGGTCAGAGCTACTTCTACATCAGCACTGTGAGCGTGCTTTTATTTAAAAATGCCACATTTTTGGGTATAGCGTTATTTGAAGTAATACATTTACATTACTTTTCCAACACTGCAGATTGATGACACCGTACGGAATAGCGCGAAAGCACCTGAGGGTGAATTCTTCCTTTAACTGTATCTTCAGTGCACTACTGCATCAGTAACATTTATTAACTGCAGGAGCAGCTCTTTAATCATTAAAGTGGATACGTGGAGTGCATCCAACCATTTCTGCGTAGTCGTTACATGGAAACTATTCATGAATATCGTGTTGTATTAGGTGATTTGGAGGAGAGTGAGAAAATGAGGTGGGGTGAGATGTACCTTGCCCATTTTGTGGTTCTCCTGTTTTCCAGCTGCTCTAATTTGACACCTTGAGTGTGGGGATGAGGGGGGCGGGGGTTAACTAGGTGAGGGAGTGCACAGACACACTGGAATTCATTAAGAAGAGCTACCCTTTTCTCCTCTCGATGTCCCTCCAACGCTAATGACATCAGAGGTTAGCAAAGAGCAGACTCGCTGAGAGCTGGGAGAAGAAGAGCGAGAAGGAAGAAAAAAAAGCCGCATGACATTAGAAATATTTAAGTTAACGATACTTTCAGTGGAAGCAAAAAAGTGCACCGTATGTGCGAGGCCAAAACGTCTCACCGATTTGTGTTGTTTTTCTGGTTCAGTCCAAGTGTATTTCTGCATCCTTTTAACATTCATACAGAATGAAAGAGGTTTCAAAAACTGCCATTTTGCCTCTGACAGTCCTAATGCACTATGATGACATACCAACAACCTGACTGCAGACCTTCAAAAAACCCATTTATGCCACAGTTTGTGGGTTGGATGGAGTGCAATCAGACCTTTTTCAACATTGTGATTACCACGTACTGGCACAGTAATCTGTGGCTGAGGAATTGGCTGGCTAATGGCAGTCTCACATCAGCCATCTATAGGGACCTCGCAGACAGGCAAACTGGTAGGTGCAACATATTGAAATGGTCAATGCCACCTGGGATGAAAGTATTTTTTAAAAAAGCATTAAGAACTTTCTTATGGAAACAGCAGTGTGTGTGTGTGTGTGTGTGTGTACGATGAGCAGCTTTATTACTTAAAGCATCAAACACTTGTGCTTTCTCTCGCAGCCACTCTGAAGCTAAGGCTTGATTTTAGAGCTGCAGGGAAAATGACTGAGGGACAAGAACAAATATTTGGAAGTTGAGCTGCAATCCTTGCTGAAACAGAGTCCTGAGACCTTTCAAATGCTCATTTCCATTCATCTAGCAGTGACATTTTTCATGACGTACTCTCTGGCAAACTATCTAACTCATAAATCCAATTCGAGCCTATTACGGAAGAACTTTTAAAGCTATCCTTCATTAATGTTAATGGGGTTTTTTAGTGGAGGCCAATGGTGGTTAGGGCTACATGGCTGCCTTCCCATGCTTGTTTAACAGGCTCCAGACAGAGATGGATGCATCTTGCAGTCCGATAGGCTCTCTGAGACATCTATCACCCAGAGGACCCACCCACAGAGCTGGCGTTCCATAACAAAGGGCAGGCAGGAAAGCTCCTGATTGACAGCTTTATGTGTGTGGTGGCTAGTCAGACAGCAGAGAAGAGACATGCTATCTGTTTCTGGCCTCAGTGCTGGCCCGCTTTCTGAAAATGAGTTGTGAAGAACAGAACAAAATAAGGAGCGAGCAGGGGAATCAATCAATATGCCGACACAGGAGATAAATGAGAGAATCAAACACACAAAAAAACATCCCTAATGCTGCTGAGTAGGTACAAAACTAATCAGGCAAATGAAGCTGCCCGAGCAACGTAAACTGTGAATGGAGAGCAGTGTAAAGGCATAAACAGTTGTTATCATAACGATTATTACCCTTACACCTCCAGACTCACTAATTAGAGCAATAAATAGCCATATTCCAGAATATATGGCTGGAGCATGCAATAAAACCCACTGCAACATGTAAATACAGACACAGAGAGACGCAAATAAAGTGATAACACACTGTTCTGCAGTCACTACATTCCAGCCCCAAAACATTAAACTCTATAATAATATGAAACATGCACAAGCATAAACTGCTGTGCTGAGAGGCCACAGTTTCTCTCAGGGCTGTATATATTCTTGAAATGCAGACAAAAAGGAAGAGGGGGGGAGGGATGTTTCAGAAGAGACACACTAAATTTGGACAGTAAGTAGTATCACCCCGTCGGCGCGGTACACCGCACATTCGCAACGCCCCATTTAACCGCACACGGCGCTTCCCTCTACTGCCTTCATTTGCATACTTCAGCGGGGCCCTGACGGATGAAGACGGATGGGGCAAAATCAGCCTCACTGAAACAACTGTTTTATCAAGGTTAAACTATCCAAGAAGCTCTTAACCCCCGCGCCTTTATCACACTACTGCTCTCCCAATATCAATCTATCAATATGATCTTATCGGCAGGGAGAGGGGTGAAGACGCTCTTCATAAACTCAAGTAATAGGAACATAAAGGAATTTTATGTGTTTAGGGGAGGAGACTGCTAAACATGGTGCTGAAGGACATGTCCAATAAAACACGCTACAATGTGGTGCCAGCAAGCCAAATAGAATATAATAAAAGAAGAAGAGGATCGGTCTGCCACGAAGCATGAGAGTCACAGGGTTGTCGGTTCAAATCGTATGAACAAATGGTGAAAGCATCAATATAAATCTCTAAAATCCAAAAACGAGGCTCAAAGTGAACTTGAACGTGGCACAGTCACACACTCTGAGAGGGGCTTAGAAGTAATCGCCTCTACTGCATCCTCCACTTACATGTGCAGAAAGTTGTTTAGTTACATAAGAGAACAAGAAATACAGATAAAAAATCATTTTAGAAGCACAACTGTCTCACAATTATTTAAATAATGTATGTTTATATATACATATATATACAATAATACATTTTATATTAAATATAGGTATTTTTACTTTACAAGAAACACATGCAGACAGTAACAATCTTCTTATTAATTTATAACTACAATATATTTGATTTACATACACAACCTGTTTGTGCTTTGACATAGTGCAGACAACCACATGAGGTAGTATATCTTTGTGTTTATATACTGCATATATCTGTGTGTGTGTGTGTGTGTGTGTGCATATCTCCTGGTGTGCTACAGATGCCCAGACGATGAGATTACATATGAAACATATATAGAGAAATTTCAGGATGGATTTCCATATCCGTTGATTTCCATAAACAGTCAGTTCACAAAAAAACATAAGAGCAAAGATGAACGTGACAATAACATGAAATAAACAATTTTCTGTTTCTGTTCCGTGTCATATTAATTATGCAAATACCTCCAACAGAATCACCTTGCAACTTGATACATGCTCCCACTAGGGTCAATATTAAGAAAATATAATGTCTCTTTTCATTGTTATGCAGATGACACGCAGCTTTATTTACCTTTAAACTATGATACTAATGA
>JAUMHF010000009.1:9531102-9566377 GCA_032359275.1 Microctenopoma steveboyesi | reverse complement strand
TAAAACTGTTCAGCACTTTGGTCGACCTCGGTTGTTTTTAAATGTGCTATATAAATAAATTTGATTTGATTTGATTTGATTTGATGATGAATAGCTTCACTACAAATGTAGGTAAAGGCTACATGTAAAATGCGTTTTCATTACTGGTTCTATGCAACACCTACAATGACAATAATTACACTGCAAGTGTATCACAAATAAAACAGTGTCAATGTCAACATTTGTGTTATTTTAGGCCTTTAACTTTGAATAATTAGACATTACTTATTTCCCCATCCATGCTACACATCAGTGACTGTTTTAAAACCACTGCACTATGTAACAACAAACTGTTACCATACATGTGTACATACATCTTTACAGCACACTACCTCCTAACTTTGTGTCTTTGAAGGGTAAAAACCCTGTTAGGAGTGGCTTGGTAATAAATGAAGAGACGTATATAATTTGCTGATTATGCTCAAGTAGAAAAAAGAAAATGACAGCAATTAACATAATTTCAGTAGGAGTTAACTGTCCAGAACTAACACCGCCAAAGGCAAGCTGGCAGACAGAAGGCAAAGAGGAAACCCACCGCTTCACTGTTAGTTGTGATGTGGATGTCTACAGTACAGGGAACCAGCAAGGAGGCGTCGCTATATTATCAATCCTCATTCCTGCTGCGGTGAAAAACATATATTTTACCTTGTTATACATGTTTAAAGGTTCCGCTCAGTTTCACACTGAAAAAATATAGAAGTCTAGTAACGACGCATATAATTTGTACATATAGTACTTTTACTTCCATCTAACAAATGACTGTTTCTGCCACGATTTCAGTTTAACGATCCTCATGATGTAAAATGAAAAGTAAAAACTTAGTCTTTTACTGAAAATAGGTGAAATTATCACAGACTTCTGGTTTTTAACTTGTTTACACTACATCCATAAACTGATTTTGATTGAGATTGAGTGTTTTGTGTATATTTCAGAGAATCATTCACGCTGGGCGTTTCCTTTTTGTCTCAAGGAGCCTACAATAAGTGCCCTTACAGTATTTGCCTCCCTGAGATGGTCCGACCACTGCCAGGAAGTCAGGCCAAATGCTGACCTATGCTAACACTCGCCCCACTGTGCTAAATGCTACCTGTGGTGTCACATCTGCCCCGGAAAGTGAGCCAAAACTGCAGCACCTCGCGTCTACGTAGGCCCAACAGAATTAGCAGCAACCATCCCGAGAGACTGCCTTCCTGCCTGTTTGTGCCCTTCCAACACACACTGTGACACACGCGCAGAAATAGCAGATACCACACACCACACTGAAGACTGCCAGCATGAGGCTGTTTGATTTTGCAGCCACAAAAACAACTCTTTGTGTGGCTAAATTTATCATCGCTCTCTGCCACAGTATTTGTGTCTTTCTCTACACTTCTCTCTTTTCTGTGTGTGTGTGTGTGTGTGTGTGTGTGTGTGTGTGTGTGTGTGTGTGTGTGTGTGCTTCTGCATTGTTCTTTGTCTGCGCCTTTTTCCTTCCAGTGAAGGTGCCGAGGTTACCAAGGCTCATCTGTGGCCCCTTTGTCTCTCACAGCAACGGCAAGGTTTATTAACATAAATTAGAATAGCTCTCAGAGAGAGTACCTTGTCGCTACGCGTTACCCACGGCAACCTCTCCACCACTCTCAATCCACCTGAGCCTGTGCATGTGTTTGTGTGTGAAATAAAAAGAGAGAGAGAGAGAGAGCGCGAGCACACTCTTCTGCATCTAAATGTGAAACTACTCTGAAACGAGGGAGACACATCCACACCCATCTCTCCCCTGTCCTGATTAAAATAAATGGTGCTATCTGCACTGCATGACTCACTACACCATGGCATTACTATCAGTAATTGAAACATCCAATCACTACTGAGCCATGAGCCCTGACTGCTCTTTCCCATCTGACTTTGTGGCACCTGACTGAACATCCACACTGTATGGGAAGTGATACAGGATATTCCTGCGAGTTTGTGTGGAGAAATGCTGAAGAGAGGAAAAGATACTGCATCAACATGGGTGCAATTCGTGTGTTTTTTGCATGCCTATGTATCTGAGCACACCTGTGCGAACAGCGCGTATTAAAATGTGTCTGCGTGTGTGCGTGAGTCTGTGTGTTCCCCTGAAGAACCTAAGCAGATATCCAGGGAGAGTCGGGCAGCCTCATTGATTGGTGTTGATTCCATCTGGGCAGCGAGCAGCAACTGACAGTGGATCTAAGCCGCTGCGAAAGGCAACCATTAATCTTGGTCCTGTTTAAGCAGCATGTATTAATTTATGTCATTTTTACTAAGTCAGCCAGGGAAGAGCGCTTGCCATTTTATGTTTGACTGTTCATCGAAGCCGGGAGGGGGGGGGCTCCTTTGTACAAACCCAGCATGCTGCCAACATGCCACTTACATCAAAGTGGCAGGGTGCCGGAGAAATGAGATCCCACACCTCAAATTAAAGGTTATCAACTGCCGGGTCAACCACCTCCATCAACATGTCCAAGAAAGTCTGATGTATAAGTTTCATTCTTCATATGAAAAAGCCTGTTTCAACAGTCGGGAGAAAGGTGACATGTAATCAAACAAATTTAACATCGTGAAACATGAAAATCTAAGCACTGTAATTCAGGGGTAGTTGGAGTACACAGTTGGAGCCCCATGAACACATCAGTAATAAGATCTGCAGGTGTTTCGGCTCCGACAATATGAGGATATATGCGTTCACCAGAACTAGTGCGTGAGGCAATTCCACGAGACGGTGGAAAATCCAATCAAATCCAAACAACACCAATAAGAAAAACAATGGCTGAGGCAATTGCAACTGCAATAATGTCACCAGAGCTGTTTTGTAGACACTAAAAGCTGCTCCAGAGACAAACATCTGATAAAAAAGCAACTCCACTCCGCCATAGAGCAAATTTCCCCTCTAAAGCAATTTTATATTCGATAAGTGGGAAGGAATTCTTAATGTAATGGATCTGAATATGATCTCTGTCAGAAAACTAAGAACACAGCCTTGTATAAAAAGCCCAGCATGCAGAATAGCCTCTGCTGCTGCATCAGATAACTAAATTGTGCAGGAAACAATCTATAGATAAAGATGCAATGCATTCATATTTCTGTTGAATAGGTGAAGTGATAGGTCCCTTTTTCAGGCTGTTTCAATGAAGTCAAGTCAGCGCACACCGAAATGCAAAATCAGACTTAAACAGACGACAAATAGATCCCACAACTGCTGAGAAACAAGCAAAAGCAAAACACACGTCGGCACACAGTGGCAACAACCTGCCTGAGCTTTGACAAACGCACACTCCCTCGCCATACGTCGACACCGAAAATGACCATTCCACAGCCAGATCTGTTATCACGGCTAATTACTACTCCCACCTCACATATACAGGGCTGTAATTAGCCTCTTAAAACATGATTAACACGTCTCAATTAAGCCAGTCAACATTTGCATAATATATTAGCTGTCCTAATTGCAAGTGAGTTTATATCAGGGGCAGGCAACAGAAAAAACACTCGTTGCCTCTGAAGTGCACTGACAATGCGGTGGATGGAAATATGAACACGGAGGAAATGTTAGTGGATAAAAAGGAATCCAGTCTATTTATTTATGTTATAACTCACTTTAAAAGCTAAGACAAACTTACAATCAGCACATTCGTGCTCAGACTACTTGAAAAAATATACCGCATGTTTATTATTATTCACTTCGATGAACATTTCTGGTAAGTGGAGGAAGAGTTTCTTATAAACTCGCAAATCAAACCCAAACATTTTCTCAGGGAAACTTCACACTCGTTTTGGAGTTATTTATTTGAAGTTATTTATGAGAGAACGGACAGAGTTCTGTTCAGCCTTATTCCTGTGGAAACTAAAACATGGGGGGATAAACTGCTGCTTCGGCACTTCCAAGCCGGGGACAGATATACAGTCTCCCAGCCAGCCTGGGGAAACCAAGGACATAGCCATTAGTTTCAGGACAGCGCCACATTGGAGACTAATGCCTCCATCTGTCACTGGAGATGAGAGGAGAGTAACAAAGAGAGGCAACACTAACCCCTGAACTCATCACGGACAGCCATGTCAATTAAGAACTGAAAAACAGCAGCACTGGCTGCCATAGTGACCAGTCTATAGACTGCTGCAAGTAGTGTTCCATCAATGTTTGAGAAAATACCATAAACTGCTATTTGACATTTTATTACTCTGAACCTTTATGTTTACTTAAAGCCTGTTAATGAGAGCTGAAATGATTATGTGCTTATAACTCAGTTATTTGAGCCAATTTAAACAAATCAAAACTTCCTCTGGTTATAATTTCTTAAACGTGATGATTGGCTGCTTTTCAGTTATATATTATCTGTAATTAGCTTTTTTTGGACTTTTTTGAATGTCGTTCAGACCAAAAATATGACATTTGGAGATGTCTCTTTGGGCTCTAACAAATTATTATAGGAATGTTTTCATTACTTTTTTATATTTTACAGACTAATTAATAGTTGTGTCAAAAAAATAATCAGCAGCATAGTCAATAATTAAATTGTTAATTGCAGTAGTTCTATCGTTGCAACACTTACAGAGCAGCAATCAAAAGAAATGTTGGTAGCGTTATGCCAGTGATGAAAAAAGATCAACACCTCTATGAATATCTAAAGGGTGTACATGTCTAATTAGCAACGCAGGCTGGAGTGGCGGGGCTGCAGTTAGCAAGACCGACTGATTCAGCAGGTCTCCAGCTTTGATAAGTTCAAGCGGTGTAATGCATTATCCGTCTGATCACATTAGTCATGCAGGAGCTCTCCATCTGACCCGAGCCTGCATGGGGGTAATGTGAGGCTGCTGACACAGAGTGGCCTGACGAAACAGTCCCAGGAAATGTGACACCCAGAAACACCGACTCGGTGTCTGGCTTCTCTTACTTAGTCAACCTGTACGTGCCAGCTTCCCTCGTTGTAATGGTTCCGCACAAACAACTCTCCTCACAGGATGTGAAGTGAGCACAGGAAAGTAACTTCTAAGCGTCCTCGGGAACTGCTAAAAGCAACGATGACACTTTAAGAAACGTCACGAGGTGAGGGCACACGTGGTGGAGAACACTGGCGGCCAGAAGGAACGTCTGTATGCGGTAACACAAGTCCTCCATCGCTGATTTTCCATAAGCCAGCGTGTGAACCTGAGCTTGTTTAAGCATGCTAAATACTCTCGCCGTGACACAGGCCTGACCCCGGCACAAATATACAGGGAGTTGGGTGGGGTGGGGCGATCATCAGTTAAGGCCTGCTCTGGCATGGCATGCACTCCCGCCTTGTTTGTCAGCTGCTCGCCAATGAACTCACTGGTGCAGCGTCCCGTGTTGCACTTGTCAACGCGCACACGTCAGTGATGTACCATGAGGAGGCGACGCACGCAGCGCACATGTGAGAAATGATATATGATATGGAGAAATGCGTCCTCCCTTCAGTAAAAGGTTGAGCTGCTTCAGATCTGAACTGCTGTACTCATCTCCTCCTGCCCGCGCTGCTTCTCAAACACACTCCAACTGCAACAATGTAAAAAAGCAAGGAGAAGCTGACTCTTTGTAAAGAATATAAAAAAGACCTGACAAATTACAGGCTGTAGCCCGCGCGTATACACTGCACTCAGCACATTTGGCTGTAAATGCCATGGTGAAGGTTTGAGTCATTTTCTCTGTCACTGCAGTGAAAGGATTTTCAGTTTCGTCTGCACAAACCTCCTATGGGCGAAGATGAGCCGCAGCTCAGCTCTTCAGCCGTAGACAGGGAGCACACAATGAGGCAGCCATTAAGTCGCGAGTCTCTCACAAATTGTTTGGGTTCATCTTAACTTTTGAACGCTTTTCCGTCTCCGTAGAAGCGACGTGGTTATTTACAGCAGCGTTTGCTGATTTGTGGTCTGGAGTGTGTTTTTCCGCTGTGATGATTCAATACATAAAAAAGAGAAGATATAAGCTGAGATGAAATATGTTCATTTCCAAACTTGGTCCTAAACAAAGGGGAAGAGAATCGGCAGGCTGAAGAGAGCCTCTCTCTCGTCAGAAGCTCTGTGAGAACCTGGTTGCCAAGAACGGTGGAAAGAGAGAGAGGCAGGGGGGAAAGCCAGGAAAAGGTCCAAGTCACTTTGTTCTTCTTTTTGGAAACGAACTCTAGTTGAACCCAGGGAGACGCCAGACAGTTTACAAAGAGCCAGGCATTACTCTCTCACTTTTCCATGCCTTGCAATTTAGAAAGAGGCCCCAACCTACTACAGCTTCCTATGCACAGACTGCACTCTTTAACCTTTATAAATCTAATGAAAATCCCAGAGTGTCAGCTTGTTCCTTCTACGTCTTTCTGGGGAAACCTGGTCCAAATTCTGACTCAAAAGAACAAAATGCCTGTGAAAAACATAGATTAAATCCAGGAAGAAATTGTACTGCCTCCTGTGTTTATTTTCTACTGTCTAGATGGCTCCGTGCAGACACAGCTCTCCAAATAATGTCAAAGTGGTGTTCACAGATAAGGTGATATTGAATATTTTGTTTTATTTCCTCCCTTGACAGGTTGCACTCTGTCACATCCCTCAGAGAACATTCACAGGCTTTCATCATGCCAGCAGCACTTCTCTTAATCCGCTGTTAAGTGAGTAATAATTCACACATTCCTTTTCATGACTTTGACCCTTGTTGCAAACATCAACAGAAAACCCCTCTGATCCGCCTCTCCATGTGAAAGAGCTCACTTAGCAAACACCAGAGAGCTCGGCCAGAGAAAACAGACAGAGAGGGGTGAGAGAGCCCAGCCCGAGAAAGGCCCGAATGTCGGCATGAAAACACTCCTGTCCAATGACAGCACCTCATCTGGGGCCAGAGCTGCTGACATGCACGCTGTGTGACGTCTGTCATAAATCATAATGAAATGTACGTTTCATGCCAAATACATTCACAGCGCTTTACATTTTCCAATTAAATCTTAGTCAAATGAAATAGAGTATTTGTAATAATAAAGAAAGGCGTTATGCTACGGTGATATGAATACATTATTAGAGCATAAAATGCACAATGTTCTCCTCAGTTTTGGTGTGTGAGTGCACGTCCAGCAAACAAACTGAAACATGGAACTGACCTGTTTTCTCCTTTATTTCACACAAGACGTTGAAGAGAGCAGGTTTCATTCTGTGACAGTTCAGTGCATGTTTCCTAAAAAGAGGACAGGGAACCACTTTTCAGATCAATATTCAAACAAGTGGTGACAAATTGAAAGAGTGGGTCATTCTGAAATCCCAAATGATCATCATGAATATTCAGCTTTTCACTGACAGGAGCAGGATATTTTATGACACGTCCAGGAGCCAAAGCAAAGACAAACGTTAATTCATTCATCAGTGAAGTTCAGTCTGTCTAGTAATTAGCTTCACAACGTGTGATTTAGTGAGGAAAGATAGATTTTTTCTGACTTAGAATATAATATACAACAAAATCTAACCAGCTGCGGCGCCTCGCGCGCACTGGAAATGACACTGTGTTATTATTAACAGCATCATTTTTATCAGAAGTGCAGGAGATGGTCTGCAACGTGTTATTAGAGCACAGGATTACAGTATAAGCTCCTTTGTAACAAGGTGGAAGGTGTCAGTGCGACTGAAGCGCCAACTGCTCGCACAGTTTGGAAAAACCTCAGACAAGATCATCTCGATCTCGGGTAATCGAGCAATAATTAGCAGGTTTTTTTAAAAACTAGCAGCATAAAAGTTGGCAAGGCAATGACAAAAGCTGAATCGTGACAAGTTTGGAGGTCTTTTTTCCGCTTTCGCGCAGTCACGGCACTTCAGTGGGCGTAATTGCTTTCATTTAGACGCAGATCCCAGTGTTATTACCTCCACTCGCCATCCCCAACATCCCCAACATCCCCGCATAAGACTCCCTGATTCTGGTTAAGAACAGAGTGTTTGTTGTTTGTTAAAGCTCACCTCGCCTGCGCCTCGTCTAAGCTTTGGTCTGTGATGGTCATTATTTGCTGTAATATGTCACCGATGTCCTGCTTCCTTCCCTCTCCGTCCGTGCCCGCCGTGCCATCCTGCATATGCTGCGCCAGTCCGGGGTGTCCGGCCATGCCTACCCCGTGGGAGTGCATCAACCGAGGCTGCTCGTCCATCCTCGACCACGGTCCCTGCTGCCTCGCCTCCAACTTTTCAATTTTATTATCAAGAGGGAGGAAAACAAGAGAAAATATCCTCGGAAATTCCTCTGCGTCTCTCTCAGATCCGACACTCCTCCTTTTTCCTTGGTGAGCTTTTCTGGATTTGGGAGGAGGGAGACTGACAAACCCTCGCTCGGTCTATCTCCCAGCTGGTTTAGGTGAAATCTGATCTGAATCGCTGCATTTGGCTTTGGCCACTCCTGCAGCGCTACTGTAGGGAAGAAAAAACGGGACTGAACATTAAAGGCTCCTAATCTGATTAAAAGTGGAGCGCGTTGAGCTCCTTTCACAAAAGCTCCGATAGACCCGAGAGCTTGACGCGTCAAAACGCGCCGAGCAGCCAACTTGCCTGGGAAGCTTTTGGGCACAAAGTAAGCAGCAACTGTTATTGTTTCGCTTATGTCTGGTAACTGACTCATAATCAGAGTATAGATGGAAAAAGCCCCGCCCCTCGGGCCACGATTGGAGAAGAAGCGCGCAAGTCCCACCTCGGTCGTCTCCGAAAACGTCAATCATCCTCCACGGGAAGGTGGGACACTGTAATAAACATAAAGAGATGTAACCGGACCGGGTGGCAATATAGTGATGGATAGAGAGTGAATATGTAGCCTAATAAATAATTGTGAGTGGCGGTGGAGCTGTGACCTAACAGGACAGCGCAGTGGTGCTTGGAAAAGACACCCTGTCACCCAGACTATATATTTTCCTGCTGAATATTTATATCCATGTAATCAGTCAAAGGAAGAATAAATCAAGATGAATTTATTAGAACATGCAGCATTTTAAAAGTCTTATGTTGTAAGACGGGAGCACAACAGTTGTTTTACTGATCACACATGAATTATTTCTAATTTCCTAATAAGACTAAGACAACTAACACAAACTACTCGATTAGTTATTTCCTCCCTATAAATGTCACACGTGCACTTTATTGGTTTAATTTATTCCCAGAGACCCTACATTGCTTTCGTTTAGGTGGTTTATTTGGAAAAATTTAAACAAAACGTACCCATTTTCCAGTCAGAGGCATATTGTAATTTCTGGTAAATTCTGTCTTCTTCCATATTTATCGGAGCAGCCTCACTGGAAGATGGTAAACACAACACAACTCTACGGATTCAACTAGTTCACATTTCTGCTGGGAATACCAACATGCTTGGCATTATCATTCTGTGGAAAACAACTCTGCAACTTCTGGAGAAAAAAAGCATTTACTATTTATAAGAATATTCTTACATCAAAATTCATTTGCAATTATAATCAAATCCCGCTTATTCTTTTTTTTGCAGGATTATTAATGCTGCAGCAACACACTTTGTTCTAATGGAGGGAAAATATGCAATGTCAGATGTTTCCCCCCCCCCCCATTAAGGCCGCAAATTCAGCTTTTTCTGAAATGCAGCAATCAGAGCCGCAAACAAGGTCTTATTTATTCTATTCAGAGTTTACTTTCCCAAAAGCATCCAAGCAATAAGGTAATTTCTGTCTGTTGGCTTACAGTGGAATACATTTGAATTTAGAGCATCAAGAACAAGCTCTTTAGATCATATTTCACACTAATCAATAAAGCCTTGGTTTTTAAATCAGACTAAGAAGACTGATGTGCAAAAGGTGGAGAACGGGATCTGAGGAGCAACCTCCCACCAGAGTGTGGTTTCATGTTCACTGTTTTGCAGACAGTTATAGAACAGACAGTGGAAGGATGTTTGTCGTAGTATGCAGCAGTCTGCATGTTGACACCTGAAGCACAATTCCTTTAGTCAGTTCTACAACATTTTATTTAACAGGGGTCATTCCGTTAAATAGGGAATAAATACAGCAGAATAGCTGCTCCGGACTGCAGACTTCCATTTCAGAGCTGTGCTGTGCAGTCTTGCAGCTCCTGAGTGTCAGACATTATCACCACCACTACCCTCAACCTCACCCTGCCCCTTGTGACAATTACTGCCCTACCTCCCTATTCAGCACGTAATGAGAAAACTGACTGATCGATTTCTGTCCAGCCAGTAAAAGAAAGGAAGAAAGCAGTTGGATTTAGCACAGACCAGGCTCTCAAGCACAGAACTCCAATATATCCATACTGTGATTTAAATCTTTTTAAAGTGAGCGTTAATGTGAGATGATTAAGTGATTATAGCAATTAGGGCTCCTACTAACAGTTATTGTCATAATTGATTTATGTGCTGATTGTATTTTGAATTAATTGATTACTTATTGCCAAGAATTAGTCAAGAAGCGGTTTTCACAATATCCCAAAGTTTAAACAGCAAATATATACATTTGAAATATGTAGAAGGCAAAGGAAGTCTGCAAATATCCACAGGTAACAATAGATTTTAACCAGTCTAAGATGACTCAGTGATTAAAAGTGTATGAACAGCTTTTATTCCTTATTAAAAATGGATTCAGATTCAGGTGTATGATGGTACTACTAGCTGCTGTTGTAGCCTTGGGCTGCTTACATTGGTTGAAATTATACCGGATTAGTAACTTAAGTTAGAGAGTCTCTACCACAGTGTTGAAGAAACTAATTACAAATAAGCATTCAGCATTCAATATGTTACTTAAGTTCAAAAGCATTAGCTCACAGAACACTCGAGGCGCCTGTTCCACATGAGCGAAAGTCTTATTGAATTAAACAGACACATTATCATGATCATCGCACTGATGTTGCTGCTGTTAACATTGAACTGCCTTATATGCAGCTTTAAGAAAGTTACACTGTGTTTTGAACCTGATAATTATTTTTGTTTGACTTACTTAGCATGCTGTCAATTTCACACCAGGGATCAATAGAGTTTCATGATTATACTGTGTTCTGTATGACATTACATTTAGTCATTTAGCAAGTGGGACTCACACACACACACACTCTCACACACACCATCACCTCTCAACTTACACTGTAACTTACACGTGTTTGTTGAAGGACCTCCTACAGTATGAACCACACGTGATGGGCACATGAACAGCTAATGAATGACTGATAACATGGTGGTATATGTATCATGCTTCTACAATATGTACTTATTATGTATGTGGAACAGTTCATAAACATATTCAAAAGTAATAAGAACATATCACAACTTTATTACGTTAGCAAGCATATGGTAACTGTTTAATAAGATGAGTTATGGTTTTTAAAAGTAAATTAAAAACATGCACATTTACTTATGCAGCTACATTACAGTACTTTAATGTTTATACACATGTATAATTCATTTACTAGTAGGTTTAAAACTTGAAATAAATGTAAAGTTGTATAATAAGTAATAAGTGTAATAAGTGTAATGTTGGCAGCTACGATGAAGTCGAGCACATAAACTGCTAAGAGTTACTAAACAGGGGGATTTAAAATAAAATGTGAAAATCACAACAAGGTGAAGTAAACATTAATATTTCAAGCTTCATAACAAACTCCTGCTGACTGTACAGCACATGTTCCTCTATCTGGACCAGGGTCAAACAGCTTCTCCCATGGAGAGCTGCAGGTCAGAGCAGGTTTTGTATGAGCTAAGAACACACTGAGGGAGAAAGCAGCAACTGCATGGCACATCTCTCCAGGAAGTAACCTTGATGAAAAATTCAGTTGTTTGCAGCTCCTGGCGTCCCTCAGGCGTGAATAAAGCGAGGCCCAGACAGAGAAAAAAGACCCCGGCTCAGCTTGAAACTACTCACTAGCCCGCTGCTGAGGAACACACACGCGGGCTAGCATTAGGAGATGGGCAAGAATTAAACTTTAATCACGCCTCAAATAGATTAAACGACAGGAGTCGAGTCAGCGTTTCCGAGCCCTTGCTCTGCCTCGGTTGACCGTTCTCCTTCGAATTCCTGCTGAATTAAATAGCAACAAGTTCCAGCTTCTTTGCACCTCGGATTAGCTTTTAGGCAAAAAGGCAACTTGAAGCAAACCAAAGTTAAAAAATAAAGCCAGTCAATAATAAATCATCTCATTTGAGGGGGCTCCAGCAAATTAGTACTCCACTTCCATAAAGTCATGCGCCTTGTGAAAGATATATTTCATAACAAACGATTAAAACAGTTTCATCCAAACATCAAAAAAGAGGGGTCCTATAATTTCCATGGTGAAACGCTGATGTCAAGTGTCCAAAAGATCCACAGAAGCCAGTGTACAACTGAAGCTACACTTCCTGAAAGTAACAAAAAACATGCTTAACAATACAAACAACAGACAATAAGAATTATTAAATATTTTATCTGCCAATGACAAAGTATGAAGATGCAGGGGGGCTTATGATTTACAAAAAGTTGTTTTAAAGTCAAACAAGACACAGAAAACCACAAAGACAAGATTTTCACTGCATGTTAAATTACTTTTTCTTCATATAATGAAAGGGTAATAATCATTTTTGTGCTCGTGAAATCTTAATCATAACTTGATCAGGTCAGAAAATGGTCTACGCAACAGTGATTTACCCACGAGGGAAGGTTGTTGTTTAACTGAGCACTTGTTCCGATCTTTACGCTTAAATTTGGTGCAGAGCCATTTTAAATTAGTGACACTGATGAGTGACGCTCTCTGAGTGCAGTTGTTCATGATTTTCTAGAAATGAGTGTCACTACGAATTAGTAAAGATAAGGCTCAGGAAACAGGTGAGCGAATGTTTCCTCTGTTTCTGTCTCTTTGCCTAAGAAAGAAGATTTCGGGACTGAAGAACGTTCTTGTTAAGATGGAGATTTTATGCAGTGTTTCGCTGTTAGTTGCGGTAAACAGATTCCTGCCTTTAGCCTGGCAGGAGTTGCCCGACTCTTGTAGTTAATGATCATTTTTAGTGTAGAGGATCTGGATGTGTGTTTGTGCAGCTGGGGCCGGGTCAGGGTGAAGGATGACTGATATGAAGGGGTTGACTTGTCACATAGCATTTGACTTACTATCCTTGGAACAGGATAAAAGGGGAACCAAATGTCAAGTGATACAAGTGACGCATCCTCACACACACACACACACACACACACGCGGATAGGGAGATGAATGTTTTATAATAAAACCTCAAACCCACCAGCCATTCTGTGGAAGGCACAGAAAAATAGTAAGCTTATCATTTTCATGAAAATAATAGTCACCGGTGGCACTAGCAGTGTGTGTCAGCCACAGGATTCCCATGCCCTTTTCTATGAGTGTGTCTGTTCTTGCTGCAGGGCCCCTGTAAGCCCTTAGACCTCCTGGCAAAGCGTGGGTTGTGCCTGGTGGGGGGAGATGTGACGGATGCCGGAGCCTCAGAGCCCACTAGCTGCTCAGTGAATTTTCCCAGACTCATTTGCATTCATAAAGAGCCTACTCCTTGTCACAGAGTGTTTTCTTTTTTAGTTTGCCTCCAAAAATCCCGTGCGACTCCTGGTGGGAGTACGCCGGGAAAATCTGACTGTCAAAGACGACAAGACGAATGAATCCGTGTGTCAGATGTGTGCGGCTTCAAAGATGACAGATGGAGAAGAGCTGTCCCTCCGTCGATCGGCAGGCTTCGTTTTGGTATAAATAAATATGAATTTCACCCCCTCCCATAATTACAAGTGTTGTTTTATTTGACAGCTCTCTGTGTTTGTTGATGGAAGCGTGTGTGTGTGTGTGCACGTGTGGGTGTGAGTGTGTGCGTGTGTGTGTTTGGTGGGTGGTAGCACTGACCAGGTGACAGCTTCATTTAATTCCACATGTTCATGACTGCTGTGTGGTGCAGGCGTTTTATTCCAGCTTCCTAACGACGCGCTGATGTACACCTGGAACAGCAGGTGGGTATAAACACACAATTAAATGCAATTAATTTCCAAATTCTCCTGTCTCCTTACACATCTGTGCAACTGAAGAGTCCTTGAGCTGCATGTTGAATTCTTACTGGTACGTGTTCTGTATGCAACCCTGCATGCTGACCTCTTGTGGAAGGAGGGCAGGGTCGTCTCAGGGGATTTAACTCTGGGTCTTATTTAATAAACAAATCCCAGTCTATTTCCAGCTGTGGTCCCCTGAAGTAATCATCACCTTTCAAATCATTAGCAAGAATCACTCAAGATGTGATTGTGCAAAGAGAAAATTCCCAATCAGGGAACTCTGAGCTGAGCTGTTGTACACTCATCTACTGCTTTTGTCACTCCTGCACTGATGGCAGATGTTTCTACCAAACATCATTAGATTATTTAACTTCAATTCAAAGGTCTGTCAGATGATTAGAACAATAGATGACACCTTTGCTGCCATTAGGCTGTGGATGAGCATCAAACTTTCTTTACCAAGTGCTTCCAACTCAATGCTAAAGGTTCCACTACTTCAGAAACTGTACACAATGTCCTGCAGTATTTTTGAATCTAATGAGTCAGAGGAGTCAATGAAGACTCGGGAAATGCCTTTACTTTTTGTGTGACTATTGGCAAACGACTCTCAGCTTTCAAACAGGTCGCTATGTGTTTATTTTCAGGGTCATCTGGGATCTCGGTGACTTGAATGTTAAATGGTAAAGCATGAGCTGGGGAAAATAACAGTATTATAAAAGATTTTGAGCCACTGGGAGAAGCGATCAGTGACACACAGTATTACTTTTTAAGATGATACTGCATGGTGAAGATGTCTTATTTTGTCCAGTTATGGAGCAGCATTGGTTTAGAATTGTGTTTCTGGCCACTTGATTGATACAAGTCCAATTGTTGCTGTCTAATATAACTGTGTTTCTGGTCTGCACTAACTCCCATCTGTCTTTGTAGCTGCTAACTGCTCCCCTATGTTCCCCAGCTACTCACCAACTGTGTCTGTTTGCTGCTCGGTCCTCAGCAGGTAGTAAATAGTGGATTTTTAGAGCTTTTTTTTTAGAGCTTTTTTTTAGAGCTGAGCTGAAGTAAACAATGTGCTAAGACACACTATAAAGCTCTGTAATTCTACAGATTCATGTGATCATTATTGACACATCACCAAAAGTGACTCCTTAAACCTTCGAACAAAATTGGTTAAAGCCGACGGGAGGACACTGAAATACATATTCTTTAGTCTAATCAGGGGTTCATTTATCGATTGATATGAGTGGAAGAGAAAAACGCATTTTGTTTATGTATCATTCATCATGTTCATTCATTTTGTCTCACTGGAAAACTTTACCCTGTAACTGATTGTTTATAATTTCTGAGATTTAACCATCACTCCCACAGAGTCAAGAACACAGACCTAGTTCATCCATTGAAGGTGTTACCAAAATGACTGATGGATATACAAATAGACAAATTTAAACTGACACTTTATTGTAGTTTTCTTTTCTTTTTTTTTTAAGGGAAACATTTCTAAAAGGATTTTTCAAACAGACAAGAAATTACTGCTACGGAAAGACTCAAAACATTAATTCCACAGATTTTAATAACAAACATTTACTAAAAACCAGAGACGGAGCTACAAGGTTCTCAAGAGCTTGTCGTTTTTCAACAAAACAATAGAAAAGAACAAGAGTTGAAGTTGAATGTGAGCGACACAGATTACTTAAACCTCAAAGAACAAGTGCAAATGGAGGATGATAAAAAACGAGAACATCTGGTGAGCCGAGCACAGTGCCAGGACGAGACAAAGCCATGTGTCTGGCAAACACATACCTACACACATACCTAAAGACACACGCTCTCACAAACACACACCCAAACATTTATTCATGCATACACACTCAAACCTGCCTGCCCCCGAATTTGCAAACAAGCACAAAAAAAAATCCCCCCTAGACACACACACACACACACATGCACATCACATTCATTGTGCCGGCACTCACGCAGCAGGGTGCAGTTGGAGAGAAGGAAAAAAGAAAAGGCAAAAATAGGATGTGATTGGAGAGTCCACTGATCATACAAGACTAATCTGCATACTCAGAGGCTTAGAAGTGAATATGCATGAGAGAATAAAACAATATGCCTTCCAGCGGACCACCCGCTCTCTTTGGATTACTGTACCCACCTCCGAGCCTTTTATCTTTTTGTTGGCATGCAATCAAGCTGATTTAGTGTGCACTGGCTGATGCTTTCACACAATGGATTGGACTTAAGAGATGCTAACCTGTTGAGAGAGTCACAGTCACAAAAGCAAATAGAAAATATGATGTACTAGAATGCTCCCAGAAGGTGTTTTCGCTCACATTCAGTTCGCCTGCTATAATTAGTCGTAAGCAGATACAATTAACCAAAAACAGGGAAGAAAAACAGACAGAATGAGAGGAACTGTGCAGTATTAGAGACCGAGGTCTGATGACCCATCAAATATTGAAGAAATGTCTGCTGTAACTATGAATTCACATTTCAGGCATACTTCCTCTAAGACTGTCCTCGCCAATGAATGAATATTTCATTTCAGAAAATAGAGTGGCCCTGAAAGGCACCATTACCAAACCCTAATGTCAGGGGAATACATTCTCCACATTTAGTTGAAAGTTAGGGTCAAATGATAAGAGCCGTCCATGCGTAACACAATCTGATGGGGTAATGCTTTGGCATCACATTAGCATGAGTATGTCTGACCACATGGCAGCGTTTCAGCGTGTCGGTGTGTGTGTGTGTGTGTGTGTCTGTGGGTTTTCCCCAAATGACTGAAATGAGAAATGGGAGACCTCAGAGAGCAAGAGTTTTCAGCATTTTTTGACTTGACTGTGACTTTTTTCTGGCTATAAGCATCTCAAATAATCTCTTTGAAAAAAAATTTAGCCAAATATACTGTTAGGATACAAATTTTTAAGATCATGTCAAGCGCCACTTTCTGGATCTGCTTCGCTGGACTTTCTTCTGTCTCTACGGCTCTGGAAGAAATAAATGCTTTGACATACATATACATAATATATAAATATATAAAATACACATTCTCAATCAATTTAGCCGTCATTGGATAGATAATTAGCAACGCTACATGTTGACTGCTATGAGATCAAACCAATATAAAAATGTGTTTGCCTGAGAAGGTACGGTTCACATCCCTTTATTACTCTTTTAAAAACTCAGATTTGGGATCTAAAATGCAATTTTATTATGGAATTAGGAGAAATGTGATTACGTGAACACACTGCGTGTAATTTAGGGCTTTAGAGTATTCATACTCACGCAACACCTGCAACCGATGAATGCGATTTCACACCTTAAACCATTCTTTGTGTTTGTGCATTTAAAACGTGGTTGCTGACTCACCTAATACCAAACACTCTATAGGAAAATGATCAGCACCTATAAAATCCCAGTTTTTCTCCAAATCTTGAATTTTCTCTGCACAGAAACAAGGACAAAGAGAAGACGAGAGCCACCGACAGAGATGTCCATGGCGTGGAACTAGTTAAAGCCATAAAGACATACAGTACCTCAGCCCTGACCCTGTGCCCTTCTAGATATCCCCCTGCGCAGAATTCTTTTTCCCTACCAAACTGACAAAGTGTTTTTAATCTTTTCTTTCCCTCTCTCCTGGAGATTGGGGAAACAAAAATCAATAGCTGCTGGCAGGCGATCTAGCAGGCTGGTGAATTACAGGGTCTGAGCTGCAACCGGAGCGCTGCATCACAGGGGCCTTGGAATGAGAGACCTTGGGAGAAGCATCAGAAACACAGAGGTTGCAGGGTCACTCCGGGTCCACAGTCTGAGGAGCTGGGTATTTACGGCCTCGGCCGGTTCGCCGCAATGAAAAATCACTACCACAAAACACAAAGAGAGGGACAGCTAGGGCGAGGAAGATGGCGAGAGAGACAGACAGAGATGGTGAGACAGAAGAAGGGTGGTGTGCGTATGTGCAGGTGAAGTCTTGGGAGAGTTCCCTGTGATTGGTGTGTACTCTTGTCATGTGCTGTGTGCAGTACAGGTATGATGTCAAGAAGAAGACTAATGTTTTTTTTCTCTCCCCCCAATGGGAAATGATTCATTAGCGTTTGGTGATTTAGAACGTGGCAGTGCTGGCCAATCAATATGCATGGGCCCATCTGTCAATATGTGATTTCTGCTGGTAATTAGCTGATGTGGGCCAGTGGTTGTGAATATTGCCTGGCAACTGACAGCCTGGTTGTTTCTGTCATCGCTGGGGGGGTGCACAGGTGGTAGCAGCTCACTGGCGATCAATATAAAAGCAGCACTTCAAGGCCTCAACCAGGTTCATGAAGACATCCTCTGTGCTGTCTTCTAGATGTTCATTTATTTCAATTTATGCTAAGACACCCAGCAATGAATCATGACTAATAACTGAAAGCTATAGTTTTACATAAACTTATAAAGCAAACAGCCCTTTCCGTAAACATACATTTGCTACGGAGGTGGAGGCTGCATCTCTGGCACCACTGAGAAAATGTCTCAGATCACTCAATTATAACAACTCGAGACAGCTGGCAGCGAGACAATTAGGAGTGCGAAAATGATAATGATGATTATGATGAGCAAAATTTTTAATTGCTTTGTTTTCAGAGCAAGCAGATATTTACAGGCTGTGGTGTTCAACCTGTGATGTCTGTCGCTGGTTAACGTGAAGATCAGTCGTCCACCATTTCCTGGAGGAACTTGAACTATGATTAAACCATCGCTGTTCAACAAAACCACGCTCCCAACTTGGGAACTTTTCGATTCTCACAGTTTTGATTTATAGGCTCAGCTACTTGTCCTACTTAGACTCAGGACAACTACACAGCATATGAAGTAAGAGCCGTGAAATGCAAAGCGACTTGAGTGCAAAATTATAGATTTTTCTCATTACAACCTCGAGTATATCAGAGGTTGTAGGGGTGAAAATCACAAAGACGGAAACAGGGAGGTTTTCCTTAAACCTGGACACGTATGGTTTTCAATGGGTCAATGTGCAACCTGCAGCCTTAGGCTCAAAGCAAGTGACATGTGATCAAAACATTCACGATTACATACAGATTTCATTAGTATCATTCAGTCACATCAATCAATTTATGAAACAATCCTCGCTGCTGATTCAGATGTGGTGCAATGCTGTGTCGCAGTGAGGAGTGTAGTGAACTGCACCTTCACGTTCATGACACGGTGTCATTCGTTGAAGTCAGAATATTAAATTAGTCGTGATTCCTTGGTTCTCAAAGTCTATCTTCCTCCTATGTATCAGCCTCACAATGTGTCCAGGTTCAGAAGTTCACTGGAAGCGAAAAGCCAACCAGCAGAGTGGCGTAAACCCCTTCAGAAGGATGCCTCTCTGTCTCACACTGGCATTTGCATATTAGAGTGTTTTCTGGGGAAAATGAGCTGTAGAAATTAATTCAGGATTAATTGGTGCCTTTATCTCGTTAGGACAATCTAATTTAGGGGATGATGGAATAGTTTAGACTCCCTTTTGCATAATTGGATTGCGGTGAATGGCTGTCATTACCGTCTTTTTAGCATCATCTGTGGGCCCCCTCTCTCTCTTGCAGGCCCCGGCCTCATAAAGAGCGATCATGTGTTACGCCAGTGTTTTGCTAACCCCTGGAACACACAGCCAGGCTGCAAGAGGCAAGCATGTGGCTAACCATGCAGCAGTGATTAACTCTTCTTTCAGAGCCATTAGCAGTACAGCAAGCATCACGCTGTTGAGGAGATTCCATATAAACACATAAGCATGTGGCTAACAACACAGCGATCATCGGCTGTTAGAGACAGTGATTAGTTTTTAGTCTGTCGCGCTTGGTGGTTTGCGGCTCTGACAGCATTACCTGACCCACAGAAGAGCTGAACATGACATCTCGAAAATCTCTCGACGCCTCGCTTTTGTTTGCTCGTGCAGCACATTTCTGACACGTTTCGCCCCTTTCATTACTTCCCTACCACCGTTTGCAGTGGCTTGAATATAGATAGAGGAGGAGCAAAGCTCACGTAGAGGATCATTCACTTGAATACCTGATCTCCTCACTTCAACAACATTGATGTAACTATGGAAACAAGTTCCCAAGATGAACAGGGATATGCCTATCTCCTGACAAAAGGCTTTTTTACATCTCTCCCAGCCAGTTACCCTACACCACAACGCAGGAGTAGCTTATGTCTGCTGCTCTCTGCTGTGATACCATCATCATTTTTCTGAAAGCACAAATTGTATAGATATTATTCTGTGGGCCGCTCTCTGGTAAACAAGGCAGAATTAAATCTAATCTATGGTGCTGATACTCAGGCTGTGCCAGGCTAATTGAGTTGATTTAGCCTGTCCCTGGAGGAGCTGGACCTACAGTAAAGACAGACTCTATCAAGTCATATAGCTCATGTACCGTACTTACTGGAAGTGACTTTATATTGTCACAGTTGTCAGTGGTCACCATGCACATGAAACTACTAGAATCTGATTACTCGCATGCTGCTATGAGGAATAAACTGCAGAAAAGAAACATCGTGCTACTCTGTCTTTCCTTATGTCTGGCGTCATTCCCCCCATGTTCGTGATGCATACTGTGTCATGTTTTTGATGCATTTTAGCCTCCCTCTACTCGTCTAGTGCCATTTCCATTCTTTGCATAAATGCAGTCTAACAGTATTAAGTATTCATGCGTGTTGGGGAAGGTGGTGCCTGTCCTTCAGGGTAAGTGTCAGGCCTGCGTGAGGCACAAGAAAAGCCCGAGGGAGAGGAGAACATTAGGATCCATCAGCCTGACAGACAAATCATTCTCTCATGTAAACATAAATATGAGGGTATGTTTCCACCACCATCCCACTATCTGTTGCTAGGCTACCTTGCATTAAGCAGTGTAGCTGTCCCTGTTCATTTTGCTCCAGGGATTCCAGCAATACCATCATATAACCTGCTGAGTCTTAATGAGAAGGCCTGCTCATATGAGTGGATATGAACATGGTGAGATGTGAAATTTATTCAAAACACCAGAATTCAGCTGTCTGTCAGTGTAGCAGCGGCACAAAAATGTTCATGAATCTGAAGTTTTAGGGGGAATATTTTTCTGTCTCTGCACAAACACACCTGACAGAAGAAAAGGTCATAATAGATCAACACACACACACACGCAACACACACAGGATCACACACACACACACACACACACAAACAATATATGACACTGAGCTCCATAAAGGTCATTTGTTGTTGAGAAATCACTGATCCCCAAATGCATTAACAAAGTCAATTAACTATTCTCCGACAAAGAAGAAAGGAGCCCATCTCCAATAAAAACGGAGCGCAGTGCGCCGTCCAAGCACCGCCACAATTACAACAACCGCGCGTCCCCGGATAATTATGTGAGCCATAAATAGGGGACGAAAGACAGTAGAAGGCAATGGTCACTGAGAAGAAAGAGGAGCGAGATGAGGGAGAGGAGCGCCAACAGCTGGTTTGAATAGATTGTGTGTGGGATGAATTAAAAAGTTGAACCTTTCCCTGGCCGTATTCAGATGTCTGCCTCTGGGTGATTAATCATGGCCGTCAGGACCTGTAATCCCTTTCAATTGGAAACAAATGCAGCCACTGTCCTCTCTTCTCCAAAGCATCCAAGGCCCAGGGCCACCAGCCCGTCTGCCTGGTCACAATACCTGAATCACAGAGAAGGCACCCTGGGGAGCGAGGATGTGTGGACACACTGTAATCTGCTCCAAACATGATGGGATGAACAAAAACACCGGATTTCAACAAAATTGTATGGCACCTTTATTGGTTTTTGTGCCTCCTCTTTGTATCTCACAGTCAATAGTTGAGGCAGGTCCAACTGGTTCAACGTAAATGGAGCAGCTGTAAGAGGAGCACACCTTTCTGGGCTGCAGAAGACAGGATTCAAAGGAAGTCTGCGAATGGTGTCAGGGCATGTCACTGGATTTTAGATGACGGGAGAGTTTTCTCTCTGACTGATATCAGTCCTTTGTGCTCGCGGCTGCTTTAGTCAGTGAACTTCATGTCACGTTCCTACATGGTGGTAAACAGCTGATCTAGTTTGGAAAATACAGTGAGAAAGTCAAGAGCCAGCAACATTGCGAGCCTGGGAGAAGAAAGTGTGTCATCAGCATAAAAATAGAAGCCCGCTAACGAATTCCTAATCATATCCTCCCATTTCCTCGAGGGGCTATGCTAAAGAGGTTAAAATACCAGCCAGTAGATGAGAATATGTGGCGCATTAGCTCTAGAGATTATTTCCTGGCATTCCAAAGGTTTTCAGTGTTACTGATTGTTAAATTCACCATTATCTTACCAGAACTGCAAAATATGACTATTCTCGAGGTGGCCATGTATACTTCCGGCAAATGTTAAAAGCGCAATAATAGAGAGTTACTTCTCCTCAATTTCTACCACTGGTGATGATATCAAGACTGCTTTGTGCCTACTTTGTCAATCAATCAAGTGAAAATAATATCTTAAAAGCAAAATGCACCACTTACACATCAGAGCTACTGGAAAAGCATCAATCTTGACTCAGGCTCGACTGAATCAAGTAATGCCTGTGTGGCTTTTACGAGTGAATAAATTGAATGCCCTTCAAAACGGAGCCCCCATACTGGTTCTAATGGTGTATATGACCTCGGTGTAATCACCTAAAAAAAACTTAGTATTAAAAAATCCTTTGTATTCAACAAAAGGCAAATGTCAGTGTTCCCACTGAGTGAAAGAGTGCCTTTATATGTGTGAAAGGTTGTGAGGGTAGTAATTCAGCGCCGCTGCAGAAGGTGGTGTATGCTGGCAGCATGGCAGACTGTGGAGAATGGGCCATGGCCAGCCGTTTCCAGAGCCTTTGTGTGTCTCTGTTTGACCAGGCGTCTCCTGGTCCACAGAAGCACAGCTTCAACACATCTAGCAAAGGAACAAAGCAGTCATTATCAGCCCTATCTCATCCCCACCCTGCTTCGACTCATTGACACCCAGGGACAAACAGTGGCAGGGCCCAGCCGCTGAGCTTTGCTGGGGGACTCTGAAGCGGACACTGAGGCGGACTGGGAGGTCCATTAAACACATAGGCGACACCTTAGCTGTGGACAAACATCAGCACAATAGCATGCAGCGCTGGTTGCCAGGGAGATGGAAGAAAACAGAGTACAGAGCCAGTGGTGACAAAGAAAGGGAGGGGTCAGGCATCATGGGCCACTGGCAGCTGAAAAGCCTCTGCAAACTGCCCTGAGAAACACAACACAACACTCTTTTTACTTCGTGTTACACTTAAAGCATCCATTCAGTTCATAGAAAGAAGAACATTGCTAACAACTCAGCTGCGTATAGGACCTCTGTAAAGAAGTGAGTCTGCAGCAACACAAAGTGTTAGTTATTAAGATTAGAGTTTTTGCAGAAATGTTCAGAGTATCTCTAAATACACGTAGATCGTTTTCACACATTTCTAATTGTGCAACGTTCAAACGTGTAGCTATAAATGCTTTATTAGATACAAACACTAGCACACGAATGTAGCGTTCCATAAACTGTTAAGAAAATTGCCTCTTTAAGCTCAGTCGTAGTTTCCATGAAAATATCTAAAGAAATGCAAAAAAAGATGTTTTTTTCTTATTCAGTGAAAATGAATGCGTCGCCTCAAACGCAGAGGAATGTGTTGCTCTCCGTCAGTTGCCATGTGTTGTTTTTGTTTAATGATGAATGTTTGCCAACTGCTCCGGGTTCGTTGCGAACCACGAATGCAGCTCACTGCGTGACGCGGCCTGTGTTTCTGATGCTGTACATAAATTGTGACACTACAAATGAGGGCGGTGAGGAGAGAAAGAGTCAGTGCTGTGGTTTGAAAGTGTTTGTATAAATTCATATACACAAAGTGGAGTTTACATGCTGCTGTCAGTACCTTTGATCAGTGTGAATGCCATGAATTCACATCAATGAACTGCAAAACTTGTTGTTTCACAACGTAACGACATAAAGCATCGTATTGTTTGTTTAGTGTTGCTTCATTCTGCACTGTATGTTGCATATCTGCAGGTTTTATGTACATTGAATTATTATATTTTCTTGCTGGCATGAACTCCAGACCAAATCTAGAAAGGCCAATTAAGATATTCATAAATCATAATCATAACATATTTACAAATAAATAGAGCTGAGGTTTTTCCTTTAGATGGTGATTATTCCAAGTGTAAATCAAAGTCAAGCTGGGTGGGCAAAATTCAATCTGACATGTTAGCTGAGTGTGCAAATGCACGTGAAGGCAGCGCATTATGAAAATTAGGCACATATTCAACAACTACTCTTGCTTTCGATTCAGTTTTCATGCAGCACAAACCGTATGTTGTGATTATTGGGGCTTTTCTGTCTGCTTCTACTTACGACCAGCGCAAAGCATCCATCTATGCAATCATCCCCTCTGACCTCAGTATCTGACAGCATATCTGCCAAACACTTCGAGTACAAGACTCTCAAAACAAGTCGGTTTCCCTCTCTCTCTCGTCCTTTTCTCCTCCTGTGTTGCTGTGAGCAGCTCTTCCCTCTCTCCACCTGCCTCAGCTGCTGTGGCCTTGTCGGAATCCTCTGAATTCCCTGTCCACTGCGGTGTATCGGCCTGGAAACACCACAGATGCCAGCGCTTGGTAAGTTGCAAAAAATCAAGAAAAGTGATGGGATGAAGATGTCAGTTATGGCAAATAAAACTCTGTCACACTCCTATAACATCTCTGTCACTGATTATCAGACCGGTTACTGGAACACACTCATGCACGCACGCACGCACACATACACACAAACACTGTCACAAACATAAAATTAGCTTTGATGACACTGAAGGAACCAGACGCTCTCTGTCAAACCAACAGAGTGAAAGCACTTTCTAATTCTAAGTTTGTCTTTTTGCATTTTTCTATGGAGTGAAGCATTAAAGTACTGGACATATTTAGCATTTATCAAAACCTGTTGTTTGTATAAAACACAATGTGTTGTGTTATACTAGAAGCAGCTAATGGAAATGTAAGTGGTTATCCTTAGAGATTGGGGGCGGATTACAGAAGTCTATTAAAACGATACAGTACATGAGCGCTACTTCACTCCACTATTCTCTGCACAGCTATCCAGGTATTAGTCAGTATCAAATTACAATAAATATAAAGTTGCAAAAACTACTACTCAAACAAGAATCACTAAAATACTCTAATGGCCTAGAAGGACGGGTCGTCCTCAAAAACGTCTTAGAGTCTGACTCCAAAGCATCAACAACACCTTTTCATAATAAGATACAAAAGAAGAAGAATCGGATTTATTGTCATTGATTACATTCACATTTAATAAAATACTCCAGCTCTCTTCTTTCTAAATCCACACCAAAGTTTTATAAAGCCATAAAAATGCTTATATGACTTTCTTCTCATATGCAATGGTTCTCCTCAACGGATGATGTCAAGAACTATTTACCTTGGTTTCCAGTTGCATTAAAATTCCAAAGTAAAAAGGTTTCAGGTTCAATTTTCCAAACGTCTCCCACAAATCATTGACTCATGGCCACAGTTTCATTGAAACCTAAAATATAAACATTTTAGAAAACAAGCAATGATTTAACATTACATTTATTTCTGTCCAGACAGCGCTTTGAGTGAAGGGAGGGTTTTAAGCACTTGGGTTGTTTTTCTTGAGTCCTTCGGGGTGGTGGAGAAGGATCACAGGGTGAGAAGTCAAGGGGAGGACAAGGTGACTGATTGAGCCAAGGCATTAGGTCAGCGTCGGGCACTTGAATCAAACCCAAGCGAGACCCTTCTCACAACTAACTATGATCGTATACATCATCCAGCTCTGTCAACACATGTGTCCAGATGGACGCTATATCACTTCCACATGTGTGTGTGGGACCGACTACACAGCAACGCACATTAGTGGGCTTATCAGCACGCAGCTCAGAGCACTGACAAAAGCACAGTTTCGGGTGGAATAATGGATGCATGAAATCAATCTGTGAGTTTCAAAAGGTCATCATGTGCAGAGGAAACCATATCATCTCCAGAAGGGTCCACAAAAAGAAATTCAACAACAGGACATTAATTGAAAACGGGTGAACACAAGTTAAGTTGTTTTAAAATTCAGAACATGTGTGCTTTATACATCGTCCAGATAATTAATGTGCAGCAATCATCACTGGCCGCTATTGGGATGAGAATTAATCTACACCAATTGGTTCATTTCAAAGAAAATGTATCACATAGTACATGATTCTTTTCAGTATTCTTCCAACATTCAGCCACAGTATTTTCAATGCAGAATTCAATTATGCGTAACACCTGAACAAACAATATCTCACAGCCAATTATTCAGTGCCTTAGAAACCATCGGCAAACAAATTAGCAATGTTAATGTGAGAGTGCGTCTTGATATTTTTGGCTGTGTGTGCTTACAAAGGCAGCAGCAGCGCCACCCCCCCCCCCCCACACACACACACACACATACTCTTTAGCTATTGTTGACTGATGAATTAAACAGATTTGACTTGATACGAGAATAAAAAAGGCAATTGTAGGTGTCGGTCTGATTGCTCTTCCTCCGACGAGAGTCATCTTCAGTCTGCAATCAACGATTTCTGCGTTGCTTTCATTTTCAGATGCTTCTAGATCATAAAATGATGTTTTTGAACACAGGCGGTAGTATATCGTTTGCAGTTTGAGCAGTACTATTATTGTTGACAATTCAGCTTCCAAACTGAACAATGAAAATCTACCATGAGATATCTTGGCAAGGCTATTGCCCTGTGTATTGATTGGGCAAAGGCCCAACATCCCCTCACTAAAAAAAGATTAAAATATCAGACTTGTCTAAGACATTTATGGAGTCTGAGACCTCAGTCAATGCTAAAGTGGAGTACATACATCATAGTCCATCTCTGTGAGCTGCACGGAGTCTTGAGTAGCACTGACAGAGTGAGGAAAGAGGCTGAACATTCAGCCGCACCTTCATGGGCTGATGCAGAAAGAATTTAGCTACCAAATCGTGGGTGTAAATCAACTTAGTTGCTGTTTCATTAAAAATTCACACCACGTTGTTGCATGTAAATGTTTAGCGCTGTGAGCTGTTGTCTAGGATGCTTCTCTTACACCTTCCTTTTTGTTTGAAATGGATGAGATAGATTCTGTGGGAAAGGCAGAGAGACAAAAGCGTGAAAGATGTGTGTATCCATTCACAGCTCCAGAGGACCTTCATTACAGAGCAAGCAGGTCCTGTCAACGTCTTTTCATTACACGGTCCCATATATCGAGCCCTGATGTCCAAACGGTCCGCTCTGTCGCCTGTCAAGAAAAGGCACTCTCGGGGAAAGTCCTCCTATCTCCCTGATCCCCCTCACCACGCCTGATTCCAGACTGCGAGGCGGGAGAGGCCAGGCAGAAAGGGAGGAATCGTGTTTGCCATCAACAGCTCAAGAGAGTAGCATGGCAGCAAGATTGATGACACCCTCCCTGAAAGTAACAAAAGAACTCCTGTGCACGAGGGCCCGCTTATGGGGCTTGATAGAGTTGTCATCCTCTTAATAAACAACTCTGATATGTCAGCGGCAGTGGCAGCAGGGACAGCACCATGCTCACCCACCAAGCCACGGGCAGGACCACCTACTGCCACGGCACACACACATCAGTGGGCGATCTCTCCATATGGAGGCCCCTGTGGGTGTTAGAAGGGCGCTTACTGGAGAAGAATAAATAAATGACAAGAAAACATTCCTGTCTCGTAATTTCATTATTGTGCAAAGGAGACTGCAGGTAAATTATGCAATACCATCTGTGAAAACATTTGAATTCATGCTGGTTTTGTTGTGGTTGTATCTGTGTGACACAAACAAGTGGCTTTTTTCATTTATGTATTTTTTATTTCAGGGTCTGTTGTTCTGTGGTATTTTGTTTGTCTGTTGGAGAACAAATGAGAGTTGGAGCAATGTATTTTCACTCAGTGGCTGGAACGTGTTTACACTTCATAGAAAATCCACAACATAACCTCAGTTTACAGCATATATGTAGACCTGAGAGTTATCGCTTTCATGTCAAGAGTTTGATGAGAAAATTTATACTACACTTATTATATATGCAGCTGATGCCAGGACATGATCATTAAAATGAGGAAGAACGTAAGATTGTGCTAGATTTGTCATGATTGCCTATTCATCAGAACAGCTAATCTTTTGAAATACAATTTTATAAATACACAAAAAAAGCAAAAAAAAAAAACAGCTGGTGGACAAATTTTTATTTTCCTAATAGCTACCTAACATTTAACCCTATAAATTGTATCATCCATTCTAACTAATAGTTTATTATTAACAATTGAGCACATACAACATGCTATGTTGGAATATTCATACTTACTATGATACTAAATGTAATAAATATGAATCTGGAACAAAGACACGGTTAGCTTAGCTTAGCATGCAGACAGAAAACAACAAACAACTGCAGCTCACTATAGTAAACAGGTAAATAGAGATGAAATACTTCTCAAAATGTCCGATACTAAACTATAATGCTGTCCTCTTATGCTACTGTAACAATGCTGGCAACAGTATTTTTTTATCTAAGGGATGAGAGATACAAATATATCTGTTACAATGCACTGAGTAAGGGAAATGGCATAGATGAAGAGATTTTAAAATTGTTGTTTACAGAAGCATGGATTTTTGTGTTTGTACTACTCAGGTTTGATTCAAATCTTAATTTAAAAACTGAAAACCAAACACGGGCAGCGCATTTATTTTATCAGCTGTATATATCCCATATGATTTTGAGAACCCAGCATGACAAACACATAAATTCATGCCAAGACAATGGAGCAAAAAATCATTTCATATAGTGTGCCACTTACAATATTCACTTATTTTTCACCCAAAACATTGTTGTCTCTGTCACGATTCAATCTGCAGCACACTCCCCACACGCTGTATAATACCTAGTTAAAGCCAGCAGGGTGTGAAATGGTATTTGGAAATAAATGTAACTGACTATGAAACAGTGGAGTTGGGAGATATTGCCATGTCAAGATGACAGACAAGTCCTGCAATGGAGCAAAAAAGTTATTATCCCAAAGAAGAGCAAGGCTGGATTAAATATAACCCATGATGCCTCACGCTGCTCTGCCTTCATGCTCGCTGATACAGAGGAGAGAATATAGACAAAGATCATGCAGAGGCAACAATCCCAGCTGCAGCTATGGTGGTCCTGCTGATTTCCATTGGATCTATCAATAGTATTTCATACTGTCATGCCAATAAGTGTTACAGCAACTTGTTTGGTTTTTGATGCTCCATATAAAGTGTTCTGAAGGAGCTTTAGATGAACACAGTCCCTTGGGGCTCCTCGTGGCCTGATTTACAGCTGAACTGATGAGTCACAGAGGACATGCTGGGCATTGAAATAGCGACAAGTATGTTGTCAGCCTTATTAATTTTTAAGGTGGAGTGTTGTCCTGTGGTTTGTAGAGGACATGATGATATATGACGGCCAAGGATCGCTGGGGTTAGGGCTTAATTGTTAGGAGGTTGAATAGGGTGAAGGTGTAAGACGTGTAGAGGGGTATACATCAACCTCTCTGCTGAGTGACAAAGCCGCAAACTAGAAGGAGTTTCAAAGCCCGGAGACAAAGTTTGTAGTGCACTTTAGTCAAAATCCCTTTCTGAGGATATGCAGTCACACAATGAGGCAACACTGCAGGGTACAGGACGTAGCTACCTCTTTGTCTTAGCTTCATTTGTGTTTATTTTTTCAAACGTCTCTATATGTTAAGAAAAATAGCATCCTTATTTTCTTTGCCTTTCCATTCTTCTTTATAAAGACCTTTAATTATATTTTGACAAGTAAGCCAGGATTACATAAAACTACGTCTGACATGTTGTAATTTTGAACAAAGTGAATGGAAGGTGTGATTTGTGTGATATTTTTAGGGTTAGGGTTAGGGTTTACATTTATCAATTGCCTGTATGGATTGTCCACAAGATAAAAGCTACAGGTTAAAGGCACCGTGCTGCTTTACTTACTCTGCAGTTCCAAAAGAGAAACCACATAAAACAGTTCCTCTACATGAAATCCAGTGTTGTTAGCTGCTGCCCCCTGCTGGTGCATCTCAGTATTTTACAGGCATGATTCAGTCTTTATGTGTATGTGGGTATGTTTGAATAATTACAAATCTAAAGCTGCACTTGTCTTTCATTGTTACCGAGTGGATGAAGTACCTGATCGCTTACTTAAGTGAAGTACTCTTACAACTAAAAGTCCCATATTTAAGATATTATTGAAAGTATATACAAAAGCATTAGCACAAAAATTCTTAAAGTACCAAAGTAAATTATTCTTTATTAGGAACAGATGATTATGTTATATGTATATATAATTATATCATAATTATTGGTACCAGGTGTATTATTAAACTGCATTTTGTAATCAAATAAATCAAAGTATACATTTCAATCAATTGTAATGGAGTAGCAGTATGGAATTTCTGGACATAGGAAAACTCAAATAGAGTAGAAATCCCATCCCATGGTTCTTTCTAATCTTTTCTGAACTGAGAGCGGTTGTAACAAGGCAAAACAATTTCCCTCTGGGAGTAATAAAGTGTTGTGAATCTTGAATGTTGAACTTTCTACCACTGATAGTGCAAAAGCTACTACAGTACTCAGTCATTCATTAGTCAGTCAGTCATGAAAAGAACATTTAGTCATGTTTTTTCTACATTACATTCACCAACCAACTATAGTTTATAGCTACTTTACAGACACTTTACACAAAAATAGTTAATGCAATAATCATAATAACCCAGTCTTACAATGAATACAAGACTGTGTCTGTACATGAAAGTACATTTAATTCATAATAATAATAAAGGACATTTATATTTTTTTAAATATTTTATTTCAATTAAGAACCTAAATTGAACTGTAATCTGGTTGGATGAGAAATTACTAGGTTTTTATTGTTATTCTACTTGAACTACAATGTACGATAGCAAAGTGTTGAAACTGTGTAATCCAACAAAAACACTGATGACTAAATTATCAATTAATAACTCAGTTCTTATCATGTATTTTAATATATTTCTTTTATTTCTTTACAAAGCTCATGAATCTTAAAATGCATGAATTCATTTACTTAATATTGTTCCTTGTTGTCATACTTTATCCTTTCTTCTAATATTCTCTCCCGAAGAAAAACAACACAAACTCTTGTGTGTACAATCCATTATATTCAGTGTTAATCAAAGCTAAAAATGCTGCATCATGTTTGGCATCAAAGAGGAGACCCTGTGCTCTTTACTATCAGATCCACTCACATATTTTATGTGTTTATGTGTATGATAATAATAAATGTATGATAGGGTGAGATGAGGATAAATGAAAATTTTAAACACAGGGAAATCCCTTCAAGTCATGTCCGTACTTTTATGAATTGATATTGGTGTCACTACATCACGCTGACTGATAAGACTCGTGCTGACAGTTACCTCATACTCCCACAGTCTGAGTGGTGCATGCCGCACTAGCTCTGGTTGAAATGTCTCCAGCATTACCCCTCACATTAATTGTGTCTAGGGGTATTTCAAAATGTAAATGTGTTCAGCTTTCTGCTTTTGTGCACAGCTAACATACCTTCTATTTACCCACAGTACACAGTGTTTGGTTCCATGGTAACCCAGTTTCTCTCCAGACAGTACACGTCAGTGCTACTACAGGGTTTTGACAACTTGTCCAATGCCGCCTCAACATGTAGCCATAAGGAACCAGGAACCGGCAAACCACTGGATTTCGCAAATGACTGATCTACCACGTGAGCTACTTTCTGCCCCATATGTGCTGTCCCCCATGAGGACTGGTTGTTGTCGACACGGGTACTCTTTAAGACAGATCACTTGTGGCTATAAAAGCCTCTTTAGGCATGCTCTACCAAGCCTACCTCGTTCACTAAGTAAAGTGTTGGTTGCCACATTCATACAACAGGACCTAATGAGAGTAGATGAGGTCGACCAGGAGACCACTTCACAGATTTCAGATGATTGAGCACCACTGCATAATGGCCATGAGGTCCCTGTGTGAAATGTATCCTCATTCCCACAACAGGTGATGCCTGCATTCATGCCATTTGGTTTTCCTGTTGGATTGCATCCACGATCCAGTGTAAAAACCTTGCATCAGATACTGGTTGTCCCAGGACGCTAGACCTGTAGCAGACAAAGCCCTGATCCTGCAAGCATGTGTCCGTTCAATGTAGCCTGTTAACAGTAAATGCACATTCGGTCCAGCTTCACCACTTTGAGGGGGATGCCCTTCAATGGACTGGACCATAGGGGACTCATTGATGACGCATGAGCTCCCTACAGAGTGCTAACCGTCGAGATTGATCATGACAAGCCCCTGGCACTGTCAACATCTTGCATCATCATGCAACATCTCTCAACAATTTTTTGAAACCTGGTCTCAGTTTCCTAAACTTTATGGGGATGAGGAACTAGTGGGTCTATAAACCCAGGCTGCTGACTGATCTCCCGATTATCCCTTTGCCTGGGCGACCCCTGCGAAAACATACCAGGATCTGAGACCACTTAAAAAGGTAGCTGACCTCATTAGTGGGGTCAGTGCAGAAATTGCAAACTATGTATGAAGACCAGCCTACCAGCCTGAGGATTTCTCAGCAATGGGGGCATCCTAAAAAGTGACAAAGCAAGACTGCACTCTGTGATGCCAGTTTCTACTGTCTACTCCCTCATCAGCGTTGCCAAACATGACGACACATGCTGCATCACAGGAGCCAAATCAGTCTGCCCGTCTCTCAGCTGCTTCACCAACTGGTGCTGGTACAAGGATAAAATAGTTCCTGTGGATTCCCACAGCTACGTGCACTCTGGCCTGCATGGCATCCATCATTTTGGTGATCCAAGGTAAAACCAAGGACCTTAATGCCTGGTCCATGGGAGGAGGTAGTTCACAGTCAATTCTCAAACATGCACACATGCTAGCTGTCTACATAAACATCTAAAAGTAATGGGCTTCAGATGGTTTGAAGTCTCAGAAAAGTGACCCTGCAAAAGGAAGATATTGGCTTGCCTCCTCAACATCAAAATGTCATGGTCCTGGGACTTGCGCTGATGGCATTTGAGTTCCCAGTGCCTCTTTGCTTTGCCTCAAACTGGTCGGCAATGACCACAGGGCTCTGTTAACCCTAACCCCCACTCCCTCTAGCTGTTCACACAACTACTTGTATAACTTCTGGCAACTTAGCCTGAGGCTGCTACTGTGTGCAGCAGTGCAGCAGTAAAAAGCACATGACACTAGCCAAAGTACACCAAGTACATCAATAACGTACTTGGTGTCATTTAGCTAGTGTCCCTTAACTCTTTTGTACTTAAGGAGTGTTACACCAGCTATTTTCTATAAAATAAATTTTATTAAATTAAAGTAATTTACAGCAAGAATTAACTTTCATGTTTCGTGTCAACTTTCAGTGACTTGGCATACATTTGCTGTATTGCGATATTTGATGGTGGTGTCACAGAATTCATTTCACACAGACACTATTCCAAAAGTATTGACACTTTACAAACACTTAAATTTAAATTTCTTCAGCAAGGTTTAAAAGTGTGTTTGTGGTAATATTTGACCATTCTTGTGGGAGAGCATGTGTACGGTCAGGCACTGAAGGCCTGGCTCGAATTCTGTGCTCTAATTCATCCCAAAGGTGTTCAGTCAAGTTTACTCCACACCAAACTCGCTCATCCATGTCCTTATGGACCTTGCTTTGTGTTCTGGATTCATTGATTTGGAGAGGTGTCCAAATACATTTGGCAATTTAATGTATTTTAACACAATGTACAATAAGTATGAATATCTTTGAACAACAAGTATGATTACATCTGAAAAACTGAAGTGATCTAAATATATATAAATGGACTTACTGGTCTTTCTGTAGTACAGATTGAGAACTTGGGCATCCAGAGTTTGTAAAGACTCAGATTCTCACTCATCTTTATCTGCTGCTCGGGAGCTCTTTGTCCATTAGGTGGTGCCATAACCTCACTGATTTGCAAAACTAAGCAGAAAAACACAGCAGGGAGTTACACAAAAAAATGATTTCATGGGGTTAAATGCTGTTTGTAGCTCACTGGTGCAGATTTTATTCTGTCTTTAATACCAAAGAAAATATAAGAAGAGACTGGAAGGAAGGAAATGACAGCATGGAATGACAACTTGTTTTAAAATTAAAACACTAAATTTACCAGGCATGCTTTCTGCTCATCCATTTGAATCCAGGGCATCATACTGCCACAGGGCAGCACGCTGATAGGATGCATATTCATGGTTTCTGATATGGTTGTGACACATTTCTGCCTCTCATGACAACAATCTTATTCAGTGCAAATATATTCTTTCCAGAACCACGTGCAGAGCTTTGGTAGTAAGAGGTTTTGTAGCCTCTTTCTTATAGGAGTCCCTGGAAAGAAGTGTTGCGCATGTACAAGGACATTAGGTGTATTCTTCTGCTGTTTATTTACTCTTTCAGAGTACACCATCTTCTTCTCTCTGTTCATGAGTGACCACAGCAGCAGAATCTGTTTGTTCATTCCTCTTCATAGAGTCACATTTACGTAAAACGTCCTCTGAAGACGTCTCCAGGCATCTTGGATGACACCAGGTCCGAGGTCACGTCTTTGGGCCAGATGGAACAGTAATTTCCGGTTTCACTGCAAAGCAGCTTTCTTCATAGAGATTTACTTTACCTTTCATTTGTATCCAAATGAATTAATGAGTATGAAGATTATCATATACAGCCTTAACAGTCACCAGCTGAACACCTATGTGATGTATATACGGAGGAGGAATGGGTTTCATTGCCCTATTGGACTTTAATGTTTGGCAGCTATTGGTGGCCTGTCAAATTTTCCTGTGTTTATTTCTTTTTCATCCATCCTTAGCTTGTGAGTCTAAATTTACCACCACACCAAGCGTCATTGTGCCACAAATTTTCCAACGCTGTGCTGTCAAAGGCATCAGTAAACAGAAGGGTTTAGGGTTGGAGGCTCAGTAAATACAATGGAGATGCATGTAAATTCTATAGGAGTCTTCTATACACCTTTGTGCACTTTTACTAAAGTAATATTTAAAACATGCTCGACCTTTATTTGTAATGGGATGTTTTACATATTCCACCATTAGACAACATTAGAATATAATGTGATGATTATGCAATATCCTAAACCAGAACATACCTTTTATGCTACAAAC
>JAUMHF010000009.1:9520742-9531002 GCA_032359275.1 Microctenopoma steveboyesi | reverse complement strand
ACCATTAGACAACATTAGAATATAATGTGATGATTATGCAATATCCTAAACCAGAACATACCTTTTATGCTACAAACTCTTCAATAGAATTAACATTAAATCACACATGTAGGAGAGAGAATGACGAATGAGTCAAACAGGGTAAATAATTCAATCATTGTCGTGGATGTATTTTGCGCACATTTCCCACAGCCTGGATTTGCATTGAAAACCTGATTGCGCCAACACCAGGACACTCATCTTGATGGGATTATGTAATCTCCCATTCAAACCAGTATACTCGTGCAGTAATCAGCTTCCACCGCACGGTGCCGTTTGGCACTAAAGCGTCGCGGTCGCTTTAGTGAGGAGAGCAGGATGTTGGAAATTTTGTCCCCGCTTTGTCTCACGTGAGCTCGTCTGACACAATGAAGCGCGTCAAGTGATCCGAGCCTGTTCCTCTGGCCGTTTTAATTGTAAATCCTCCGGTCGGGTCTTCGCCAGAGGATGAGGAAGACGCGCGCGTAATACGCGTACACACAGCAATATTGCAACGGCGGCGGATCACGCATAAGACAACGCGGCTGAGCTCCTGCTAGGGGGCGTTGCGGATCCGTCTGCAGCCTGTCCAATGAGCAGGCTGCATGAACCTTCAATCATCTTGGAGTAAACACACGGCCGTTCCTGCAGCCAATCAAATGCGCGACGTCCCAGTTCCTGTTCTTATAAATGTGGCTGGATCCAGAGTCTTGGTACCGGAGGATGAGACAGAAACTAAGGAGACATCACACGTTGAGCCATTGGACCTGTCAGTCCTCTAGTTTTTATTTCAATTTCCTTTTTTATCCAGGTAAATGTTTTTTTCATCATTGTCTGTTTTGTGTTAACCTCGGTGATTGAATAGTTCGCTCACCGTTCCAGACTTTTAACTCTTATTTATCATGATTGTTCGTGTCACTTCAGTGGACTCAGCTGGTGGAGTCAACGCGTTTGCTTTTGTTAGTCTTTTGTTTAAATAGTTGCGATGTAGGCGCCAGGTTGTACAGAGGAAATCCGTGATGTAATATTGCCTCACACTCGTAGTAAACGTGTCACCACGACAACTATAACAAACCTATTTGCAACAGGATGCGCTGGACGCGAGGATTTACGGGTGTTTGCTGGTCTCCAGTGTTCATTGCGGGGGGATTAGTAGTAGTGTGTGTGTGTGTGTGTGTGTTTGTTTTTTTCAACCATCCTGCTGATGAAGTGTGACTCGTTAAAATGAGTCCTAATAGGTTATTTTCCTTTTGGTGTAGGGGGTGTAAGGGATGGAATAACCTGGGAGTGCGCCTTTTTCACATCCTTCTGGAAGAGAAGACGAAGGTGGTGTTTTGAACTCGTGCACCGCGGTCTCATACCTGTCCTTCTCTTCTCTTCACCTCAGGTGTGTTATAGTAGGAAGGAAGATGGCTACATCCGCCAGCGCCACTTTGAGTAAAGCTGTCAAACAGCAGTACATGCAGCTTCCCCAGGGTGAGAAAGTCCAGGCTATGTATATTTGGATTGATGGAACCGGAGAGGGACTCCGGTGCAAGACCAGGACGCTGGATTCAGAGCCCAAGTGCATCGAAGGTAAACACGTTTCTGACTCTCCAGTGATTAAACACAATGCATGACATGACTGCAGCGTGATCCATCTGTGCCCCTCTCCTCGCAGATCTGCCGGAGTGGAACTTTGATGGCTCCAGTACTTACCAGTCCGAGGGCTCGAACAGCGACATGTACCTGATTCCCGCTGCCATGTTCCGCGACCCATTCCGCAAAGACCCAAACAAGCTGGTCCTGTGTGACGTGTTCAAGTACAACCGCAAACCTGCAGGTAACGAGTGACGTAACGTGATGCCCATAAATACACACAAGCGGTTTTGTTCTAGTCACTGTTTTGCGCAATAACCACTGTACAGATGACTGACAAGTTCATGTTAAACAAAGGAACCCATCTGTCTATTTGCCCTCAGTGTATCTTCCTGATTGATTCAACAGTCTGGACTTGAATTAAATTACATCTGAGGTGTCTATGATCTCACACAGAGGAACTCTCAAAGCCTCCTTCATAAAAAATATATGCAATGATAAACATCTGATCATCAATGACTCTCCACATTTTACCACAAATGTAGATCCACAAACCACAGAACAAAATAACTTGAGTCACACATTGAGCAAAATCACAGAACAGCTTCCATGTATGTTGAGCTTTGCCTCGTTTACTCTTTACTCCTCACTCCACATGTGATGAACATTATTATACTGAACTTCACTTGACTTCATTTATCTTTTCTTAATATCAACTTCTATCTTGTTTCTGCAGAAACCAACCTTCGTGTTACATGTAGGAAGGTGATGGACATGGTGGCAGACCAGCACCCCTGGTTTGGCATGGAGCAGGAATACACCATTCTGGGTACAGATGGACACCCGTTTGGCTGGCCGTCTAACGGTTTCCCTGGACCACAAGGTAAGCAGCTGGTTTAGAGTTCAGCCTCGCTGTAAGCACGTTTCCTGCCGGCACCCTGAAGCAGTGTTTGGATGTTTCTTCAAATGTTTGCAGGTCCTTACTACTGCGGTGTGGGAGCTGACAAAGCTTATGGGAGAGACATAGTGGAGTCCCATTATAGAGCTTGTCTGTATGCCGGAGTCCAGATTTGTGGCACAAATGCAGAAGTGATGCCTGCACAGGTGATGATAGAAGCCTAATGCATGTCTTCACATGTTTGTATGCATTTCACATACAGCTAAAACGATAACCTGTTACAATAATAACAAATATATCTATTCCTGTGTTCAGTGGGAGTTCCAGGTTGGACCCTGTGAGGGCATCAACATGGGTGATCATCTCTGGGTGGCGCGTTTCATCTTGCACCGTGTCTGTGAAGACTTCGGCGTTATTGCCTCATTTGACCCCAAACCGATCCCTGGTAACTGGAATGGTGCTGGCTGCCATACAAACTTCAGCACAAAAGAGATGCGGGAAGACGGCGGATTAAAGTGAGTGGCTTTATGGTGTGACACCTTTGCAAGTGTGGGCTTTTGAGGGGATGGCCACTGATGGTAATGCTGTCTTTTGTTTTCAGAGCCATTGAAGATTCCATAGAGAGGCTCGCTAAGAGGCACAGTTATCACATCCGTGCTTATGACCCTAAAGGGGGCCTTGACAACGCCCGTCGTCTCACTGGCCATCACGAAACCTCAAACATCAATGAATTCTCTGCAGGCGTGGCCAACCGGGGCGCCAGCATCCGCATTCCTCGTAGCGTAGGCCAAGAGAAGAAGGGCTACTTCGAGGACCGCCGTCCATCAGCCAACTGTGATCCATATGCCGTGACTGAAGCTCTCATCCGCACCTGTTTGCTGAACGAAGAGGGAGATGAACCTGCGGACTACTAAATCCACAATTCATAGACTGTCTCCCACTGCCCACCTCACTTTATTTTTCTTTAAACTAGTACTGTATCTTTTTCGATGATGTCGGCGATGATGTCTCTGGTAGTTATGAACTGATAATGGCAGGGTATGTCTTTCTCGTCTGTAGAAGGGAATGACTTTTTTAACACTTTTATTTTTATTATATCTAAGCCCATGTCATTTTTCCATTTTGTCTAACTAAAAATGAACTAAAGCACATGGACACTGAATAGAGCCAGTAAGGCTGGACAGCCTGTGTAACACAATAAATCTGACTAGTTCATATACTATTAATGTATGTTGACCTGTCTTCAATGTTACTAATTCTTTGACTTTTATCAAGTGTATTTCTAAATGGCAATGTTTCTTGACACTGGGTCACTTTGTGTGGTACATTTTGTAGATGTCTGTACCCAGATGTACGTTGTCCAAATGTGGTGGATCTGCCCATGATGCCATTTGTAGATTTCCTAAGGAGTTTTATCCTTTTGTTAACTGCTATATTGTAATGCACCCGTTTGGTAAAACATGTTTACTGAACCTGGTGATTTATTGATACATTTAAAACTTTTATTTTTATCACATTATGGCTGTATGACTCTTGATTTCAACACTTGGATGGGGTGGGGGGTGTAAAATAGATCTTTTGGGAAATATATTCTCTTGCAGAGAGTCTGATGGGGACACTCAGGCCACTCATCAGCCATCAGCTGGGGCAGTTAGCATAAAGACCACTTGCTCCGTCTTTAGTAGACAATGTTTGGTAGTGAGTGAACGTTTAAGGTCTGCAGACAAAGCAAGGGTAGTTGTTTTCACTGATTCCTGTCGTTGTGCTAAATCAATCAGATTAACTGTAAACTCGTTTACATATTGACATGAGAGCAGTAGTATTCTGAAGCAAATGAGCAAAAATCCTAAAACAGCAACAGTGATTGGACTTCTACAGGTTTAAACATTGATAACTGTAATTAATGCAGCTTTACTCCAGACTGACATACTGTAAATGTTCTAATGTATGTCTGACATGTGCACAAACAGCTGTTGACACAGCTATACACACAGTTCAAACCACAGTAAAATGTAGAGCACTCTTGAGGCTCTCTGGCTGTGTTTTCTTTTGCAAAACCTTCTTACGTTTCAGTCTGGCTTGAGTCTTGGCAGGAAGTCAACAGCAGCATGTTCTGACTGTTTTTTTCAGAAGACTGGGACATAACTGGAAATGGGCTTGACTGCTCACGAGACTGTAATTAGATTCTTTCACTGCCACAGCCTGAGGTCAGTGTTCCCTAAAGTGCTGTCATAAACAAGTACATACCCCCGCAGGTTGTGGCTGAGCACTGCACGCTAAACACAAATGAAAGAAGCATGTCTGCACATCAACTGCTTTTACAGCTTAGCTGTGTGGACCCTGTGAGCTTTTCTACCAAAATGTACAATCAGCCAAACATATGTGTAAAGTTATGTAAAGTTTTCTGTTAGGAAGTCTTTTATGTCAAAGTTGTCTTCAGTGGTTAGAGGAGGGTGTCCTTTGTCTCTCTGCTGACATTACAACAATATGTTTCAAGCTCTCTTTGAAAGAAGCACAGAACATCATCATTTCTGAGAACAGAAACATCTACGTCTGGTGTCCTCACTCATTTTGGGGGCAGGGCGACATGATACCTTTAACCCACATCCAGGCTGTCCCCGCAACAGGAGGGGTTTCAGTTTGCTGATAGGCTTTGCAAGGATTGAGTTAACCAATCATAAAGTAGAGGACCGGTTCAAGGAGGTTACCGAGCACATGTACTCTGATTTTGCCAAGTCTGAGGCTGCTCCACCTTTTAAAGGTTTTTTTGAACGTGAGGTTATTGGGTTGTTATGTGACTTTTTTTAAAGACAGAACTGGTTAGTGGAGGATATAAAGTTTGGAAAGCATACTTTAAAAAACTAAAACTGCAGCCTGTGTTTGTGCTGAAGCTTAAGTCCGGTTTAGGTAGAAAATGGAGCAAGTGTAGGAATAGTAGGAGAAATATAATCCCCTGCATACATTTCTCCAAATAAGACATAATAGGAATTAGAAAAAAACAATATCCAGAATGCCACACATAATACGGTGAATTTATACTACCCTGCAAAGTGCAATGCCAACATTAGCAGTACATGTCAGGGTCAAAAACATTGGCACAGTACATCATCCACTGAGGAAGCCTGTGCCAGAGTATTTTATTTCTTTGGACATGTGAATGATCAAAGGTGCTGTACACTTAAGCCATTTCATTCCCCATCACTCTAACTGTATCTCTGTTACTATATTTGACACGCACCACCATCGACTCATAAATGGGTGTTTACTTCCTCTTGTTTCCCAACTAAGCCATTGCAGGATGCCATTAGGTGGCCTTCACTGCCCCCTCCTCTTCTTTGCATGGAGGCTCGATTAGGGGGTTTGATTTGCATGCAGAATCTAAACCTTCTGCCTGGGAATCTCAAACGGTGGGGAGACACTGGACAAAGGATGGAGAAGGATGGAGCCCTGTTGCTATGACAACCACTAGATTGTACAGACTGGATCGTGGTGGTTCTTGTGTGGAATGAGAGAAAAACAACATCTATGTTATGTAAGGGGGAAAAAAGAACGGCGACTCGCAATAGATCTGCACACAGCCCCCCTGGCTAAACCCAGTTTTAGATGCCAGTCAGTGAGCATATACTCACACTATGGCATCGGGCAGTGCCTAATTTGTTACACAATATGTAAATGTTATATTTGCGTGCCTTAAATGTGAAAAGGAAAGGAGCATGTGAGTGAGATATCATTTTCTGAGGGTATGGTGTGGCTGTCAGTGCATGTACAATATGATTGTCCTCGCCTGTGCGACGTTGTGTAATACATCATACTGGTTCAAACCAGTCTCAGCTACTCTTTCTGCAGTGTGCTACAGAAGAGGGGAACTCTGAATTAAGGGCACCACGCACATTTCCGTGTGTGTATATGAATGCCGTTGTAAACAGATGCCATGCAAAAGGGCATTCATTTGCACTGAGACTGCAGTCAGCAGCGCTGAGCCAGCGCGTTCTGTGATGGCACAGGTGTGGAGCGGTGTTTCTAAATGCAGAATGAAGTTCACATAAATGTTTAAAATGCTGTCTGGTGAGTTTACAATACGTTAAAATCTATATATATATGACAACATTCTGTCCTCTATGGCTTTTGATATGCAAGAAGCGTGTGTAATTCTTGTAAAGAGAGAAAGGAGACATCATAAGGTCTTTGTATTCTAACAAAGCTGTATGTGGACTGAATGTGGTTTCGTCAGCTAGTAAACGTGGTTTCCTGTCACACAAATTCAATTGCACGTGCACAAAAGGAAGTCGTTCACACGTGATTATTGTAATTCTCAGGAACACACAGTCTCCGTCTGCAGCAGAATAACCCAACTGCACTGTTTATATCCCCAGTACTATCACACATTCACACGGTTTGGTATTTTTACACACACAGCTGTTGTGCCATGGCTCAAAGCATCCTGATTGGCTGAGTGCTCTAGTGTGATTGGGCCGATGCTTGGTTTCCTCCAGTCACTCAAGTTTACCTGGACAGTGATTGGTCCCGCTTTTTAGATGTGACACAGTGACACACTTTTGAATGTAGTGCCGCAGCAGTCACAGTTTGTCTGCCTATTGTTGTTTGACTTCGACAGGGGATAACATAAATCATTCAACAACCAAAACAGGCTTTTTCTGGGCTAAATAAAGATGACATTATGAGTAGGAAAGGCAGGAAGGGGCGTTTTATAGGAAAAAATTATCTAGCAAATATATTATATTTTTGCAAATACCAAACACGTATGTATAGTATAAACCTCATTCATCTATTATCTTAACTACTTCTTGTATAACTTCTCCTTAAGAGGTGCTGGAGTCAGTCCCAGGTGACATTGGGTTAGAGGCATAATGCACCCTGGACAGGCTGCCAGTTCATCCCAGGGCTGACGTATAGAGACACTCAAGTTTTCATCTATGGCAAAATTAGATTCAACATGTCTGTGAAGAAGTTGTCAGAAGGTATAGTCATGGCAACTGGACTTCTTTCTTTTGATGGAGACGTTTTGGTTCTGCATCCACAAAACTTTTTCAATCTGAGGTAAGTTGGTGAGTGGTTACAAATTTCCCCTCCGGGTTAGTTTCACCTCACACCTGACTTTAAATGAGCTCGTTAAGTGAAACAAAGGCAGGGGAGGATGTAACAGCTCCCCCCCTGGCAGCTCCTCCTGCACCCATTAAGTGGGTCATTAAGGGTGGTCAGTCTGATGGATGTGTGAATTGGACCTGATTTTCCTGGGGATTGATGAAAGGGCAGCATGATAGGTTGATAATAAGTTGTGTCTGAGACCCCCACCCCTGTTGAGTGAGCAGTTGTTGATTTGCACATGTGGAGCTTTCCTAACTCCTCTCTCGAACCACCTGTCTTCTCTGTCCAGTATTTGTACGTTGACTTTAGAGTCAACCTTAACCCCCAATAGAAAAAGAATCCATTTTAATGTCATTGATAAAGTTTTTCACATGTTACAACAAAATTTCTTCTCTGCATTTGACCCCCCCCCCCTTTGGGAGGGGCAGTAAGCAGCCACTGTCGGCGTTCAGAGAGCTAGCGCTGGGTGTCTCAGTCAGGGACACACCTGGTATGGGTGACGGGCTGGGTGACTCAGCTGGGAATCGATCCCTGGACTCCTGCTTCCCTTCCTTCCAGCTCTAACTTCACAAAAAGTACTCCCCTCCCCCAACAGGCTCCTGCTGATTTATCTGCAGGAGCTTTTCCCTCTCTTTACCACACCAAACAATGGATGACCCACACACCCACACCAGTCCACTTTCTGTGTTATCATTTGTATTATAATAAGGCATCACGTCAAGGAAAACACCGCCCTTGTTCTAACATACAACATGTAATAACTGACATATTAAAAAAGTCCAACTTTTATGAGAACAAATTCAAAGATTGACATTAGTGTCAAACTTTTGTTTTGTACAACTCGGCCATCCAATAGTACTTAATAAAACAAGCTTTTATGCTCAAGTAGTCCTATTGCTTCCATGGAGCAAATTTAACTGGGCAAGATTGAAGAGAATTATTTTAGCCTGATAACATAACGCCTGCCTAAAGTATTATTTCAAGAACAGGTTGTGTGAGTGTTAGTCATGTATGTAACACACCTCTACACTGAAAATCAAAACTGTTGTGCGTCATCAGAAATTCTTATTAAAATTACAGATTCGGTTTCTACTACTATGTGAGTAATACCAATAACTGAACTAAAGTATCTAAAGTATTTCATCATGTTGATTTTAACACTGATGCATCCGTGAATTGTTCCGCTGTAGCTGGTTGAGTTGTAGCCACTGGAATGTTACTTACTAAATCTTTTCTGTGTATAATAATGTTCACAAGATAAATATCAGTAGTGGTGGAAAAATGATTACGGTGCTCATGAGACACAATACGATCAAGACAGACAGGTTAATAATAATAAGCACATGGTTCTCTGTTATGCTGCTGATACTTTACATCATTGTAGGTGAAAGTCAAACCTTTTGATTTAATCTCTCAGTGTGTCAACTCTAGAAAGTGTAGCTTCAAACGTGCCTTACTCAAGGATCACAGCTATCACATACTGATTAATACCTTTTGGTTCACTGTTTATGTGCTGGTTTACACTGAGTACTGCATGTAAGTTCACAGTCTGCTGATTACATCAAGAATAAACATCTAAACAGGACTTTGAAATTTGACCTAGCTTTTTTATATTTATATTTTTTACTTTTCTACAAAATTTTATTCTATAAAACCTGCATTGGCCTAAGTTAGTTATTTAGATGAGATCACAAGGTAAGTGCAGAGGCAAAGAAATCATCAGAAATCTGACAAGTGCACTTTGTTAATATCTGTATTTGTGAAATCTTATTCTGATTCTAATAACTTCTCTACACTTTCTGGCCAAATAGATTTTGTGAAGTCAACAGCCCAACATTTCCCTCATGATTGCACTGGAACATCACAAAACTGAATTAGTCCATTTACTGTAAGTACGATCCAGTTATCTTAACCTGAGAATGTAGAGGGAGCTGCTTTAATAAGGAAATAACTTGATGAACATACATTTTGTCATATGACACACTTCCACAATTTGGACCATAGCTAGTAGCTTCTGTTATGTCTGGCTACTCGCTTGTTTCTCTCACATCGTGTTCTCAAACCTAGTTTGACCTGTTGCCAGGTCACTGACTGCTGAAACTCTCATGAACGTGAACACGTGAAACAGGTCTTTTTATAACGCGTCAAAGTTTTTTCCAACAATGACGTATGTTGGCAAATGTTTACAAGAAACAACAATTGGGTCATGACTCACGTAGTGGAAAATAAATGCATCCAGAAAGTGGCTTAGGGGTCTTAACTGTGATTTTTTTGACCATGTGACACATTTGACACGCAACAAGGAAAAAAATGAAAGTAAAGTTACTTGGTATAAAAGAAAAGGCCACATGGAACATGTCACTTCAATATGGAGAGTTCAGTAAGATGTATTATATGTGTATGATGTATAACAAAATGCTAACTGTTAAACCTAACTTTCATATTTTATAGATCTCTGTCTATTGGTGGCGGCCTTAACAGGCCTACCTGTCTTTCTCAGCTGCACCGTTAGACTAGTGTTGTCACAGACAGATATGCACTTGTTTATTTTAAATGCAATATAATCATTTGTAAACTAATCTGATGTGCTGACAAATAGAGATATCACCCTGGCTCACGTGTGAGCCTGGCATGGCTCACACGTGAGCCAGGTCTGTCTT
>JAUMHF010000009.1:9490490-9517156 GCA_032359275.1 Microctenopoma steveboyesi | reverse complement strand
AATAATTTTTTAAAGCTTAGAGACATTTCATGACTCTACCATTTCAATCCAGACTGAAGTATTTTAACAACTACTGCATTTCCCTCTAAATCATGAGAAGCTCTTCATGGTGCCCAGAGCATGAAGCAGAACCTCTTGGTTCATCCGACTTCTCATCTAGCACCATCATTAGGATGACACTATAACTCAGCCCTGCTCAGTCATTTATGGGACATTGCAGGAACTGGCACCACACAGGGAACTCCACCAATATGACGTAGACATGCGCAGAGAAAAATCGGGATCTGGTTCAACTCCTCCTGCAATGCAGTGATATTTTGTGTCAAGGTCCTGTCACTTGCATGCTTTGTAAAATGAACACCGTATTTCAGCTGTGCACCTTGACCAAAGATAAAACAGATAAACACTTTTATACGTTTACAAACCCACTGTGCAGTATTTTCACACATAATACACATATTTCACTTTGTCACCAGTTCCAAAGCCACAAATATTAAAAGAACACAGTATCTTTAAGTTGATAAAACACAAATAGTCATCTTTCATTGTCTTTTATTGAACACAACCAATAAACACAGATAAGTGGAAAAACCTAAATAGCTGGAATAACCATTAAATGAATTGTTTTTTTGTCTGTAGGTCATTTAAATCATGATTGCATCATATGTGTCATTTTTACTGTAACTGTTGTGTAATGAAATAATTGCTGGACTGCTAATAAAGCCACAGTGGGTTATGTTGGTGTGAATGCCGAGCCCAGTTTCAACACTTACTACTATTGGGCATGATTAGCACAGGCATGTCAGGGTTGATGAGTCATTTCAGGCCGAGCTGATTCCTCTATATATACAGAAAGTATGTTGGCACGCACTGTAGCCACGCAAATGTGTTTATACGTCTTTGTCTTGTAAAGATGATGACGACAACAGAAGTGGATAAACCAGTGTCTGAACTGTTTGAACCTCTGTCAAACTCAGAGATTTAAAAATAATTACGCAGAAAGCAGTAGTACTCGTTCCAGCCCTCTACTCTACACCCACCCCTAAGCTCCTGTTAGATTAAAGGCTGATCATGTATCTGATGGTGCCACGACAAGTTTCCTACTGCTATTAGTCTGTTGCAAGATTCTAATCCCAGCAAATCCTTTTTTTTTTCCTCAAAAGATCTAACACACATACACACACAATCACCAGCCACAACAGAACCACAACACGTGGGCAACACAGAGCGGAATAGGAGAACAGAAAATGCTGTGTTGCTAAAAGATTGTCATCATGGCAAATCAATTTTCTTCTAACCCACAGGCAGTAATCAAAATGAGGTGATGACGCATTTTCCCATAAGGCAGTGTTCTTAGTGTTTGTCTGTGACCTATTCACAGGAATAGGATCACTGCAGTGGGGTGCTAAGGTTTTAGGAAGGTCATAAAGCAGTGGGGAGGCAGGAGGTCGCTGAGTGACCAGTGATCGGACAGATGTTTCTTTGTTTGTCTTGTATTCTGCACTATTTCTATTGCACAGATTATGCAACGGTCTCAGACTTTTTAAGATTCACTTTGTCTGCCTGCAGAATTACTAAACATGTTTGTAGTTGTCTTTAGACACTCACATTATTTTGCTAAGGACTGTGTTCTGGCTTATTAGAGATACTATTATGGATATTATTTCCATAATAATGTTGATATCTTTGTGGCTGGTATAAAAATAATTTTAAAAAATTATTACGGTCACTGTCACTGTCATAATCTTCCACTTCCTCATTGTGGACCTCACACCATTCTTTTTCCCTAGAAGTAAACCACCAACCTTGACATTGTTCACATATTCAGGGCCAGCCTTAAAGCAAAAAATAACAGTATGTATAACAATGATACAAACTCCTGAGAAAAGCAGAGTAGCTGCCTGTGCTAGACATTCTACGTCAGTACCACGGTAAAACAAAAGAGATTACGGGTGGGTAATCGTTCCCAGAGATGTTTGACATTCACTAGTTCAAACAGTGTATGAAGGAGATGGGGACATCTACCCTCCAGATAAAGACATCCTATCAGGGCATTAGCTTGATAACAATCCAGTTGTCGTTTTTAAATTGGTAGAGAATGATTCATAGATGGCAGTACAGTCCCCATAGTATCGTACTACTAAGCACTGATAAAAAGGAAGAGTGAAGACTTCTTGAATCTTAGTTCTTCCCACAGTCACTGTTTTGTTGTCGCACCTGCAAATGTGTTGCTCTCTCATCAGGACGTCTCGAAAAGTTCCACAACACTTGCTGGAGATATACAACTTGTACTAGAAACGCTCGTATTATGGGAGCGGAACTTTTCACCCCACCCCCCAGCTGAAATCTTGCGGTTTAATGTTTTGTTTTTCATTCAGTCCCAAAAACCTTTGAAACTCCACCCCCCCACCCCTCTGTGAACCTCTTCCCCTAGGCTCCACCTACAGTGTGTGCGCTGGCCGGAGATAGCTTCATAACCTCACAGCACCATACAGTTTAGAAACAGTATCTTAATGACTGAAGCTACTAAAAGAAAGATGTGCTGAAGAAAAAAGTTCAATTTCAGTGCCAAACATAGTTTTAATAATAATAGAAAAGTGTGTATTTCGTGTCTACAGAGGGGAGACTGGTGCCAGGGATCCTCTCTCTCGCTGCAGTGATTTCCTCTCAGCCAGGGTGGTATTACCACGCTGTGATAGCGCTGGTGAGGATGCTCCACTCCACTACGGTCCCTTTAATGGCAGGGGCTGCAGTAAGGGGGGGGGTTGTTTTGTCTACGTTGAGTATGAGATTGCTGTCATCTCCGTAGATGACAACTTAGGGACAAGTTCCCTGTAAGAAGACTCATCACCCCCTTTAATGAGTCCAAGAATCCTCATGTCATCTACCTACTTGGTAACGATATTATCTGTGTGTCTGTGTATTGAAGTAAAAGTTGAGCCTGCTGGAGCTTTGTTTTGAACTTTGACCTTGAAGTTGTTTGATGCGGCCCCCTGTGTTGCCACCTCAGCTGCGCTGCTTTAACAACAGGCTTAATATTGTTGCCCATGATGATTGAAACAGTCATTCTGTGGCACGACTTGTTCAGTACATACAAACGGAAAAGTGCAGTATGCTGTGTTTAGAAAGTTTGCTTACTGATATGAAAGTGTTGTTTTCCAGGAATCTAGAGTAGCAACCAAGAATGTGTGTGAGCATGGGATGAATGGAGAAATAGCTATATGATATATTTTTTCAAGTTATGAAAATATGTGATTTGCTGTGAAATCTCTTTATAAATGAAAAACCAGCAGACAGGAACTACACAGAGACAGAAGAATTGATTTCCATTAAAATTAGTCAGTAGTTAGTCGTGTTCTAGATTACCATGACTCATCGTGTTCTCTAGAAAAGTTTCAACACAGCAGTAATAATTTGCATATTTCCATGATGTGAAATGGGTTGATGACTGGAGCAGAAAAGATGTAGTTGAAGAACTAATATAAAGGACAATTGCAGCACACTTAGAGACTGTGGTTTGATTCTTTTTCAACTTTATTCACCATTGAGAACAGTTTGAAGTTTTAAGAGTCAACATTCGGTGAAACTGCCATGAGCTCTAAAGCTTGGGGATGCCCTCCAGTGGCCAAATAAGAAGAGGTTCTGCAGATGCACGGGACAACCCAGTATAGTAGCTGGTCAACAGAACGAACATGCAGTGGAGTGTGAAGCGTGTTGATTTTTGTTACTGAGCAGTAACTAAACCCACACAGTGCAAAACTAAAAGACCCTAAAAGACAAAACCTTTCTCTAGAAGCTGAAGACATCAACGTTCACATCTGATCTTTCACAATGAATTCTTTGAAACAATATCCCCCTCACATAACTCCATTGCAAACAAAATATTATTTAGCAAATTCCTGACAACCTGAGGTTATTCACTCAAGGCCTAACAACTGAAATCAGTCAGGTTTGACCAGAGTTCAAATAAACCGAGTCATCAGGAAACGGTATTATGAAACTTCACTTAATAAAGTTGTCTAAAAAGAAAATGCTCAAAGCAATATGTTTGAAACCCAACAAGAGTGGGGTTGTGTGTCTGGAGCAAACCACGCCTTGGACAGGATGCACTTTATCTCTCTTTTTCCATGTCTGGACAAACTTCCTCTGCAGCATTTTCACATCTTTGTTTTGTTTTTGGTTCCCCAAAGAACACTTTCACAGTGGCACGCCAAATAGCTCTGGTCATCCTCCTCCACCTACAAAAGCTTCACCATCCTTTGAACTGTCGAGGTGATTTATTTTAATAAGGTGTTGAAGTCAGCGTCTTTTCTTTCAATTTTAAGGTTTCTAAATCTTTGTTTTCTGAGAGATTTGTAATCACTCAATCTGTTAAAGAGACACTCAGGTAAACACAGTCCGGTGTTCTTACACCACTAATGGCTAGGAGTGTCCCCACTGTACCGTGGGAACTGGAACTGGAGACTCTGGCATTGTAGCACAGGACTTGTCAAGAGGGAAAATAGAATAAAATAGAAATTGTCTAATGGCACTGACTCAATTCATCTAGCTGGCACACAGCTGCTTGTTCGTGTAACATCAGCCGACTCAACCTGAACCAAATCAGGTCAGGAGAATCTGATTGTTTGTCTCTAGAGTGAAACGGACTAGGCTCTATTATTCAGCTTCCAATGCCACAGTGCAGCACATGCACGCACTGACAAAGACATTTTGCTGAGCCATCTTAATTAAAACTTGAAACAAAGACTATAAACACCCTCTTTATGTTTCCAGAGCTGTCAGGTGGAAAACTTGTGAGCTGGAGACACAATTGGGTTAAAGTTTACATAAACTCTGTGACACTGTTCTCTGGGGCCGAGGTTTGGACTTTAACACGGTTATCATCAAGTTTAACATCTTTTACTACAGTAGGAAAAAATTTTTCTGCAGAATGAAGCATTTTGCTATCAGACAAGCCCAAAGGGTAAATTCAGCCTTGATTCTAGTTTCATTTCATTTCAGATTATCATGAAATTAACTTGATGATTTGATTCACATGTGAAAATTATTTAATCCTCATGTGTTACGTTTAGCATACACATTTGTCACTTTTTATTGTCAGATCTATTTATTGTTGAATCAGAAAATACTCAGTAGACTGTAAGTTGCTTGTCTGTAGTATTTGTAGCTGTGCATACAATTAAAAAGAGGCCAGGGTTCAACTGACCAGCAGGACAAATAGTAATAGCCATAGAGGAAACAGGATAATCAATAACTTTGCTCTTGGACTTGGAGTAAATGTTAACTCTAAGAGGAAACACCACACGTGACCTGCACTGAAGCTGATGAATAATAACCCTGTGGTCAATGTGCTGTACCGCAGAGCAAAGAGGAGCATGTGTGGCATCAGTTCCACTGAAATGAGTAATGCTTAGAAATAAGATGAATATTCTTGCTTTTAATACTAGATAAGAAAGAACGTCTAGTTCCTTGAAGAGTGTTATCATCTGCAGCTTTGACCTTGTGATTGTATCTTGCCACAGTGAATGTCAGGGACATGTCACAAAATGTCCAAGCCCATCATAAGGCAAAGTCCAAACTAATTCTGACACCATGAAATTCAACTTAGAAGCCTATTGTTTGTGGCTATATGATAATTAGAACTGGCCTTGCTAGCTGTTTATGTAAGAGGGGCCTGTGTATTCATCATGAGTTCAGTTTGTTCAAAAGCCCACTCGCTTCTCAATGGGTCCATTATTGGGCGAGTGGCTAAAGCCCTCTTTCAAACGTCAAATGTAAGAAGCCTCCTGCTCAGGCTAACTGTCCTGGTGCTCTGCAAAAACTGACATTTAATCACGATGCATATGAAGGAATGTGTAGCAGAATAAGAAATAAATACATTCAGCAAGCTCTGTCCTCACTGGGAAACACCTGAGTACACTGTATTCGTGATGCAATGTGAGCAATAAATAACACGCTCGCTGTTTCATCTGAGGCCATAACATCGTAGAAATATGCACATGATTTGCCGAGGGCTCATTACAGTTCCAGTGACCTGTTAACAGAGCTTTCCCTCCCGCAACACCAGAGAGAAAAGGAGTACACGCACAGCTTGGCCATTGTTCCTGACAGAGAGCCTGGAGTGTGCTAAGCCTAATTAAGAGCGGATGGCTATAAGCTTCTTTACTGTACTCTTCACCAGCAAAAACTAAACCAGGTAATGCACGGCAGGCACAGGCGGCACGGCAAAGCCAGAAATGTTGCAAGTTCAAGTCCTGATTTAGAGAAGAAGCTGTTCTATACGAATATGATAAATCTGTGGCACTATGCTATGTCCTGTTTATAGAGAGACCAATACCAGCCTGGTTGAGGAATAACCCTCTGAGGAAACTTTAAACCGCAGCAAGTGTCCTTCTTCTATGCCAACTCCTTGCGCACACATCTCTCCTTAAAGGGCACTCACATCCTGTTCTTGTTTGCCCAGTGGTTCCCACCAGAGTCAGCTAAATGCCAGAAACACATAATCCACGTGCACTAAGCAGCTCAAACTTCTCTTTGTTCTTACTGTTTCATTTCTTTGCCCAGAATACAGGATATATATAGCATATGCGCAAATCTCTTTTAGTTGTTGGTGCAATAGCAAATTATATTCACTGTTTGATTTACAATGTTGTATTATTTGCCAAAGGAGACACAGAAATGAGTGGAGCCATTCAGTCTGTTTGTTTGAAAGCAGTCTCTCTTTATGGTGTCTTGATTACGCTGACCTCACCAACATGCTGCCTGCGTCACATGGCTGACCATATGCCAAGCACAGGGCAAGTGACACGGACACCAAGCACAATTATCAGGGAATCACACAAAGCCACTAAGCTCAGCGAAATAAATTATACAAAAGCACAAAGAGCTTAGTACATTTATGGTTATTTGCTTTTTTTTACTTTAAAAGAGAAAGTGCTACTAGGCTTGTTTATTGGAATTCTTTGACTTAGATTGTAAAATATAACTTTATTATGTTCAGAGTTTGCTCTTGTCATCCACACTGTTTTACCAAATTCTGATGTACCTTGGTGAGTGATTTGAGGAATGTGACTGATTGCTCATCACTTAAGAAATTCTTACTTTTAATTGCTTTTTTTTACTTTCGTTTTTAAAAGCTGCAGTTCACAGCATTGTCTAAATTATTATGCGAAATACTGCTACAGCTACAATTAAAACTGGGAAAAGGTTCCTGTTGGAAACATGCATAGGAATCCAGAGAAGGTGGAAACAGTCCAGGCCTAGCCAACCCCTGAGAACTGCAAACTGTTCCAGAGGTTTCTGGTGTTTTCAAATTTCAGGGCTACAATTCTATTACTGCCCCTCTTCGCCATCTCTTTAAAAATAATAATAATGAATACTTAATTGATCCCCTTGGGGAAATTGTTGTGTGGGCAGCTGCTAGACCCATGACTGCGCTACTACAGGGTATCAGACACCTCAACATGTAACCTGGTGGGACTGGGAATCAAACTCACTCACCCTTCGGTTTGAAAACGACTGCTCTACCTAGTGAGCTATCTTTAGGGCGGCATGATCGAGCTGGATTTAGAAGCAATGCTTCTGACACCAGTGATGGGACAGTGCTTTCTCAGTGTGTAAAGAAGGACCAGAAGAGTTGTGACACTGGTTCAAGAAAACAGAGCAGATGTTTCTGGTGTAACAGGCCAGGGACCTTGAGTATCTATGGACAAATGGGCACTCTTCTTAGTCAGGTTCGATTATGTGCTGTCTTACTGTCCTCGGTCTAAGAATGGTAAGACACTTTGTCCAGGCAAGCTTAGCAAGATGAGACTCCGGACTACGTCCTTCACAACTTAGCCCATCTCAAAGCAGCCTGTCTGGGAACAGATATCATAAATGCCTCGAGGGATGCTCCAACCCATCCTAATACACTAGCGGCCTGGTAGCTCAATGGATTAGGCGTCAGACTGGGATGCAGAAGGTTGTGGGTCTGACTCCTAATTCATCCCCTACCAGGTCTGAGCCAGACACCCAGCGCTAGCTCCTTGTAAGTCGCTTTGGATAAAATCGTCTGCCAAGCAAAGTAAAGTAAAGTAAAGTAAAGTACACAGCAGCCTGTACCATTCGTCTCTGTTCTCAATTCTCCTTCTGGCCCCCCAACCTCTGTAGTGTTGATCATTCTCTTTCTAGACCTTGCATTGTGGATTTGTTCACTCCCCAACACAAAATGAAATAGAAATCACTGAATACTTTATTGATCCCCTTGGGGAAATTGTTGTTTGGACAGCTACTAGACCTGTGTTAGCGTTACTACGGAGTATCTGTGTCTTGTCCAAGGACACCTCGACATGTAGCTTTGTGGGGACTGAGAATCGAACCGGTTATATAGAGATGTAGGATAGTACAAAAGTAGCCAGCTAACAGTAGACAGTGTTTACTGTTTTTAGACTTCAGAAGCATTAATTCTAACCCCTCCAACATCGTCATAAGATGAGCTGAGACTGCAGATAACTGAAAGGGGAAGTCACTTTGAAATGTGGACAGACGACATCTGCAAATTTGATTTCTTCACATCAATTTGCCTTGCATCAACATGTGGGAGCTGACTGCAGGAGTACTTTGTGCCTGAATTGGACAGAACATCCTGCAAAATAATGGGTAATACCATGGATGAGGGCTCATGTGTAATTTGATTTAGAGATGATTGTATATAATGGGTTGGTTTGGGTAGGATTCCAGAACAGGTGAAAGCAATCCTCTGTTACCCTATATAACCTCTGTACGTTTACAATAACGACGTCTATAAACATATAAAGGGAAAAAATACCAGTGTCAGACATCTAAGTAAGCAATATATGCGATGCAAGGGGGGTGACTCTGTGCTTCGTGAGTGACTTTGTACTTCATGAGTCAGCTGTGTCAACGCCATGAGTCAGGGAAAGTCAAGGAAACAGCTGCTTCTTGTGTCGGCTGACAGCGATTTAGTGTATTTGTTAAGCACACACAATCACACGTACTCAGTGCCTGCCACAGTCGGGCACCACATTCACCACAATGACATATACATAGGTAATACTATTATTGTTTATCATTTAGAGGCAGTGGCAAATCAATAATTACATGGGGGTGCAAAGAAATGGCAAGAGGTTTAGGCAGGGTGGCAATGCTGGACCTCCTCATTAAAGTATGTGAAAACCCCCTGTATGTAGATACAGTTAACAAATACATCCACAAATACATTATTTATTGTAACTGTTCAAGAAAAACAGACAGTTGTTAGGCATATAAGAGAAAGGGGGTTCTGCAGAATAAATATAAAATAAAGACAGAAATAAGTAAGTACAGAAAAAGAACTTAAATTTCTGTACTTTTAGTTTGTTTACTTTAACTGAGTTTTTCACTGTTCAGTTGGGGGATCTCTAAAGGATACATCATAAAGAAATATGTTAAGAACATTACTTCACCCTTGTATGGCCAGGTGTTATGACAATAGTGTGCGATGTTTTCTTTCACCATCTCAGTAACACGTTCCTGTGCCTAGCTTCCAGTTTAATGGGATTCTTTCTTCAGCTCAGGCTCTAATAGATGAATACATGTAATCTGATCGGTCAGACAGGGGGAGTTGACTTTTGTTCACCATCGGGTGGGTAACTGTTTACTGCTGCTTGAATAGGAGCAGTCTACAAACTGGTGTGGCCAAGACCTTGATTTCACAGTTTGTTGTTCAGAAATGAATTTACCAACCCCGTTTTTCTTTTTTGAGACATCCTGTTTGTGCTCCCTACCAGTTTGGGTCAATACAAGACAATTATTACTTTTAAACTAATTAATTATTCAAATGCAACTGTTTAAAAAAAAGCTTCATTATTTCATGACAATTCATTCAGTAGATGTTGAGACATTTTAGCCCAGAACAAAGTTAAGGACTAGTGGCTCTGCAGCCAAATATTAATGAAAGGACTTTATTAGTTGAGCAGATTTATAATGTTTTGTTTCTTCCTCACATTTATTAGGAACACAAACATTTGCTATTTATTCGTATCCCTGCTGCTTCATGTTTGTACTGAAAGCAGAACTTTCCTAGCATGTGGCAGACAACAGGGCAATGCTCTAGACAGGTCACCTTTCCACCACTCGTGTTTTTAGATAACAGAACAGGATTAAACTATGTGTTGACTTTAGGGTCTAAGGACAGGGGGTGTTGTTGTACAGACCAAGGCAGTGGCATTAAGTGTCTTATTATTCTCTTAATTTGTATAAAAGTATACTTTGTAATAAAGAATCTTGAATCTTGTAACAAGATTTCCAGATTATATCAATCATAACTAATCAAAACCTTATTTTACTAGCAGATATAAGGTGACACGTTGTTTTCTGCTCACATAAAAAAATGTATGTCACTGTTGTTTCAAAGAGATTTGAAGATTACAAAGGACACATACTTAACATACTTACCCTGATAATAGGATACACAGACAACACAGGCGCAGCTGACTCCGTGAGCATTTACAGCTTGAGTAGAGATAATATTTTATTACACATGCCATCACTCCCTGTAATCCACTTTAAAATAACCCAGTTTGCTGATATGTTGCAGATTAGGACATACTTTACAACATAAATTTAAAATTAAATGTCTAACTTAACTGTTGAGTCTCACACACGTCAATGACAATGATGTTGAATTGATTTGATCACAGATGGACCAATGAAATTAAAAATGAAAATGCAAAACCTTCCCTGCATCCGTTTTTGAAGGTGTTGTCTTAGAGCTTTGCAGAATGAATATGTGTGTTTACTTGGTGTTGAAAATGACTGAGCTCACAAAAAAGACAGAAATGTTAGACATAAGACAAGCATAAGAGGCATTAGAGGAAGTGTGACGTTTTAATAGAGATCAGACAAATACTGTCAGCGGTCTCTACGTATTTTTTTTATTTGCAAATGTCTATTTTTGGAAGTAAATCTATTTTCACACGAATCTCAGAAGATTAAGTCTTTAGTAAGATACCAACCCTGCACACTCTACCTCATAGCAGTTGCACAACTGACTTTTAAGAAAACATGTTTACTGTGTAGCTGGCATGTGCATTGAGTGTTAAACGTTTGTTTAGAGTTTGGAGCGACTATTATTGATTTTCCTGTTATCATTTGGGGTAAATACTAGTCCATTTGCAGCTGTGCAAAGTGTCACAGTTTTTATGATCTACTCTTGACAGTCAACTCCAATAAAACAGAAAATCATTTCCAAAGGATCTCTCGGGGGAGAGACAGTGGCCATGTGACTTGAAGCTTAGCTCAAAGTTTTTACTCTTATAAACCTGCCAACGGAACAAATACTTGGAAAAAAATTTTATTAAATGGGCATGTAAGAGAACTCATTGCCCCATCTGTTTGCTTTAGACTTGACATTCACTTGGTGGGTCAGGATGTGTTTAGGGAAGTAGATGCACAAACCCTTGGGTTGTGAGGGTGTCTCAACGTGACCATGTGTTTGATCCAGAGGAACAATGATGGAGGGGGTCTGTGGGGACAATACTGAGGCTGTCCGCTGTAGGCCCCATACCACATAAATGATTATTCCGCCCCTCTTGGCTGGCCTTGCTGAGTGGACAGACAGTGGACTCAGTATTTCCTTTCCTCTGGAGAGCAGTGGGAACTTTCTTCCAGTCTCAGCCAGGGCACAGCAATTTAAGCCGGACTGTTGTTTTGGAGAGCCACTGTGGGAAAGTTATTAAAGTGTAAAGCATCTCTCTTTTATTTCTTTCTAAAGGGCTCCTGGAAGAGACATCCTCTAAAGCCGTGGATGGTAATGAGTCCCGACACAGCTCGGCCACCCCTGCAGTGCCGGGTGTGCAGATACCATGGCAAACCGGTTGGCCGGTAAAAAAACAGCCTGTCAGACGCACTGTGAGCCGGGCTTCCTCTCTTTCACAGTTGCCCAGTGTCTACCGGCAAACTACTAAGTCAGACCTTTTTCATGCAGGAAAAGGGATTTTAGTCACTTTGGTGCCTGGTGTTAGTGTCGCATTCTGCCATGTGCTCCAAAAATCAGCCTGTCCCAGGCACTTACTAATACCTGACACACAACACAAGGAACTTAGGGAGGCTGGAATGAGGACCTTAATTTAATCATTGTCATTCCTCAAACATCTCTCTGTACTGATCATTGTTATTCCCAAAATAAATATTTGAGTGGCACCCTGGAAAGTGCGCATGTGAGTTCCAAACTACCTTTAATTCTTGTGAAATAACCCAAATGGCGGGTTATTATGAAAGCATTGCAGAACCCCAAAAGCAGACGAAAAGCACACAGGGACAAAGGTACAACGAGCAACAATCAGCTGTGCACTCTAAGGACAGAAGGTTGTCTTTTCTGCAAAGACACTTCGTGGGAGTTCCCTTGAAAGTTCAACGGCTGCACATAAAACAATGAGATGTGATTCAATCGCCAATTCATAAATGATTAGCAGGCAAATAACTTTGGTGCAGCAGGATATCGTGTAACATAAAATTTTAGAGCTCGTCCAGCAAATGTGGAGCACTGAAACCGGTCTGAAGCAGTCTGCTGTGGTGGAGTGTTTGCCATTCATTGTTCTCATGTTTCTTTGAAACACAGGGGCCTCTGCTGGGGTTGAATGGTACCACACGTTGTTTACTAACGTCTTTGCACCATAGACTGTTACCATAGACTGCGGCTGTTCTATCAAACCTAATCCAATGTGGTATTCACAATGCTCTAGAAAAGATGTTTTATACACCACAGAAGTATAATAATACTTAACCTACCCATCTTAAAGTTCTATTTTGGTTTCCTGGACTCATGAGTTGTATATTTGATCCTTTGTCACTATTAAATATTGGCACACCACTGATCTATTTTGAGTCAGTCTATTGATTTGCTTGTTTAAACATGCAAAATGACAACATTTACAGAACAGGTCAAAGACGTCCAGGCAACGTGAAAAGAAACAAGCCTAACTTTTCACTTTGTGTGCATGGCAGCTGACCGTTGAGCAAACTGAAAGCATTATTGATCAGTTTAGGTAATGACTGTACGTAGAAAAGACTGATTGAATTGTCCGCCTCAGCACTGATGCCATTCACAGTAAGTCCTAGTGGTCAAACTGTCATTTGCAAAGTTTTCTTTCTTTTCCCAGGTCTGCTATAGGATTCTGCAGATGACTGTGTGTGTTTCCTTCTCCCAGGGCCTACATATAGACTTGTGAAAAGCAAGGTTATGCAACAGACTGCTACTTAAATAAGCTGCTATTTACTGAGTGTGAATGGAGAAGTTAAGAATAAAGGGGGAACCAATGTCAGCTGTCGTTAGTATGCGGATCACTATAGGATTGAGTTTAGGACCCCTATTGATTTTCATCAAGCACCACTGTATCTTTACCCCCTGATGTTTGATGTGCTTTCTTCATGTGGCCCTCACTCTGTTCCCGTCATAGTCACAAGGCCTGCCTCTGCTGCTCAGGACCAAAACACTCCACACTCTCAACACCTGTAGCAAAGTACACTTTGATATGTTTCCTGATCAAATCATGTGTTCAAAGGTACTCAGTGACCAATCTGGAGTAAACAATTGCTGTGGGGACTTAAAATACAGATTGTTGATGTACTCACCAGTACAATGAAGCAACAACAAAAAGGGGACTTAACTGTAAAATCATTAGCATTTTAATCAGTATTGAATAAGTCAATGTTTTCACCCTTCCAAGCAATCTCTAACCTCCTCGCTGACATGGAGAAATATATTCAAATTATAATATGAGACCTTTGTTAACAGAATTAACAATGCATGCAGTGAACCAATAGCCTAGTTCATTTTAGTCTAAACTCAAGGGTTCACCCAAAATCAGTAAAGTGTTTGGAAGCGGAGTGAACTGGGTTAGTGTTATATAACCAGTGTCTGCTTTCATACATCCTCAGCAGCTCGTCTTCCCTTAATCTTTTCAGCTTGATTACACCCTCTCCCCCCTCCCTTATTTAACTGACTGTTCTCAGTACATCTACACACACAGAAACACACAAAACCCAGCATCAGGATCCGCCACACTCTGGTTTAAAGCGGATGGGATGCTTGGGATTGCAGCTGTGAGTGTATGTGTGGATGCAGCAGTGTTTTGGGTGCGTGCAGCACCTCACCGCAACAAACGCAGCTGAGGTTAGCTGTGCTTGTGTTTACTAACCTGACATTCCCAGACCTTTCCAGTAGTTTCAGTGCATCTTCGCATGATGAACAGTGAGTGAACACAGTCAGTTATGATTGCAGCTTGATTTTAGTGGGAAAGAGAGAAAAGTTGAAATTGATGTTGAAGATCCAAACAAAAAGAGTTTGCACACAGACAATATTTTGCACCCATAGTCTAGTTAGTGTTTTTTTAACAGAAAAATGTCTACCAGCATTCACTACATTTAGTACACCCCTTTAAATATTTCTGTTTTTGACTCTCCCCCATAAATCAAAGTCACAGGATACATTTGTTTGCATCCGTAGTATAAAAGGAAGGTTGAAGAATTAGACAGTGTGTCTGTTGAAAGTTATCATTACTCATTACATTTGGTGTTAAACCAGTCAGGTCAAACAAGCTATCCAAGAATTGCAACTTTTATTCTAGCAATAAGGAAGTTTTTATTTGTTCAATGTGGAACTGTGAAATCTGAATTTGGCTGAAAGAAATTGAAAGGCAGAGGGAGAATTGTCTTTTTGAAGAAAGTTTTTTCCACTTCAAGTGAATTTAAGAGCTGCCTGAGAACACTGGCAGACACAGAGGTTCAAAGGTTGACTTCCATTTGGTCCCTGTTTTTGTGACAAGTAAGCTAAACGTGCTTGGTAAACCATGACCTCTCTCCCTGACCTTTGCCCACAGAGCACATAAACATGTTCTCCTCGGGGTGCAGCTTACCTACAAACCTGTTCATCTCTAAAAGGCAGTAAATCCTTCAGACTCCAGCTGGCTAAACATTTAATATGTTTTATGAGCCTTTTCAGTCAAGACGAACGGGCAAAAGCTGCAGGAAGTAGCAATATCTGACAGCAGCTCTCTGAGAAATGTTTTATGTAACACAACATAAGCTCAGAAGCAGCTGAAAGTTGGAGATGGAGGGAGGCGAGGTTGAATGGACTAGTGATTCAATAGTTTTCATGGTTTCTCAAAATATTAACTGTTCTGCTGCATGTTTAATCACAGACAATCCCATAATGAATGCTGCCAAAATGTGACAGCCTCAGCGTCTTGGCTGAGATCCCCGCCAGTTACCAGCTTCAACCCTCCATCTGCTTCAAACTCATACCGACAGTTTTTTTAATCTCATCCTAACTGTATACTCTCGTAAAAATGCATCACAATCATTTTATTGTTACTGCACATTATAACACACAGTCCTTAAATCTGTACATATTTCATTTTTACATTCCCCAGCATGACAAACTAAACTGAAGGAAAAAAAAAAACATTTTGTCTATTGTCTGTCTGTCATCTGTGAGCAGCCCCAGAAAGTAGGGCACCCCCTGATCTGTGTCATCATTATCTTGTAAGCACAAGGGAGCTTTAACAGCTTTCTGCATATTCAACTCTCTCTCATAACACTGATTAGTGTTATCAGCGGGGAACGCCAAACACACATCGCCACATTTTCATGCAGAGGTAAGAAATCTTCTTGAAGGATGGTGTAGACACTTGTCTTGCAAACCTCTCAAAAAATAACACCTAATAATTTAGAAGAGCTATAATCAATATGGAGTTTGCATTGTCATCAAAAACAATTCAGCTTTTCTCTTCCTTCTCTGACTCTTGTGATGATGTACTGACATCTACTGGTTGGATAAACAAAATAGCTGCAATTCTTTTACATAACTTCACTGGCTTTGGCGCCATCCAGTGTTAACAGCTCCAAACTCACGCTAAACACTTTCAGAAGAGCCAGATGGAGCTCATATTGAGGTCTTCACTCAAAGCCATCTTGATGTGACGTGTTAAGGGACAGAAGAACATGTCTTGTTCTTCAGACCAGATTTTGTGTCACCCAGCTTTGGATTTGTAGACTTGAAGTGATGTAACTGGAGCTAAAAAAAACGGTGAACTGTGTTTTTCTGAGTTAATAAAAAAAAACAAAAAAAAAAACAAGCAAGATAAAAAATATGTTGTGTATGTATGTTTTGTTATGTTTTTGCTTATTTCATTAATTAATTAATGAAAGTAATATTCAGTTGCATTCCCCAATGTAGGACGTACTTTCACAGGTTTGGCACTGGAAATATACTTTATAAATTAGAGAGTCACCAGTTGCTTTCTTTGAGACAGCTAGAAAATACAAATTTCCTACAAACTGCTCTGAAATAAGCTTTATAGACTCTTTTTTGGAATGAATAGTAGCAGTAAATTTCATCACGCCCCATGAAAGGACTGTTTCATAGTTCACACTGAACATACTTGCAAATGTCATTAATAACAAAAACATAACAAGAGACACAAACATGTCTCTTTACAACAACATGTAATTAATGAGGGACAATGTGTCATTTCATGCAAACACAATGAGCAGCCTCGTGTTCTGCTGAAGGAGCTTTTTATTTATATCTTTTAAAGGATTCACATTTGTTTTGATTTAAAATAAATTAAATTATAATCTTCACAAAAATATTCTTTTGTGTTTTTTAGAATATTTGTACAAGTGCTACACAAATGAAAATACACAGATAACACCAATAGTTCACAACAGGGTGTTTGTATGTCCACGAGTCTGCATTCTGAACATGCAAAATCAAGCTCCGCATGTTGACAGGGAAACTGGTTCTTTTGAAGAGCTGTGTCGCAAAGCAAATAATGAAGGTTAAGTTACTGCTCTTCAATGGCTGAACGTCTGTGTGCAGGAGTTCATTCGCCTATTCATTTCTGAGATGTAACATTTAGAAGCCATTGGCATGCATTTATCATAGCCACGAAAACTGAAACCTGTTGAAACGTTGCTAACAACATTAGATGATAGAAAACAAAACAAAAGCTTTTCACAGAAAAATGTTATTGTGCACTTTTATATAGCCCTCATTAGATTGATCCTGATGTCTTAGTCTAAGGCAACGTCCCCTTCAAAGAAAATCAAGTTTCCTGTATTTTTTGACGGGTCAGGGTTATAACAAGTAGACATCACAGTGATGGGGATAATTATGCAATCTCTATATCTTAACTTTGCTGTGGCTCCCCTTTGTTATACTAGGTATAGTGGAGGTTCATTTTTGCTGAATATGACACAAAAGGTGAGAAATCCCATGTTCACATTTGTATAAATGTGGCCGCCTGGTAGCTCAATGGGTTAGGCATCAGACTGGGATGTAGATGTTCGCAGGTTCAAAACCTTCTCTGACTCCTAGTGCTTCCCCCACCAGGTGTGTTCCTGAGCCAGACACCCAGCGCTAGCTCCCTGTAAGTGGCTTTGGATAAAAGTGTCTGCCAAGTAAAGTAAAGTGTGACAATGAGCTATTTTCTGTCAACATCCACTGGGAATACAATTTCTTAATAATATACTTTTATATATCACAGGTAAGTCTCTATTTCTCCAGGATCATGACTGGAAAACTGCAGACTTACTGGGAAAAAAACTATCATGAATGTCACCTCAAAACTCTGATTTCAGTTGCAAGCAGCATCAGTAAAATGTTTACATGAAATCATAAAACTGGAGAGAAAGACTATCCACAGTGTTAGTGTTGGTGTGATGGCAGGAGTTTGTCAGACCTCAGGAACAATGTTTGCATCAGTCAAGGTTGTACACAGTCACATGTAAATATACTGTCTTATATGTATCTTTGTTACAAATATATTCCTTATAGAAGTAGAGTGAAATCACAAACGTAAAATGTCAGGGTTAAATCTCAGGCGAGGAAGTATTGCTTTGGGACTCCTGTGACCTATAATATTTTATGCCCCCAAAACAAGTTCATCACAGAGAATGACATACAAAATACCAAATGTCACTACATACATACAGTATTTGTACAGTTCAACTTTCCACTACTGACCTCTGACACTTCATCTTTGCAACAAATCAACATTAACATTTTTACAGAGCCCTCTCAAATCACCGTCGACAGCTGTAACAGTGAGAGACAAATGTTTGTGATTTCCGACACTTAGTTGGATTTCTACTGTTCATAATGCCCCACGTCAAAAAGAGACAGAGATGTAGGAATTTGAATTCCACAACCCATGATCCACAAATACTTGTTTCATTAGTTTTGCATGCTAATTATCAGCTGGCTGCACAGCAAGAAAAGTCAAAAAGCATACTGTTGAGGACTTGTCACAATCATAAATATGACGGGGGACGGTTCCGTCTCCGTTTTTTTTCACCTTGTAAACGTCAGACTTTATGTACATCTCTGACTCCTGCCACCTTCAGAAGTTCTCTGATGACTCTGCAGTGGTAGGGTGTATTCAGGGTGGAGACACCACAGAGTACACAGGAGTGGTCAGCAACTTTGTGGACTGGTGTGAGCAAAACCATCTCAGCTCAACATCAGTAAAACAAAGGAGCTGGTGGTGGACTTCAGGAAACCTGGGGGTCTTGTAACGCCTCTCACTATACGGGGTGAGGAGGTAGAGGTTGTGTCTGAGTGTAAGTACCTGGGAGTGTACTTAGACAATAAACTGGACTGGTCTGCACACACAACCACAGTGTACATCAAAGGCCCAGAGTCGTCTTTAGTTTTAGAGGAGGCTCAGGTCTTTTAATGTCTGCAGCACCATGCTGCGGATGTTCTATGAGTCTGTGGTGTTTAGTGTCATCTTCTTTGCTGTGGTTTGCTGGGGCAGCAGCTTGAAGGTAGCAGACACAAACAGACTGGACAAATTAATCAGGAAGGCTGGTTCTGTTCTTGTTGTGGAGCTGGACCCTCTACATGTTGTAGCTGAGAGAAGGAAGCTCCAAACTCCTCTCAATCATGGACAATCCCTCCCACCCCCTACACAGTTTTCTGGCTGGACAGAGGAGCACGTTCAGCCAGAGACTGATCAATGTCAAGTGCTCCATTAAACGCCACAGGAAATCATTTCTTCCTGTGGCCATCAAACTCTTCAATTTCTCCCCTGCCTCCCTCTGTTAAGGGGAGAGATGGACAACTTTAGAGATGGATGTTATCATGTTTTGTTTTTGTTCTATCTATATTTCCTCGGTGCAAATTATGGGTGCTGGTCTTTTAATCTTTTCTGAGTGGCTGTAAGTAGGCAAAACTATTCCCCCCTGGGATTAATAAAGGATTTTTGATCTTGAATCTTGACTCTTGAACTACACGATAAACACATTCAGCAGCCGCTCAGTCAAGAAGCATCTATACACTGCTAACACTCCAGCCTTGGAAGAGTTTCTGCTCTGCTAGGTGACCACCTCTTCACGTGGCAGGTTGAGCCTCACCTCCTCTCCTCTCGCTGTGGAGGCTGAGTAGACTGCGATAGCAGAAACACAGGAAGGTCCGTTGGTCTCCATGGTGAGCAGCTTGTTGGGTCCTGGTAGGGCTACATCAGGAGCCTCCTTTTCTGGGCTGGACATCCGGGATGACCCTGGGGAAGATGTGGGGCTGAGCTGCACTGCTGTAGTATCTTGAAGAGTGTGTTCACTGGTCTCTATTTCAAATGCTGCCCCACCACCCAGCCCACCATGTCCCATTAACCCCGCACCCCTGCCGCCCACCTTAGACCTGTATGAGCTGTGAGGAGGGGGGAGGCGGCTGCACACGCAACAGGCCCCAAAAAAGGAAAAGGCCACCAGCAGTAGGATAGGTCCAATGATAATCGGTGGGTTGGCAGAAGGCACCAGTGTGCTGAAAGCAAACGCTCCCACCAGAGTGATATTGAGTCCAGCCAGCATGATGCATAAGCCACAGGCACAGCAGAGTGCGGGAGATGGCAGGCCATGAGGGCGAGACGTCCTCCTCTTCTTCTGGGGCTCCTTTTTAGGTACAGGGGTGCCAGTGTTTCTGTCAGTTATTACCATGTCTTCACCTCCGGGCTCTCTCTTTCTGTAGTATTGAATTTTTTCGTGTTTCAGTCCAAACAGTTCCCCATGGCTAATTTTAAAAAGGCTGTGTCCAACTGTGTGGAACTATCTTTGTCTACAAATAACCACACACGATATATGTGAGACTTTAATTTTCTAAACACACAATGAAAGAAAATTCTAACTAAGTTTGCTCATTACACTGCTCACGGATATCACTCTGCTTCTCCTTAAAATTACAAACGTCCTGGGAGGATGTGGTCTGACACATTACAATATCTGATAGTCAAGAAAACTCTGTATCAGAACAGGCATCCAAAGGCACTTACAGTGTGGCTCTTTACTGGTTACGTTTGAAGCTTGTCCCACAAGATCTGAAAGACAATATCAAGTTGCTTCTTAATTTAAAAAATATTGTTATATTATATCATATGTTTTTCAAATGTAACACATATGAAAAGTTCAAATCTCCTGTCATTACCCAGGTAGATTGAAACAGACCTTGAGAAAACAGTACAGCAGCTAAGAGATTCTGGGGCAGACATTTGTAAATTTGACTTTACACAGAAGCATTATGAAGTAAATGGATAAATGACTGTGTGACTCATGTGAATATTGCATCCCTGTCCTAATTGCTTAACATGATCAGAATCACTATTTATTTTCTCTTGTGTAAGGATGTGTGCAATCATACTGCAGCTGTTTCATTCCAACTGGGAAATAACATTTGATTGTTTAGTTGCAATCAAATCAGCCCTTAAATTCCAGCGTGCGCCCATTCGAGACCATGCACCAGCAAAGTGCAAATGACAGATGAAGGAAATGGATTTTCTTTTTTTGATGAACGTGTGTCACTAAAACACACAGATGTAAATGCGTGCTCACTGCACTGTTGTGTTGCATCCCTGTAAAATTAAACAGCAAAAACAAACAAACGGATGATCTTACCCCTCATATCGACATGCTGGAGGTCTTTCCATCGTTTAATCTGTAGATTACCGGCGTGATGCTCAGTCTAATTATCGAGAGGAATAACTGAAAGATTGAAAGGACGCGTAGACACCAGACGAAAGATTTTCATCCTGCTGTTGTAGCTTTACGAGGCTGAGGGCACAAGTCATGACAGCCGTTCAATCAGGGACCACGGCCACACCAGTTATGGCGATCCGAGCTGCTGAGGAGTATAGAATCCGAAGGAGGAGGTAAGATCACTTAGGTGAGATGGCATTTCTTCTGACTGAACACACAGTCGTAACGCTGCGCGCCGCGCCTGATGTAGACCGAGGCGCGCACAGCACCTGACAGGTCATCCTGAGCAGAACCACCTCATGCATGCGAAGCATCTCTCCCGGGGTCGCTGTGGGTTCGTCATCTTTCATTACTTCATATTTGATCTGCTGCGCAGAGCATCTTCCGTCCTCTGTGGACCCCTGGATGCGTCTCTCCTGCTCCTCCTCACTAATTCCTCCTGGTGTGCGCGCGTGTGTACGCGCATGTCTTTATTGGATATTTTAGGTCTTAACAAGTTCATATAGCGTTTTGGAGCTTATGGTTTTTTCATTACCTTTTTTGTGGTTGACTTTTCAGGAACACACATTAACATAATGTATTTGACGTAATCTGATAAAAATCAAAAACAACAACAATAATAATAAAATAAACAATAATAATAATACGAATAAAAATAATATTAATATTATTTGAAACAAAACCTAAAACCTAAAACCCAGACTAAATGTTGTGTTTATATTATAAAGTAAAATAAATAACTTGCCTTTTCCCTTCAATCAGTATGCTTGAATTGACCGTTCTTTTGTAAAGACTAACAAAATTGCACCAATTCACAGTTTTCATCAGCCCAAATAACTCAGTTGATGGAGAAAGCAGAGAGGAAACAAACTGAACTCAGACCTTTCACTTTTATCACAAGGTCTGTCGTGGAGGAAAAGTTGCTCTAGCGGCTAGTCCTAAAAGCATCATTGAAAGTTTCAGCATCTACAGATCTATGACAACAGACCTAACTCAGTCTTCTGATGCCAACGGTTTGACAGTACTGAACAGAAGTACACTGTAAATAAAAAGCCAAGAACGATCTCCAAAGAGATAAAAGCTGAAGGTAAATCACTGTCTGTTTGTATCAGTCACGTGGTGAGCAAAAACTTGACTGTTTAAAGGAAAACATAACTGAAATTTGATGAACTGCAGATTGACAAACTACTGTGCATCTGGAAGAACGTCCTATGGAAAAGGGAGATAACTAATTGAGCTTTCTGGTTTTTGGTTTCATCAGCTTAATATTCACAGACATAAAGATCATATTGTACTTTATGGCACTGCTGTAAAACATTTAGTTTTTCGGGCTGTTATGCTGCATCTGACACTGGGTGTCTTGAATACTGCAGTCAGAACGAGTTATGACATAAACATACAGCTAAAAGCACTAATACATACAAAAAAGCTGAACTATTGTGAAGAAGCTTTCTATTAGCTTTGGTCTGAATTATACTGAACATCTATGGATGTCTGTGAAGATCCTTACTCATAAAAGTCATTGTTATCCCAAAAAGGTTATTTAGTGGCAACTGGACTTTAAGATCCTTTAAGATGTTTTGTCTCCCATCCAGACAACTCCACAGGGTTTACAAACCTGCTACTCTGTCAGTTCAGGCAGCAGCTCCTGGATGATGCCTCAAATGTCCTAAGTACGTGTGAAAAACTGTAAATTAAACAGTGAATATGTGTCACTCCATGCAGACACAGAGACTGCGGAGAGGTATTGTAATTTGAGACAATCAAACTGTTGCCATGAAGGCTCTTCAGACGCCTCAGGCTTCTGCTTCCGAGGCCCATCAATATTATTCAGCCTCACAGCACGTCACACTTTATGTCAGAGCGCAGCGTTCTTGCCCACCACACCACTTCCCATGCAGCAGCCTTTCTGCCTCATGCTGTCCTGAATATCAATGTATTATGTTTCACTGCGGGGGTGCAGTTGACTGCGTGCAATGGACGTGTGTGTCTGTACAAATACATGCATTCACATTTGAACATTTCAGGATAAATACAAGCAAGGGAACTTGAGCTGAATTTTATAACAGTCCCATCGACAACTAACAACCATAATAATTTTTTAATTGCAGGCTGAGAACATTGATGATGAGATGACCTCAACACAAGTAGGACTATTGGGTTCAATTTGCTTCCCTTGGTGCCAGCAAGGAAGGAAATGCTTCACTAACCATCACAATTTAATCTTCTGATATGTTTATTAGGCCACATAAGTAAAATATGATGAGGTGGGTTCAACAAATAAAACAGATGATGCAACAATTCTTCAGCAAAAGGAAAATAAAACCGATTCAAACAAACACATTTTGTCCTATTCTTGAAGGGAGCTAATGTCAAAACCAGAGCAAGAAAACGGAATAATACTAGTTGTGTCACACATCATCATGGCAGGTCTTGATCAGGAGGTAACTGCTTTAATTTCCGTCTTGATAAGACGTCTGGCATGTCTGAAGAAGTCCTGTAACAGACAATAGCAGCACAAAGCACAGCTTATAATGCACAGCTTAAACAAGTGTGAATATTAAGACAAATCATCTTTGCAGCAACGTAGTGCAGGGAGGTCTAACTATAAATCTTTATCTTTTTATAAGACTTCATGCTATATAATGCTATTTTATTTTGTGGCTTGTTCTAGTATCAGGAGCACATACAGAATCAAATTCAGCTTTAGAAACATAACATAAAGTATTCAAAAAGATGTTTCACAAACATTCACTCACACAAGCTAAAAAAGCTAAATATTAATGCACATTTGTGCTACAAGTCGTTCAGCTGAAATGTTTTTGTCCCAATAAAAAGTAATTCACATCTAGTGTTTTAATCATTCATTTGGTCCTGTCTTTCTTGATTGCCTCTAGATTAGGTGGATTGTTACTGCATTTTGTTTGCAATAGTTCTTCACCAACACACATTAAATCTCAGATGAAAGATGTTTTTTATCTTTATTCATTTTTAGCTGTTGTTATATACAAAAGCTACAAAATCAGTAAAGCGTCAGGCATTAAAAATACACACATTTTAATAAATGTCACAGCATGTGTATGTTTTGTGTCACATTGGCCAACACATGGCACACCCAGTTGATGAATGATCTAATGTGATATGACTGAAGCCTATCCAGTATATGGGTTACCATAGCAACAACATCCAAAGCAGCAGTTTGATTATGAGAAGGAAGTAATAGCTTTTGAAATCCCCCTTTCTGCTGTTAATGGTTTTGACAGGCCATAAAGAAGATTTTTATGTCTTTTCTGCTGCTCTGCAGAAAAATCTGTTTATTTATCTCTATTTACATACAAAAACAGTACAATTACTACCAACTTTCTACTTGTCCTGGTATTATTAACTATAAACTAACAAAGTGCACATCTGGTTATTTTTGCCATGTCATAAATCTTAGAATGATATTACCTGGCTTTCTCAAGAATGTTTAGTGAGTGAAGCCCAATGTTAATATTTTGGTAATGACATGAGATCCTGCAGTATTTATTACTGCAGGATATAACTACTTAAAAAGCAAAACGCTCTGTGTCAGTATGAACCAGGTCATATCTTCTTTTGATTGTTTTTGATATGTAGATACAATTATTTGAGTTTGGTTAGGTTGAGGATCTTTATTGTTGAAATATTTGTGTCCTGTCACAACAAACCAGGACTGAGGCTGATCTAGTGAGTAATCTCTGTTTGGTTCCCAGTTCAAACAGAGATTGAGTTTGTAAATGAGAATTTGTTTCCAGAGGCAGCATGGTAATTATGAAAGAAACTCAGGCTAAAAGCTGAGCTGGATAAGATGGATAATTTAGACCGACCAAGCCAGACAGGAAGAACATAAATCAGTAACAACCTTATGAACACCTAGTGCTACAGAGTTAATAAATAATGTTTTGAAAAAATATATTTTAATAAATCATTCATTCTGACTATAACTGCAATAGCATTTCTATGCAACCTTATTTATAGTAAGGTTGATAAAGTAGCTGAGGTCATGGTCTTTATTATAGTTTAATTTGTTACACTTATGTATGTATGTAAACCACTATTCTTGCAGGAATCAGATAGTGTTGGTTTCAATCTCATACCCTTCATCTGGGTTGGTCTCAGCCATTGGACCGCCCTCCACAAAGGTTCCCATACGACTCTTTGAACGCTCCAGATTTAGTTGACTCTGAGTCACTGCACAACCACAAGAGAACAGATAAATCCACGGCACCATACTGTACAACACATCAGTATGTTTTTCACTGGTCTGTAAAATAAGGATTAAGCTATATTAAACCATGACAGTAGAAATGTAATAAATATCTTTACTACATTTACAAATGTTGGGACGTACAGGTTGTTTGAGGACATAAGGCATGTTCACTCAAAGTAGCTGAAGCTTCAACTGTCTTATGGCATGAGTTTGGGTGCAGCTAATTGGTCTTTTTAGTTTAGGGAACATTTTATGAATTTGGTCTATTTCAGTTCGAGCACAGCTCCAGGATGCTGTTATAATTTGTATTCATGGTGGTTTTCTTTCAAATTTATGAGGTGTTGCATGCAAAATCCTAGCCTGATTCGCTCAACACAGGGGCTTTGTTCTTGCTAACATCTGTCCTCAGTCTCATCGTGTTTTCTATGAGGTGAAGAAAAAGTGGTTATGAGAGAAGAAAATGTGCCATTATTTTACTGCTCAGCTGCACCACAGGAAATATCAGTGATCTGACTGATGCTCTATAATAACCACGTAGAGACACCATCTCCTTCGCTGTGTTAACTATGAGCTCTCCAATGGACAAACAAGTGTCAGATTGGTTATCAACAAATATCAGACACAGACTTGATGGCTCAGCGACAGGTAGCTGAACACAATACCTTTAACTGCTACATGATATGGGCTTTCTGTTTGGTGAAAGGCTAGCTCAGACACTCACCGTCTCGTCTTAGTGCATCTATCGGTTGCTCTGGAGCTGGATTGGCAGGTGTGGGGTGTACTCTAAAGTTTCCTAGGAAGTTAAGAACTGTTCAGAGCCAGAATGTTTCCTGCATATGATAAATATTATATCGCTCCTGTGCTGAACAATTTAATTAAACAAATGACTCATATTGGTCACAGCGTGACACACACGATGAAACAGCAAGATGTTAAAGTATAATCAGATGCACATATCTTTTAACTGATTTTTCAAATAATGAATAATTCTAACAACTTACCAAAGGATGGGAGAATATGGTTGATGTTCAGCCAGGCTTTTATAAAGGGGTAGATTGATATGAGCAGGCCTGGAAGGCAGATAGCATAATTCACCCGGTAAGTGACATTGGTTTTGGTTTAGGACTGATTGCTGTATTGGTGTAGAAATTACTATAATCACTATTATCCTATTTATGATTTGTCCAGTTGGGCTGAAAGGAAAGGAGTTGGGTAAAATGTTATGCGAAGCAGGTACTGAGGAAAGCCTCGCCTTTTGACTCAGCTCTCTTTTCACCACAACGGACCGGTGTAGAGTCTGCATTACTGCGGATGCCGCACCGATTCATCTGTCGACCTCTCGCTCTCATTCGTCCCTCACTTGTGAACAAGACCCCGAGATACTTAAACTCCTCCACTTGAGGCAGCACTCTGTCCCCAACCC
>JAUMHF010000009.1:9402931-9485431 GCA_032359275.1 Microctenopoma steveboyesi | reverse complement strand
CCACTAAGATTAACTTTATTTAGCAAATAATAAAAGCGAGTTTTTTAGTTTACCTCGTGTTGGTTACTGTTAGCTAAACTGATAACAAACATGATGTGAAGCTAGCTTAGTAATGTTTCAAAGGCTAGTTAACATTATAATTTATAATAAACTATACTAGACTTAGACTAGACAAACCTGTTTTGCTTAATCACTTACCTTAAATCTGTAAATTGCAGTCGAGAAGGAAACAACACCTGTGATTACACACTTGTTGTAACCACCCTCGTCTGTCGATGCGTGAGGATGCCTCCTAAAGGCTAACACATGTTAGCACCGCTTTATAATGGGAACTACATTTAAATCAAGCTTTCAGCTGTGGTCGTGCTGATCATAAGCGTCTCGCATGCTGAAAACTCCTGGAAAGTAGCTCTTGTATAAGATTTTCATGTCCTAGTACTTTCATTATTTACATTCCCTTTTAATCTCATGGTACTTGTGTATAGTGATAATAAAAGGCATTATATTCATTCTATAAGCGAGATAGTTATACTAGCTACAATAATAGTAAGCGTGATCAGCAACTCTTTAAATGAAAACAGCTATAGTGTGACAATGTCTATTGCTTTTTTATAACACTGTTACTTGATTAAAGTATACAAATATTGTGTTGAGGCATTAAATTATTTAAGTCACATTCAGATGATGAACTCACATTAGAGGAGTTTGAGGTGTGTGAAGGTAAGCAAAACTATATATTTTTTTAATGCGTTACCCAGTAATACCCACTTTATTTAACAGTGTTTCACATGACATGTCTAAGAGCCCCGTGCACAGGAGCAGCATATAACATGACAACTATCCATACGGTAGCATTACTCACATCACGTATGTTAGTACCTAACAGTCAGCAAATCTTGTATGGCATACGGGTTATATCTGCTGTCATATGACCGATTCTCAGCCATCTTGTGGAAAGCGAAGAGAGAGAGAGGTCGAGAGAGAGAGAGAGAGAGAGAGAGAGAGAGATCGAGCGAGCGAGCGAGAGAGAGAGAGAGAGAGAGAGCAAGAGAGAGAGAGAGCGAGAGCCCAGAGAGCCACACAACTCGCATACAAACCTTGTGCTGTCAGAACAAGCAGAGGTAAGACAGCCAAAGTTTAATACACTAGTGGAGAAAAAAAATGTACATTTAACTTACGCGATATACCAGATAGCTGTACTCTTACGAGCTGGGTGGTTGAGAGTGATTTAAAACCACCAGTTTTACTTGGCCTTGCATCACCGGGCTCCAGTGTGTCGGTGTGCGCTCGGGATCGTGTGGAGCGCTGGGCGGTCTGACAAGGAAATGTTGTTGTGGATCCAGGCTGCCTGGAAGGCCGCACGTAGCTAGTTAGCTAGCTGGGTATAAGTGTTGGGGATAGGGATTAACATGCGCCAAGTGTGTCTTATGTATATCAGATATATAATAACTTTCTATGTCTAACTAAATGATTGTCAGCACACGTGTCGTATAGTGTACGACATTAGCACTTAAGCTGTGTTGGGAGGAAACGCTGCTGGTTAAGCACTTGGCCAACTGCAGCTAGCTAACGCGCTGGTGTAGCCGTTGGCTACCGTCCTGCTGGTTAGCGAAAATATCCTAGTGTGGCACCAGCATGTATAACGGGGGTAATCTAACATGTCTGCTGCCACATTCAATCGGAGCCATAACTCTGCTGTCAACTTTTAACCCCCGGGAAACACGTTGACAATAATGTCCTGTAAATAGCCTAGCTAACCATGCTACTTTATTCGACTTCTTAGCTTGTTAGCACACGTACTGTTTGTAACTGGGGGTGACTTCCAGTTTAACTATCACAGTTTGTTGGAAGTATTCAAGGTTCGCTTTAGAAGAAGTCGTTCTACGGGCAAGCGCTAGATCTGTATAGCACCTTTTTCCGTTTAGGTTAGGGTTAACGTTACATCGTTACATTCAGCTTTTTTCCCAAGATGACAAACCGGACAACTTTGCAACAACCGAGTGGCCAGATATTTTTTCTCAGACTTTATCTGTTTATGTTGTCCAAATGTTGACCTTATGTAACTAAACCGATAAAAGTTGTCTTCTGGTGCACAGATAAGTAAGTTAGTGAGCATTGGCTATAATTCATTTGGGGGTTTATTTAAACACTGGTAACTGTGCAAAACCTACAGGAGAGTTTTTAGAAATGTCGGTGAAGTCGGTCTTGTTGCTGTAGCTGGTGCTTTAACTGCCAACTAACACGTGGCTTAGTCCGACTTCCATATGGTCAGTGGTATTGTGAGGCTACTGTCGCCTTTTGTGCAGGGTATTTGTTAAAGGCTCGCTGCATTAAATTAGTTTTTCCTTTTAGCCGTAGTGAGTTAAAGTCACAATAGTGGACACTTACGCAAACAAACATTTGATCTTGTTGGTATAACGTAATTGTGTTATGTGGTTGATCTGCTGGAGTAAAGACCACCTCTGTTGTCAATTACAGGTGTCCGACATACCCTCTTTGCAGGCTGGGAGACTTCCTAAAATAGCTTTAGCAGATTGAAATTGTACACTAGTTGTGCACTAGTGGGATGGGCTATATATCCTGAGCAGCTGGAATACATTAAAGTGACTGACACAACCTAAACTAAGTAGTTTTGCAAATTATGTCCATCATAAATATGCTATTGTAGATTAATTGTCCCAGTCTAATAAAACAAACACAATACAGTAAATTACATCGGTAATTGGGTACGTTAATTATATTTGTGTAATGGATTATCTGATCAGCAGTAAAGTATCTACAGTTTGATGTTTCATTAGGAACAAAAATGTCATATTTATTTCAGCTTATAAAAGTTGAGGATTTACTGCATTATGTATTACTGTAAGATGTATATCTATAGACTTTTTTTTGTTGGGCAAGACAGGATTTTTGAAGATGTCAGTGGTCATGTCTTTCACACGTTAAGATTTTGTGGGCTGAACATAGATTAAATATCAATTTACTGTGAAAATAAGTGCTAGCTGCAACTTTAAACCTAGTCTAATTGTGGCTAAACACACACAAACAGTTCGATTAATACACTGTTTACACTGCTAATATCATTACATTCACCGTACAGACTACATTACTTGTATGTTTGTTTATAGAACTAATCCTCTGTACTAGTTGGGGGCATATATTTAGTGGTGCTAATGTTTTTTCCTCTCTTTCATATCTATAGAACTTCAAGGAAGAATGGCTGAAACCCAGACACTTAACTTTGGACCAGAATGGTAAATTAACGGGCATGAATTCATGATTAATCTGAGGGATGTGATTTGTAGGCTGTGAAACTGGTTTTTTGTTGGGGCTTGCTGCCGCTTTTTCATTCCTGTTCGGACACGTCAGTTGCGAGTTCAGCTTCAGTGTTGTCCTCTCTCTCACTCTGTCAAATCTGCTTTTGCTATCAATTTACTTGTCCAGGCTCCGTGCCCTGTCCGGAGGTGGTGGCGGAAGCGGTGGAAGCAGCAATGCTGTTGTCTCTCCACCCCTCTCACCTGCATTGCCAAAGTATAAACTTGCAGAGTATCGCTACGGGAGAGAAGAAATGTTAGCACTTTATATAAAGGATAACAAAGTGAGTATAACGTCTGTGAAGGCTTTCAGTCACCAATGTTTGCATATAAACAATGCTGCTGCCAAGATAAGATTTACATTGTCCTTTATTCAAAGTCTTCTTATTAGTAAAGCCATTGACTGTTTATTTCTATCCTCCAGATCCCTATAGACTTGCATGATAAAGAGTTCCTGCCCATATTGCAAGAGGAGCCATTGCCACCTCTGGCACTCGTGTCTTTTACAGAGGAGGAGCAGGTACGAGAACTTGTTAAAATGTCACCGATTATCTTAAAGAGGGATACTAAGAGCACAAACATTTGCACTGTCTTAAGACCAGTTGTCTTCCATTTTAATGTATTTTAAACCTTTAGTTAATTAGGCTATTAAAAATACAGTTGCTGCAAATAACAAAGTTGTGACTTGACTTTTTATTTGGTCCTCTTGCTCCCCTCCCTGTTTGTATTTGCAGAGAAATTTTTCCATGTCTGTAAACAGTGCTGCTGTAATGAGACTGACAGGACGAGGAGGCGGTCCAATAGTTGGGGCACCAAGAGGCCGAAGTACCTCAAGGGGTAGAGGTAAACATATTATTACAACCGTGCATGATTGAATCATGTTTCCGTCATAACTAGCTAAGAAGAAAAAAATGCTGCAGAAGCATTAAATTAGAATTTAACAGCCTCTATGGTATGTTTTTAAATATTATCTCCATGTAGTTTCAGCTTCACAGCAACTGTGGATAGTTTATATTCCTTTGAAGAATCCCACTAATTTAGCCGGAGCTAGAGACAAGGGGTGTAATATTAGTTCTCTGTTGGTGTTGTGCTTACCCAGCATACTTCAACCCCAGCTGCACATCTTGAAATTGACGTGGCTTAAATACAGAAATCAGTGCATGCACACACGCTCAAACAACCACCCTTATACATCATCTAGTTAGTAAAATGTGTATTTGTAACACGTTTAGCTTAGTTACATTTAGAACCACATTTTGGAATTCTAGCTCTGGGTAGATAACAATTCAATACAGTAAAATACATACATACTCATGGGATCCGAGTCATTTTTGACAGTTGGCTTTTATATTGAGTTTAGAACATTTTTCTTTTAATAATGAAGATTGTGGTTGATATTAACACATTTTGCTGGTGCTAAACTGAAATTAGATTTTTTATGAATAATTGTATATTTTGTATGAAAAGAGTTAAAGTGTAAAAAGTATGAAACGGTTCAAAAGCATCAGTCGGTGGCACTGTTAATGTACATGGTGACATCGAGTTTAAGAGGGCCTGTTGAGTTAAACTTATTTATTCACGGCCTTGTTCTTTTTACTGCCGCTCAGTATTTGAAATCAGCATCTCAAGTCCACATTCAAAATTCATAATGTCTTAATGATTCTAGCAAATGTTTTGTGATTATTCATAAATCATTTTTCTACACTTACCTAAACTGAATGTTTGTTATGACACTGTGTCATTAACATGATTTTCTTATAAAAGGATACTCATAGTCATGGTGCAATAAATGAGGAGTCGAGAGTAGTGAAAGGAATAAAGCAAGAAATCAAAGCAAAGGGCAGTGTCACTCTTATGTTAGTATATATCACAGATGAAAAGAATAAATAAAATAAAGTTCATCTACTATGACGGATCATTACAGAAAGGGACTCGGTTCATCTCGTATAGAAACAAATTCTACCTTCAGGCTACTTTATGTTCTGCAGTTGCACTCTGTCATAAGCATCTAGATCTAGCATCTGGTGTCATCTTGTGATTGTTTTCAGGCCGGGGAAGAGGAGACGGAGGCTTTTACCAAAGAAGTTTTGATGATGTGGAAGGTTTTGGTCGTGGAGTGAGGGAGATGCATCGTTCCCAGAGCTGGGAAGAAAGGTATTAAACACTCATGTGAGGTGCCCAGTTTTGCTGTAAGACCCCTTGTCTTGTTTTAATCATGTGCAGATGCTCATGATGTATATTGACCATGTAAATCTGTTTTTGAGGAACCTCTTTTAATTGTGACTACCTAATGAGTGTTTGATTTACTTAGCAGAGGAGACAGAAGGTTTGAAAAGCCAGGTCGAAAAGATCCAGGTTTGTGTTTGAAATTGTTTCTCGAATAATCAATATATGATGTACTCACTGGCACATGTTAATTGTTGCTTTCTGGTTTGTAAATCTTGCAGATGTTGCTCCTGGACATTTTCAGATGAATCACAGTAAGTTTTTCTTAGGAAAAATTCAAGTGTTGACCTGTAAGAAGTTTACGTTTTCAATAGGTTTACGTGTGTGTTTTTGTTTTGACCGATAATCTGATTATTCTTGTCCCTTACTCTTTGCAGTCCGAGGAAACTATGAGGATGCTGGGACAGGCCTAGCAAGGAAGCATGACTTCAACCGCGCGGAGAGTGGGAACTGGCGTACATCTCGTGATGATCAAAACGGTGAGGATGATGAGGGGGGCTGGCGCCTGGCAGGTTCTCGTCGGGACAGTGACCGGTGGTGCCCCCCAAGCCCAGGTGGGCACTGCACTGACCACAATTGTAATACATTTATCTTTGATAAATGTATTTGTGGTATGCTGCCCTATTTGTTGTATGGCCTATTTCAAAATCACAGTCACAGCCTGTGAGGTATTTGCTTTTTATTGTAGTGCACAAAAATAGATTATTTTTAACCTGCCTAGAACATCAATAATAGTGTTTTTTCCCCCTGTCAGCTTGGCAATTGTATTTATATAGCACATTTCATACTCGGCGGCAGTTGAAGGTGCTTTACATAGGTGTAAAAAACAAGTACAATCAAACATTTAAAATCAAATAATAACTTACAACAAGTATGAAGTTCAACAGATGTCCATTTTGTTAAATGTATATATTTAACAAATTTATATATTGAGATTGGTTGCACAATGTCAACTCTCTTTGCTTTATTCTCCAGATGCGCCTCGTTCAGCAGGGTGGCGGGAACACCCAGACCAGCGCCGCCGCTTTCCATTTGATGCTAGGGAAGATGAGCGTGGCTACAGAAGACCACGGTCAGGGAGCGGCAGCCTGGAGGATGAGAGGGACAGCCTGCCAGAGTGGTGTCTGGAGGATGCAGATGAGGAGGCTGGCACCTTTGATTCATCGGGAGCCTTCCTCTCACTCAAGGTAAGGGGTGCGATGAAAGTTTTGAGTAATTAGGTATGTGCAATTTATTTATAGAAATAGGTCATCTTCACTTGTGGAGCAGACCATTTTCTTGCCTCTAAGATTGAAAGCTTTATGAGTTGCCATTATTGTCGGTATAGATAAATTTGCAGTTGTGTACCTTGTGTTATCAGAAGGCCTCCAAGGAACCCATCCTGGAAGAAGCAGAGCTCGACTTCAGACCCCTGGAAGAGTGTGAAGAGGCCCTGGAGGAGGAGGACATTCAAACCAAGGAGACCAAAGAAACCGAAGCAGAGGCCAAGAGAGATAAGGATCGAAAAGGTCAGTCACTTTGATAGTTTGAGCTCATTGAATCTTAAGTTTGGCTGACATATTTGTTTGGAAACTGCATCACAGCGACAAATTCAATGGGACTAAAAAGCTATTTGTGATTTAAATTGTTTTTGTTTAGAGCTGCCCAGAGTGTCAGAGGAGGCTCTACCTATTGCTCCCCTCGCTGCTACCCCAGTCTCAGAGTCTGCCCAGTCTTTGTCCCCGAGCCAACCTAGCAGAACAGAAGAGACGGAAAGGCCAACTGAGCGGCAGCCGCCCCGGGAACTCCCGCCCGAGCCCTGCAAAGTCCCCCTGCATGTCCCTATGTCTAACAGCATGCTGGAGTGCCTACCCTTGAACCACATATCTGCGACTCTCACAGGTGTGCTTTGAGTCTTCAGCTCACAGCAAATTTAAGGACCTGTTTAGTACTTGATTGTACATACCATCACAGGCCATATATACCTGATCTTTCAATATCCTGTTCTGCACAGAAGTATCCGCTCCATCTCTCAGCATTCAGCTGCCACAACAAAAACCTATGGAGGTTCATGTGGCAATAAACAATCCATTGCCATTCCCTTCAAGTTTAATAGCACCTATTGGCAGGCCTACCACTGTGTCACATGACACAGATGAAGATGAGGGTCTGAAACACTTTGAGCAGGTAAGTTAGGTAAAATGATCTAAATCAATCCTCGGGTAAAAGGAAAATGTTTTGTGAATTTTCTAATGAGCCAACTCAAGCATAATTCATTTCCTATAATAAGTTTATAACCAGCAAAGATTATTAAGTCTAGATTATCCCAGGTTAATTGAAACTAGACAGCTTATTAACACACAGACAGATATTAGCTGTTAGCCTGGAAACCCTACTGAGCTTCCAGTCCACAACTAGACAGTAAAGGAACTTTGTTAGAGCTGAAGTCAAACCTAGAAGTTTGTACACATCGGGTGATGTAACCCAGTAGATTGTATTGGCTTGAACATAATTATAAATAACTTGTTGTCCTTCTCCAGGAGGCAGAAAAGATGGTAGCATACCTACAGGATGGTGTGGTGGATGACGACAGACTTGCAGCCAAGACTTCAGAGAAGCCCAAGCCTGCAGGCCTGACACTTACCCATGAAGCTGCTCTTAAGTGGTTCTACAAAGACCCCCAGGGGGAGATGCAGGGTGAGACTGGAGGAGATTATGTTCTCAAAATGGGACTTAAATATTGTGCATTTAATTTGAAATAGCCTCTCCAACAAACCTCCAGTGCTTTTTCGTGTTCCTTTAGGTCCGTTTGGTAACCATGAGATGACTGAATGGTTTCAGGCTGGTTACTTCACAATGTCTCTGCTAGTCAAAAGAGGATGCGATGAAGTATTTCAACCTCTGGGGGAAATCATGAAGATTTGGGGAAGGGTTCCATTCACTCCAGGCCCTGCACCTCCACCTTTACAAGTATGTGTACATACGTATGGTCTTTTTTTATTCGGGTTTATCACCACCAGCTGCCAGTACCAGCCAAGACCTATAGGTGGTGTCATATGCTCAGTTAATAGTAATACAATCTCTGTTGGTTTTGTGTGACAGTAGCTTTCTTGTGCTTGACTGTGTTAATTTAGCCTGTTTCTGTCTCTGTGTCTCTTGCTGAAACTCAGGGTGATGGTGATCAAGAGAGGTTGAAGAGGCAGCAGGAGCTTACTGCTCTCAACCTTTACCAGTTACAGCAGCTCCAGTATCAATACCTCCTCAGGTACACCAGGGACACCAATTCGTCTTTTCCACTTATGGTTTAATGCTTAAGATATAGGCCAAACATTGAACTTGGTGCAGAGATATGTGCCCCTCTCTGCCGGCAGCCTTAGTCTCAGAGCACAAGAACTAAGCCTGAACAGTCATTTGTGATGGTTATTAACATATATATTCACTAAGAACACTATTACACTGTTTTCAATATTATTAGTCCGCAGCCTTAAAGACCTTTACCAGGCAAGACGTTAGCTAACCCTAAACCCTACCCTGGTCTGTAAGACAGGGTACAGTAGTTTCTACATATCTACTGCCTGGAAAGCAGGTAAATCTGTTAATTCAACCAAAAAAAAATAAATCACTCATCTTCATAACAGTGATTACATTAAACGTGATAGAATTACTTATCTCATAATAGTTGCAAGATTGAAAATAAGCCATTAAAACGTCCAACACTGAGAGCATAACATTGATTTACTGAGATTCATTACAACTTGCTCTCTTTCTTCTTTTCTCTAATGCCTCTTATCTATGTGTTTTTCTCCATTCAGGCAGCAATATGCTCAGGCCCTGGCCCAGCAGAAGGCTGCGGTTCTTAGCTCAGCTCCTCTTCAACAGCAGCAGCAGCACCAACAGCAGATCAACCTGCTTCTACAGCAATATCAGGCACTCAAGATAAGGTTCACCACACTCATATCTTTAGAAAACATCTTACCTGTGTTGATTCCAGGGCCCCCAAACGCCTTGCTTTTATTAATGTGGGGTTTGCATGTTTTTACAGAGCGTCTGAGAGCCTCCTACCTCCAGTTACCCGGTCCCTATCTGTACCAGACTCCAGTTCTGTGTGGGAAATGCAGAACCCATCATCTCAGGCTTCCTGCACCCCCAACATTCAACAAGCTGCTCCAAGTGGTAAGTTCATACCTGTGGTGTCTTGTGTATTTGTGAATGTGTCATGGTAAAGCAGGTGTAAAGCATCACAATCTGTCATTCTCAACAGCGTGGGATGGAAGCAGCGTGTGGGATTTACCCATAGATTCCATGGCACAGGCACCAACCATTGAGCAGATGCAACAGTTGGAGAAGGCAAAGACTGCAAAGGTAAACGGTGTTTCTGCTTCATGTTCTTGTCTTGGTGTAAATATGTCCATCTTACTATATTTGTATCATTGTTTGTATCACAAGTACATAATCCTAAACTTTACAATTATAAGATATAGGTATACATGTCTTTTAACAGTTGGAGCTGGAGAGGCGTGAGGCAGAAATGAGAGCTAAGAGAGAAGAAGAGGAAAGGAAACGCTTGGAGGAGGCCTTGAGGGCTCGGCAGGAAGAAGAACGGAAACGCTTGGAAGAAGAGGAGCTGGTACGGCAAAAACAGGTCGGGCATTTGAACCTTATCAAACTCTCCTGCACCTGAGCAGCTGTGTTATTGGGCGTGACTTTTCTGTGATGCACTAAGACTAACCTAGGATTGTAAATGTAGGAGGAGGCTTTACGTCGGCAACGGGAGCAAGAAGAGGCACAGCGCAGGCAAAAAGAAGAAGAAGAGCGACTGGCACAGGAGGAGGCTCTGCGAAGATTAGAGGAGAGAAGGAGGGAGGAGGAGGAGCGAAAGAAGCAGGAAGAGTTCCTTCGCAAACAAGTAAACACATGTAACATACGTAGCTTCTTTTAGTTCTTTCAGGGTCTTGACTCCCTAATTTGTGATGCTGTCTTACTTAACAGGAAGAGGAGCGCAGGAAGCAGGAGGAACTTGAAGCCTTGAGGAGGCGTGAGGAGGAGAAGCAAGCGGAGGAAGAGGCAGCTGCTGCTGCAGCGGCTGCTGCTCTGGCCCAACAGCAACAGGAGGAGCAAAAGAGGAGAGAACAGGAGGCCCAAAGACAGCAGGAGCTGCAGAGACAGAGGCAGCAGCAACAAGAGGCCCTCAGGAGACTTCAACAGCAGCAGCAGCAGCAACAGCAGCTTGCACAAATGAAGGCAAGGATGTTGAGGATTAGACAACAAAAACCGTATCATCATGTAAAACATATTTCGAGTTGACGGAAATCGTCCTATTATTTTGTAGCTTCCATCCTCTTCAAAGTGGGGCCAGCAGTCAGCCAACACTGTAAACCAGAGTCACAACGCCCTGTCGCTGGCTGAGATCCAGAAAGGCGAAGAGGAGAGAGAGCGACAGATGCGAGAGGAGGTACAGACAGCGAGTAGCAGCCCTCTTGGATGTGTTTGGTTATTCTAGCAGAACTAGCAAGTCGTGCACATTTTTATTCATTAAATTCTCATCACACCTCTCATTCCCCTGCAGCAGCGACGTCAGCATCAAGAGCTCCTTAAACTACAGCAGCAACAGGCCCTGCAGCAGGCTCAGCATCCTCAGGCCAAGCTGTCCGGTTGGGGTAATGTGGCCAAACAGCCGGTCATGACAAAGTCTTTGCTGGAGATTCAGAGGGAGGAAGCCCAGCAGATGAAACAGCGGAAGGAGCAGCAGCAGCAGCAACAACAACCGCAGCAGCAGCAGCAGCAGCAGCACCACCCTCACCCCATCGTCACCCAACAGACCCGCCCTCAAAACAGAACTGTATGTGTCTGCATATGAAACGTTTCTTACTGGTTGAGGATGGAAGCCACACAAGTATGGCTCCTCCTCCTTTTAAAAGTGGTTTTTGATACGTTTTTCACCTTCTGCTAAGAGTTTCTAATCATCTGAGTAGTTGCTTGTTATATCTGCTCTTACTAAACAGTTAACCTACACAAATTATTACATTTGCACAATCGTAAAAAATATCATTGAGGCTATAATGCTTTTTCACAGCATTATAGCATTACAGCATTAGGCCCACTAATTTCTAGGGAGAACCCACAGTCCTATAACGAATGTTAAGTCAGTAACACTGTTTCACTCTCTTCACAGACATCTTTGAGCAGTTCAGTGTGGGGGTCTGTTAATGCCAGCACCAACTGGGGCTCGGAGTCCAGCAGTATCTGGGGGGACACCCACAACTCTAACATGGGCTTCTGGGACGAGGCAGTAAAGGAGGCTGTTCAGCAACCCCCCCAAACCAGGAAAGCTAACACGCAGAAGAACAACAAGGGCAACGCTAACCTCAGGTACTAATTAAGAAAACGTCTTAGTCATATCCTTTGATGGAAAAACATGATATACCATATGAAGGATATGAGTAATACTTGGGTTCTGATGACTTCTTTTGTCTTCCATCCACATTGGTTCGTGCACATGAAGTAATTCTTTGAGTGGGCGAGCCAACAAGAAGGTAGAAGAGGAGGAGAAGCTGCTAAAGTTGTTCCAAGGGGTCAATAAAAGCCAACAGGACACGTTCATGCAATGGTGTGAGCAAACCTTGCACACCCTCAACACAGCCAACAATCTGGATGGTAAGTCTTTAAAAATATGTTTTGTAAAGTCACTCCACCTCCACAACTATTTCTAGAAGCCAAACTCAAATATCCTCCATCTGCTCCTCTGCCAGTTCCTACATTTGCATCCTTCCTGAAAGAAGTGGACTCTCCATACGAGGTGCACGACTACGTCAGGGCCTACCTGGGGGACACTCCCGAGGCCAAGGACTTTGCCAAACAGTTCCTGGAACGTCGTGCCAAACAGAACGCTAACCAACAGAAACAGGCACCGCAAATCCAACAGCAAGTCCTCAAACAGCAGCAGGTGAGTAAAAAAAGTATTTGTCCCTTTCCTAATTCAAGCCCAGACTCCAGCATTTATTTATTTGCTGTTTTGTTTATGCCAGATGTAACATTTATCTCATCAGCCCACAGAACATCAGAAAGTCTTGGAGACAGATTTTCTTTATTTGTTTTACCAGCAATTAGGTGATAAACCAAATAACACATTCAGCAATGTTGTTGGTGCAAGTGGCAATGACAGTTTTGTGAGAAATCATAAGTGGAAAGTCAAGTAAAAAAGGAAAGTAGACAGGACAGGACAGTAGAAGTAATTTGACAGCCCTCTCTTCACCTGTGAGAACTACTGATGCTTGACTAGACCTGCTAGATTTAACGATGAGCTGAAAAAGTAATGAAGAGTAATATAATTGACTCCTATCAAAGATCAGAACTGCACACAGTGGTTTTCTGCTTTGTAATCATTTAAAACCCGTTCCCATTTCTCTTCTCTGTCCAGGATTCTGTTTGGGGTGGGACAGGGTCTTCGTTGCTCTACCAGTCCAATCATACAAGTGGTCAGCAGCAGCGGTTCGAGGCGGTCACCTCAGGGAAGAAGAAAAAGAAACAGAAGATGGTCCGCGCAGACCCCAGCCTTCTAGGTGAGGCTGCGAGATCTGGAAAAACCTTTCAGTGACGTCTTGCTGTGTTTCAAATCATCATTCTAATAAACTCTTTGCCTTTTCCATTTTCAGGTTTTTCTGTAAATGCATCATCTGAGAGATTGAATATGGGAGAGATTGAGACTCTGGAGGACTTTTAAAGGACTGCCAAGCAGACCACACTGACTGTATCCGATTTGAACAGCAGCTGTGCTACCCAAACCTCTGCCCAGACCCGACTGCTTCCACGACCGTAACCTTTGTATTCAGTTTCCTCTTTATCAGACGTAATCTGGTATTCCCTCAAAAATTCCAAAATGAGAACAAAGAGGAATCTCTGAGACGGGGTGCGTTTTACCTGTTGCCAATAGTAATATAATCCTTGAGAGAAATGAATGGAGCAAACTGACCACTGAAACCTCCAACCAACAGAAGAAAACCTGCTGAGACATCAGTACCTGTTTGGCTCCAGCTCCTCCACCCTGAGTAACATCCTGACGTAGAAAGTCAGTCACATCAGACACACGACAAATTCGGCCTCCTTTGTATAAGATTTTTTTAAGTGTGGATATAAGGTTTGGTTATAACGGAAAGGGCTTGAGACACTATATCCATTGTTTTTGTTTTATTTATTGAAAGTTTTGCCCGTACACTTTAAACCCCCTTTCCCACACACACGCCTCCTTTCCCTTTTCTGCTGAGTGTTCGTGGTAAAGGACAGAAAGGTCGACCTCAAGGATTTGTGCCCACTTTATGTCCTGTTTTAAGGACATCTTCAAAAGTTCCAAGTAGTTATCTATTTCTTGTAAAATACTAGGCTGTTTAAAGAATAAACTTTCAACTCTACATCTGTATTCTAATATATGAAAATGATCTGCTTGAGTCGTACTTTTTTATTGCGGTATGAAATAATAAAACAGTCGTATGTGTGGGCTGTTCACACCTGCTTCACATCTATTAAGAAACACAACAGTCCACATGCATTCATCTGGTCACGTCACGTTTTACAGACATCTAATTAACAGGCGTTTTGTAATTGCCTGACCTGACTAATCTGCGCACAGTTATTTCTTCATGTGTTGATAGTTTTAGGCAAAGCAGTGTTGCTCAACATAACACAACTCTGGCTTTTCAGGAAGTAAAGACTCATCCTTTCATTGTTCGAGTGCGGCACGTTTGTTTTTTTAAATATGTACCATTAAATTAGTCACGTATTTTAAAATCACTAAGAGGAAGTGAAACTCGCCCCTTCCTTCTAGTATTGTGCAACAATTTTTAAAGCATGCATCAAAGTGTTGCTACAGCACGAGGTCTTCCCTAAGAATCATTTGCTTGGCCATGGTGCTTTTTAGCAAACTGTTTTACAGGATGTCAGGTCCTCCTAAACCCGCCTACACTCACTTCACATCAGTTGCTGTTCCATTATGGGAAATCGATACTTAAGCTTTAAGCCAACGTCATTTTCAGACTTTTCACTCTTCTATAATCTTTGTTTAGTGCGCCTTTACAACCCTCTTCACATACTTGAACATAGTAACATTGACACAATAATTTAATCCAGTTTGAATTGACTTCTAGAAGGCATCAATTAAAAAAATTGACATCTTTTTACTGCCAACAAAATCTATATTTCTCTGTAAACATCTAGGGCCAGTGTGTGCGATTCACTTCTTTTACACAGATGCTGCTACTTTCCCAGAAAGGTCTTCATGCTGTCTCCATTATGACCATCTTTAGTTCTGGAAGCTGCCTTTGCAGTCTCTTCCAGCGCAAAGGTGTAAAATGTCCAGCAGAGCAGAGCAGCCTGTGACGCGACCTAGTCAGGGTCAGCGAATACCAAATGTTTACCCCTCACGCACAATTATGTAGCTAGATGAGTTTGCTGGAGTGGGTGGGCTCACAAAGTCCACACTGTCCAGACGGTCCTGTGCACACCTCGCCCCACCCCTTCTCTGACCCCTCAGCTGCCTACCTTTCTCCCTCCCGTGTTCCCTCTTCTTCTCCTCCTGCTCCTCTGCCAGGGTCACTTATTTGAAGTCGCTGCTTCTGGAGATTTGGACACGCTCATCCTTCTCCCTCATCATGCTTTGCAGCAGCAGCAGTATCTGCAGAGTCTTCCTCCTGGTGCTTCTAGGCCTCTTGGTAGCCTTTGTACACACAGGTAAACCACTTGGGTCTGGTATTCGCATTTCATTTCTGTGGTTCAGTGATGCAACACTGCTTGCTTTTTGCTTCAACTAATTACAGAAGAAACTTTCCACATACGAAAGGCAAAGAATGCAAAACCAGACTGAACAGAACGTTTAGCTGCCACTCATTAAACTGAAAAGTTGGCTGTTCATGACAGAAAAATACGATGAATTTTAATTTCATTTGCAGCCCACTGGTCTTTAATCTGCCTAACGGTTTGGAAATTAAATACTAAATGCTTCTAACTATTTGCTTATCTCATATTCATGTAGATAATTGGCTGTGTATGCTTGGCTGTCAAATGAGAGATTTTTAGATAAGTAGGAATTCTTTTCTCACACACAGACACAAGTTCAGGCCTGGCAGCGAGAGTCTGCAACCTGGTGTAAATGATGCAGTTGTTGAAACTGTCAGAGCTGTGAAAGCTGCTCTTTGACAGACAGGATGACTCAGTTTCTTTCATTATGCCTGATATCTGTAAGAAACTGAAAACCCGCTGCCCTCTGACTGCTAAGCTGAGGCGATTCCCTGTAGTGTTGTTGTAGATGCTGGGTTCCTCTCAATGTGTGTGAAATTTTTGAGGCAGTATTGATAATTGCGTTGTTTTTGTGACGTAGTAACATTAACTGGTTTATGAGTGCTATTTACGACACGGCAGATTACCCCACTCGATTCTTTTTTACTGACAGTCCTTCTGTCTGTACTTCTCCGTTCCAATTTTTTAATTTCTCTCAAATTACCCTTAAAAAAAGAGCTCTGGGCACGGCAGAGCAGCCCTAAGTCCCAGAGATCAGAGTAAAGCTCAGGAGTGCAGTAGGGCTTGGTGGATGGACCAAGTCAACGATGTGAAAAAGAAGAGCATAGCTGTGAACTGTTACCTTTTTAAATGGGACACATAATCTACTGTGACACAAAAACCAACAGTGAGGTGCTATGTCTTACCCACAACTTTCCAAAGATATCTCCCACCCTCTTCCTGTTTTGGACTGAACAACTACAACTACTAAACATCGTACAACTCTCGTACTGTTTCTCTTTACACGTTTAACACACTGGACAGACGCCAGAGAATGTTTTAAGCAAACCTTTTAGAAAGTTTGGTGCGTGTTGTGCCCAGTTGTATCTGATCTTATCTGTTGTGAATAGCAAGAATTTTTTAAATATTAGTTTTCAGTTAGTGCAACCAGTCTTGACCACAACACAACCGTGTGACTGAACCAGCGTGACATACAGACCCGTTGACTGAGTCACAGAGGGAAACAGAAGTGTCAAATGTGTAGTTTAAGCATAAACTTTAATTATTTACCTACTTTTTACAGAGACTCTAATTTTGTTCAGCACTAACTTTGTAACTGGACATCAAAACCAGTTCTTGACTAAACCCCATGAAAACCCCAAACTCACTGGTCATCTGTCAAATAGTTTACTACAGAAGGTGCAGCCATCAGCTGTGGAAGGTAAAGAGGGTGAAGCGAGGACACACGTCATGTTCAGGCTGTGTTGCTCACAGTTTGAAGCCCTGGCCAGGTTGTACTTCACACACAGGGGTCTGCATGCTTTGTCATTTCTCAGGCTGATGTAAAATCCTGACCTAATAGGTACAAACAAATGCCCGTCTGTGTTTTTAGTGTCTGAAATAAGTCTTTCTTACAGTCTACCAGAGCAGTTTTCTTGTTTGACATCTCAAGTTATGTCTTTAAATATTGTGGCAAGCAGCAGGGTAGCACTTCACAACCACCTAAAAATGATTATGTGGAAATATCAGCTAATTAAAACAAAACAAAAAAATACAGATTTTATTTTAACTTTTATATTTAAATATTCACAACATTGGTTTATAAATTGGTATAAGAGTTTGTCAAACTATATTTAGTTTACTAAATTTAGAATAATGAGGTAACCTTTATTTATGAAGGAAAAATACACTCTAATTCATGGTAAATGTACAAAGATAGAAAAACACATTTTTAAAATTTGTATCATCACTTACCAGAAACTAGTTAACAGCTGAAAGTTAACTGAAACAAGCATAGATAACTAGTTAAAATATCAGTCTAAAACAATGAAAAAAAGGATTTTTGCTGTTTGATATTCCAAATAAATTTAAGAATGATTATTGTAATAATCAATTTTACAAAATTATTGATTATTTGAAGGGATTTTTTATTGGGTTCAGTCATTTCAATTACATTAAAGAAAAAATACAAGCTTGAGTAAATCCTTCTGTCTGAAAATGCTGAAAGTAATCATGGTATTATTTTTTACCTTCTTATTTAATCAGACTGTCCAGAAGGCACCGCCTTTTACACACAGGGACTATTTAATAAACAAGTTTGTTTGACATCCAGTGCCCAGCCGCTGCCTGGATTGGGCCTGACCAGTCGCTGCTGGTTGCAGCTTTGCACGACCGCACAAGCTGCCTTTTGTGCCCTCAGCTGAAGGCTTCATTGATGGCTGAGCTGGCCCGAGGCCCGCGCCTCCAGACGTTCAGCCAGCTACAGGGCAGGAACGCAACTCACATTCAACAGAGCAGCATCGAAATCCATCAGTAGCGCATATCAAAATTTTGAAGATACCATAGTCAACAAGACTACAGAAAAATAAGACCGTGGTGGCAGCATTGGTTTGTTAGCCGCTTCTGCTTCTTGATAATGTGCACAGATAATGGCAGAAAAAAAGAACTGAGACTGAAGCAGTTTACCGAGGGCGTAGCAGGCTACAAAGTAAATATGAAACGTTAAATAAGCTCAGTGTAAATATGTTTGGGTTTTGTTGGTATGAGTAGAGTTGAGGAATACATGAGTCAGTGAGTGCGTGAATAGGTGGGCTTGTGAGTGAATGGGCCTTTGGATTTCAAATATAAATCGGTACATCTTGTCATAAGTAGAGATACATTGTGTTGGCGGCTTTGACTCAACTGAGCAATTCCAGAGGCCAGAGTTGTGTTGGAAACACAAAAATGTGGGCCACAGAATGCCTTCTTGTTTCTCTGGCTGTCATGGAGGTGAGAAAAGTCTCAGGGTGACTTCATTCTCACATACAGAGAAAGGTCAGAAGATAAGATATGAAAGAAGGAAAGAGGGCAGAAAATTAATAGACAGACGATGAAAAAGCAAAGAATTATTCAGGAACTAAGCTTCATGCAAAGTGAGACAGTTGCTTCCTCCCCCACTGCCCGTTAATCAACTGAACGCTGGTTCAAGTTTGTGCCACAGAAAACAAGTTTGGTTTTAACCGTTACAGTCGGGAGAAACGTGTCAAATAGCTACCTGTATTTTTAACGGACAAAATGTTCATCTTCGACAAAGACATCCTTATGCTCTGACCCGAGCAGTTAACCCAGTGAGACAAGAGACAGGCTGTTACAGACCATGTGTGCTGCACTACCTGGCAACCCCAAGGCCTCAGTGTGCAGAGAAAAACCAAATGGAGCCGTTAGCAAAGCTGCACGTCTTTCCCCATGAAGTTACAGCCTTAATAAAACTCACAGCAAACTGATCCGGCACAGCCCAGTTCAGCCATGTTTAAAGAAGCATAACATGTAAGCTGAGTGTTTCCCTTTCTGCAGAAAGATCCCTAGACTCTGCCTCAACATCCAGAGACAACCATGACACCATGTCTGGAGAGCCACCCAGCGACATCACCACCAAAAACCCTTTCCAGGATGTGACGGAGCAGTCCTTCACCTTTGACTACGAATATGCCACACACTCCACCGACATGGAAGACGAGGAGGGTAAAACAGACTCGTCTTGAACTGATCCAGTTTACATAAATTCCTTTTTCGTGCTCTCTGATTATTAAAACTGCACAAATGTGTGTTTGCGTGTGTGCAGGCGTCCTGGGGCCGGGGGCCATCACAGCCATTGTTATAGCCGTCTTCTTGGGAGCCTCTGTCCTACTTGCCCTCATCGTCATCACGCTCAGGAAGTTCACCGCTTCCTAGAGTGTATGCGTCCCGTCTTGATTTTGTGTGTGTGTATGTGTGTGTGTGTGTTTGTGCGCGCGCATGTGTTGGTGCTTGTGTGGCATGAATCTTTAATGTGTTATTTTTTCTCTTTGTCATCTCAGTCTTTCAGATTTTTGACGTCTCTCATCTTTTAAAGATTAGCTGTGTCTTTTGCTTTGATGTAGCTGCTGAAGATGGCGGCAGGTCCCTTGACTACAGATTTAAACACTTGTACTCTTGCGCAACATGTCTACATGTAACATATCATGTTAGAAACTGGCTGGTTCTTCCAGTGGAAATCACAGCACCTAACTGTTACGTCTTTTCAGCCTTTTACTATTTTCTCAAAATAGAGCCTTTAAAGTTTGTAGGAAGATGTTTTCTTGCCTCGAGTGTTTGCTGTGAAGCGTGTGTGCTTTTCTTAGTCTGTCTTACTTTTTTGGCTTAAAAAAGATATATAAAATTTATGTGCCCATCCAGTGGGCTTTCACAATAATTTTACCTTTTGCCAAAGAAATGTTTAGTAGATTTCCCTGGTGTCACCCAGGTAAGAGTTTTTGTACAGTTTGTACTACACAATTTACAAATATTTGCTGAGTTAGAATAAAAAAAAACTTTTAAAAATTGTTTCTCCAATTAATGTAAACAAGCCAGCTGGGTTGTTTATTACCTGCAGAGCAAATAAGAATTTAGAGCGGTGGACAAAAGTGTATCCGTGCTCAAGTTGGTGTTAGTAGATTTATGGTCTATTATTCACAGAGAGGAAAATTAGTCTAGTAAAAATATTTTGTATTTTTATATACAGCTAGATGTTGCCATGGTAACGTGTCAAAATATTTAGTTTTAAAAGTTAAATTGAATAAATACATCTAGTAAATCATATGCTACATCTGTGAATACTGTTCAGGTTTTTTTATATAATATCAATAGAATAACATTTAAGGTCTATTTAAATTATTATAACCATTTATTTGTGTTATGTTTTAATGCCTGTTTTTCTATTGCTGTTCTCTTAGACTTCTCTTAAATAAGTTAAATAAAAAAGAAATCTTGATTTTCACTACTTTTTAAAACAGTAGATGGCAGTGTGGATGTTTGTTTTGTTTGTATTTACATAAAAAAAATTGGTTTTCCCAAAAATGAAAGCAACAAGTCGCGTATTGTAATCCAATAATGCAAACCAACAAGTGAAGTGTTAACAACAAAATGTATTTGCGTACGCAAACAGTCCTAGTTTATACTAGTTTAACAACTTGCTGCTGTCTTACGAAGCTAATTTCAAAATGTCATGTCTTGCACTTGACTACACATAAAATGGGGCAACAACATCTTCTCACACTTAAAATACAGTTAAGTCATATCAGCACCTGAAACCAGGAAACCCTCAAACATAATCACAGTCCAAATCTTCATCTGCTGTTTCTCACAGACTTGAAAGATGAAGTCTTTCAGTCTTTTTGACAGTAGGACAGGAAGGAAGATTTCCACAGTCATACTCATGCTAATACCAGTACCAGTGTAGAAATCACAGTATTGGTGGCACTAGGTGTAATTCATCATCATAGCCACATTTAGATTTGATGATGCATGCCTATGAAAAAAACTAACCTTTCTCATGAGAAATGATAATTCAAACAAATGCATTAAGAGAATATTTTTACCAGACATCCCCGAGCATGGTGGCGAACAGAGAGGCTCTCTTATTCCACCATCACATAGAGTGACTACAGCAAACGCATGCATATGTTGCAGTGAGCATTCAGGACGTTGTGGCTCGGATTATATCCATTTAGTATTTCAGCTATTCACTTTCAGCTGTGTTATTTTGAGCAAGGTGGTGTTAGACAAGGAAATGTTGGCCTGCTTTGCACACGTGGTGGTGGACATATATGTGAGCCTGACATTTGCCATTACATTGTGAAATGCCTTCACACCTATTAAAAGCACAGCCATAAAATAATTGTGGTCACAGCACCATGTGCTAGATAGCAGATGCTAACATGCTGAATAAATACTGTAGCTACTAATGACACGAGTGTTAGCATTGTCTTTATTAGCATGCTGACGTTAGCATTTTACGCATATTACAATTAGTAATTTTTTAAATTGTTATTATGGTTATTTTTTAAGGTTTCAAAAATTGTCAAAAATATATTGGGTGATACAATTATTGTTTAAATAGGACATAGTAAAAGCAGCAAATCATTACATTTTAGAATCTATGAAATATTCAAATAATTGTTTCACTTCTATTTCTTTCTCTTACAACATTCATCACTACCAGTATCACCACCATACAGTTAATATCTTCTAATTTACAAACGATATTGTTTAGCTATTTGCAGTGACCATGCATGAAGGTATCTTTAAAAAGCTTGTAAGTTTACTCCAGCGTGATGATTTGAAATGGCTGTAATGCACATTGGAACACACATGCATTATGTGTGGCATGACTCAGGAAGTGGTGATGAAACAACAAAGGTAAAGAAAGCAGAAGTGTGTCTGGCACAGTACAGACAGTCTGGCAGATAAACTGAACAATCAACTTAAGAGACGCTCGTGAGGTAAGGACACGACTACATTTTCCACTCTACAAGATATCTACTAATAGATTTTTAGTGTTGCAGCTAAACATTAGTGACGTAGCAAAACATGAGTCTATCTATTTGAATATGACATTTAAAATGCAAGCTAGATGTTCATTGGTAACACACAGAGGGATATAAAGTAGAGAAACATAAAACAATCAGTAAATTTGATCTAAGTGTCTTGATCTTGACCACTGCAATAAGGCCGCTAACCAGTGTACGATGTATTTACAGCACGAATATCTGCCACCTGGGTCAGTGTTAACACGCAGTCGGTCTGTATTTTCGATCATCTAGCTCAGAGCTATACTATACTGAGCTACTGTGACAAATGCACAGTAATGCAGAGTAAGATGTGACTGATGGTATGAATTATGTTTCTACTACTAAACACTGAGACTTTTATGGGACTTTCATTAAAGACGGGTGCTTTAAAAAGATTAAACAGTGAATTACATGTAGAAAAGTGTAAACACTTCAGATATCTGGTCTGAACCAGACTGAAAAGTTTCCTTTTAAAGTCTAGGTGATTTCCATCTACCCTTTTTTCAAAGGGTAGAAATAATTCACAGATCTCCTTTAAATTGTCTCTGTCTCATTACTGCTAATGTAATGCATCCTAAATGTTGCATGTAATTCAACTAATAAATAAGACACTAATATATAATAAAATAAATAATGTTGTTGTCTTGGGCCTTTGCGTCAGATAGAAGAATAAACAAGTTCATCGCTCATATTCCCACACAACAGAGTGTTTTAAAGTGACTTGGTACAGGAATGAATCTTATATACACGGGTCTGTGTGGGAACAAAAAGTACTGACAGGAAATAAACATTCTCACCATAGATGTTTTCACAACTTAAATGTGGCTTTGAAATCATGACTGAGTTATTGAAATTACATCAGATCAAATTATTTTCCCACAGTGGCATCATGACACCCAACTGTTCATTTTCTGAGGTGGACAACCTGATGAAAACTCTGGAGCTGGTCATCTACATACCCATATTCATCTTTGGTCTGATTCTTAATGTTGTAGCGCTGCTGGTGTTCTTTATCTTTCTGCGAAAATGGACTGAGTCAACTATATACATGAGCAGCCTGGCTCTCATGGACCTGCTCCTCCTCTTCCCTCTTCCCTTCAAAATGCACGCCACTAATCACCTCTGGCCTGCCAACCAACAAATTCTCTGCTCGGTTTTGGAAAGTCTGTATTTTGTTGGGATATATGGCAGCATCTACACCATCATGTCTATAGCTGTAGACCGGTGGGTGGCTATCTGTCACCCGTTTAAAGCCAAGCAGCTACGTTCACCCAAAGCAGCTCTTGGGACCTGCGCCGGGGTTTGGTTGCTAGTGGCGGTGGCCATCTCTTCATCCATTCACCACTTCAGACAGGGTGGGAAGTCAGATTTCCACTGCTTCCATGGTTTCTCAGAGAAAAGCTGGAGCCCTCTGGTGATCATTTCAGTGCAGGTATTTGGGTTCCTAGTACCTGCATTTGTTGTGGTTTACTGCTCGGCAAATACCATCTGGGTGCTTCAGCAGTCTGGCCAGCGCAGCCCCCAGAGCCGGGCATGCGTGAAGATCATTTACAGCAGCCTGAGTGCTTTCCTGGTGCCTTTCACCCCAAGTCACCTGGCCATCTTCCTGCAGTTTCTGGTGAGAAAAAGCTGCAATTTCACTTAATGAAATTGTACTTGCTAAAAAGAGTGAAATAGATTAAACTGGATATCAAAAACAAGTAACCTGGCCATTTAGTGGCTGTTCAGAATTTTGTGGTCATCAGGTGATCCAGTTTATCCTAGCTGTTGTGGATAAACTATATATAGTTATATAATATATATATATATATATATATATATATACACAACTATACTAGAATGTAGTTGGATGTTTAAATTATAAAATATACAGCACATACAAATCTGTATGCCAAATTATGTGGCTAATTAAAAAAAGAATTACATATGGATAAGAATCCATTTGAAGAAAAGACAGAGTGAGAGTGACAAAAAAAAAAAGTAAATATATTTGTCACTCAAATTGAAAGAGACACATAATAAAAGAATAATATTGGGCTTTTTAAATGCAGATACATCCATGTCCTCCATGCTATACATGCACTGGTGCCAGAGTAATATGGAGGATATAGTCTTATAACTAAACAATTTCAATATAGTATGACAAATATAACCACATGTAAGTGGAGGAGATCGTTATCAAAAGCACCTGATAAGAATATGCAAAACTACTGCAGTGTTTAGACGGCTATGTTACCGCTGATGTTATCGTTATTCTCACATACGTAGGAAATATGGACGAGTAATGTTTTTCTTTACTCTATACTCTATATGTTCAACTCCAGGTGCACCAAGGCATCATTCAGGACTGCAGCAATAAGACAAGGATCAGCCTGTTTATACAGATAGCTTTGTGTCTGTCCAACATCACCTGCTGTCTGGATGCACTGTGCTACTACTTTATCGCTCATGAGGTGAGGAGCACCAAGGAAACCTTCAGGGCGTCAATAAAAAGAAGAGCCACCTTCAGCAGTTCAGAGGTTTGAACGTGGACCAATGACTGTGTAAGTTAAAATATAATTTATCCTCAGAGGGCAGCTCGTAGTAAATACAAAATCTGGCTTATTAGAGTTTACAAGGACAGTGAAACACAACTAAAACAATATTCTTTCAAGCAGGTGATGACAAATGTAGCATGCACTGAGAAGAATAAGTGTTAATAAAGTGGGTAAGAGTGCAATCACAATAAAGCACTGAGCTGAGAGTAAGGCTTCAATGTTGTGTAACTGACAAGAACAGATACATGTTATGGTCCAGTGACAGGAAACTTCTCTATAACCTCAAAGGGCACCAACACCCAAAATGTGGGCTGCAAAAAAAGCTAATTCACAAACAAACTACCCCCTGACATGTCTCTAAACCAAAATAAGGGACAAGCCAGTGAGATGTTTCCAAGCTTTCTGTAGCTATATACTTATGAGAAACTAATGTTGGAAATGATTCATTTTAAAGCAGCAAGACATAACAGAATTTGATGCGGTACTGAAAATTTACTTTCGCTATTTTACTGAGGGTTTTAGTTCATAATACAGAATTCTGTTTATATTAACCAGTTAATAATTGAAATAGCTCATTATTAATAATAATAATTAATTGTTATTGATAAATGTGTATTTTGTATTTGTATATTTGTAATTTCTACCAGGTTAAGGCGGCATTAGAAACCTAACGGCGATGAACCCACGGATGTTAGTGACGATAATCATGATTGTTAATAGCTTACTGAAAATTCTGTAGAAACCTTAAAAGACACTTTTGTTTGTCCTAATTACGAACATTTTCTTGGTATATTTTCTGCAAAGTGTGACCAGTTTAAGAAATATAACTTACTTACAGGTAATTATATCAATCCTTAACTGATACGTAAATGTAAATATGGCATTAAAGATTTATTTAAGAGATTACTTTTAAGCAATCCAAAATGTTTTTTTAAACTTGTATACTTTACATGTGTCCATTATTAATACAAACAACTATATAATATCCATGTAGAATGTGAATGGATTTCTAATAATCTGCTTATTAACTGTGAATGAGAAAATAAGTCATGAAGCATGAGCCTGCGAAAAGTTATATTAATAGAGACTGAGTTTTTGTTTTCATTTGTTTTTACCTAACTTATTTTAAACTCTCACAGTATATCCACATCATTTCTATAACATAATGTAGCTTTGTGTGTAATAAGGCTGTGTGATATTATGAAATTAGGACCAACTGTGTGGGACAGCCGGCCTGGATAGGACTGTTTTGTCGATGTGAAAAAGAAAACCAGAAATGAAAAGCTGTGATCGAAATATGTTAAGCTGCCCTGTACATTATTATAATATTTCACAGTCATATTGTTGTGGTAACAGCAGATGGACACAGTAAGAGGATTATTATTATTATTTTGCATTAACGCTGGTTTTATATTATATAAAACAATCTGTGAAAAGCTATTTTCTAAAGCCAAGATTTGAAACTGTCATGTTTTGGTTTACTTGCATTTTTGCGTTGCAGTACTTTGATTTTACACACAAGCCTCTACTTACTGGAGTTTCAGTGTTATATGTCTGCACCAAATTCTGTTCATTCAAATTTCTGTTTCTGTTATTATGACTCGTTTTATGTGTTTGAATTTAGTTTGTGCTTTTTGTGAGCTGGCCTTCCAGTTTAAAGGTGTTCTCTTTTTCTTTTTATGTGTGGTCCCAGTTATACAGTAAAGACAGAGACAATGAGTTACGAGTTTAAAATGAATATTTCTCAGAACAATAACTGACAGGAAGATAACGAAGATTTTGTAATTTTAATTTGAACACAATAAGCCTTACTTCTATGCTGATGACTGTTTTAAAATTTAAAGGTCACGTAAATGCAATGACTCATAGCCTTCAAAGAAAAATACAGAAATGATACAGTATGTTCTCAAGCTTCTTCCTCTTCCAATTTTAAGTGTAATATAATTAACCACACAAGCTTGTGATTTATGTTATGTGTAACACGATGAAACAGCAGTTTTCTAATGGTTACAAACCACTGTCTACAGATCCTGGTCATTACAATAAAACGTGTGCACAGTATGTTACGAGCAACCGGAACTGAAGCAATGCAGATGCACATTATGTCAATACAGGCTGTAGGAACGTTAAAAAAGAAAGCCAGTCTTTGGCTGACCATGTTGTAGAACTTTAGCACAATCACCACTTTTTCTAAAGACATAATTTCCAGATTGACAGTGTGTGTAGTCTGTTACAGATTTACTTTCAAAAGACAAGAAAAAAAGTTTGATCATTTATTCATAAAGCAGCAAGATATTACAAGAAGAAAAGTCAACTGTACAGCAAAATAAGGTGTGAAAGACAATGAAAGAAAATATGAACATATTATCACAGGTCTCTCTCTCTCAACAGAGACCGATTTGCTCCAGGATGTACATTAGACAACCACAGATTTGGGTGGTGACAAATAAATATTGTATAGATATTAATGCCAAGGTAGCAACTGGCAAGAGATAAAGACAACAGAAAAATCCAAGTAGAGAGGAGGAAGAGCAAGAGAAATTGAATTTTCGCCTTTGATATCATCTACAGTAGGTGATCTATACTATAAATATTTCATACATCCTTAACACTAAGCATCGATGACTGCAGACTTTGGTTCCTTCTGTCCATCTAAAGCACTGCTACTAATTACAGTCTAAAGCCATTTAATATCCAATGAGTAGGAAAGTGTGATACCAAATGAAACAATAAGACAAACTAGAAAAAAATGACATATCACAAAACAAGTTGATATCTGATAAAAATCTATGCATGTACCAATATGAAATCCAAAAGAAAATCAATTTACATTATATATTGCTTAGGAAAAAATCAAAGTTATATACACCATTCATTAATGATATAAACCAGCCATGAAACATCTAAACTACATGAGGTATGTTTTGCCATTTTCTGACATTGAAACAAATTAAGTAACCAAGAAACAGATATTACGTAACTGCACAGTGCAAAAAGCTTCCATGTATCCTTCCTGTCACACTGGGTTAATAAAAAAACAAGGACAAGTCTAAAATTAAATAAATATAATCAGATCCAGTCTTCCAAAGAAAAAGGTCACAGACAGACCACATTAAACTCTTTTGCACGAGATGACATGCTACAGATATATCCAAACACATGTATAACATAACCCAAATATACAGACAACCTGAATAAAAAATACATTAACATTATACAAAAACAATGAAAGAGCATTTCCAACTGGAGACAAAAAAAACAAAACATTAAAACTGAAACTGTTGGACAAATACTTGCTCTTAAAGTGCAATTATAAGCCTAAACAATTCAAGAGGTATGGTTTGAAATTGGCTTCAGTGTTGGATGGCTGTGATTTCCGCCTCAGATTTAGAACCTGTCGCAAATGACAGTCTCAACCACAAAAGTGTTTTCGAAGTGACGAATGCTGTGGCACTTCTTTGTCTCACGCCTCTCAATACCTGGAAGTGAAAAGAAAACACATTTAGAAAATCTGTTCAGTACTGAAAGTGGAGATTTGCAGTGTTTGTATGACTTCTACTGTTGCCAAGCCTACATCATCCATTTTGAATCAGCAGTAGTGCTCGCCTCTTATCACATCCATATATGTACTAAGGGGAAGTTTGTTGCATCATTTCTGAAGCCCTCATGCCAATCAAAGCCAGCAGCGAAAGAGATATCACTCATGCGCATCACTACCACCTCCACAGTGAGTGGATGTGTCCACAGGACTACAAGTGACTCACGTAGCAGGAAGTTCCCAGGCAGTGCCCACACACAGACTGTCTGAAATGTTTAGTAGGAAGTCCCTATTTGGTCCTGGTTGTATTTATTTTTCTGCATGGTCACTCACTCTTAGCTTGCTCCTACACTCCAAACGCGATCACTAGATTGCCTCTGACTCACTGGAGTTATCAGAGACATACCAGTAGCCCAGTACATGTCACCTGACTCAACATCTCACTAGAGTTGGTGTGAAATAGGGTGAGAAATTAGCAGTGACCCCAAATTAATCACCTAATCATTTGCATTTCACATCATCTACGTAGATGAGAAAAGGAATAGAATGCGTACTCACGTTTGTGCTGGCTGCGGCGCCTGAGGCGGTAAGTTTCTTTCCCATAGCAGAGCCTGTGGATGAACGGGCCTAGCTGCCTCATGTTCCTCACCCTACCCGTCACTACCATCTCCTCCTGGACGATGTAAGTCTGAGGAAGGTACGTCCCTCTCTGTGGCAAAGAAATGCACATGAATCACTTGGTGGATCAGTGTGGGAGGAACACCGCAGATAGGATAATGGGAACACGCTGTCCTTCACTCACTCAGAGAGCCATTTGTCTCTAACAATGCTTTTACAACAGCTTCACCAGTGGCATTCACAGTGAATATTTTGAGTAAGCGAGTGGCTCACCTTGACATTGACAAGCAGCTCCCACAAACTACGTGGAGGCATCACCAAGGTTGTATTCAACTCTGTGATGTAGCATTTGTCCAGTGCAATGTCATGATAAGCTGTGAGGCCCTGTAAAAAATGAAAAACAAAAAATTAAATTGATTTAATGAAATGTTTTGACAAGAAAATGTACTTAGAGGAAAACAGAACTTTTGAATGCTTCAACCTACCCTTTGAAAGTCGTGGATAATATCAGCAGGGTCGCTGCCACCAAAATGTGGCACAGGTACACTGATCTGTTCGTAGTTTTCATCGAGATAGATGCCGACGTTCTCCTCAATTTCTTGCCTCCCTCTCAGAGGAGCGTACACTGAGTCGTCATAGATAACCCGGCAGTGGAACAAACTGTCTTCGGGATTCTGCTAATGGGATGCAACAGAGCAGAGTTAGGGTGTGACTTTGGGTGATACAGACAGCCTTTAACATTCTGTACTGTTGTTAAATTAGGAAGAAGGAGGAGGAAAGGACTGACCTGAGGTATAAAGTAGTAGCGATATATGTAGATAGAGGCCAGCACTAGCCCTGACATGACAAGGACCACCAGGCCAAACGTGAGGCAGCACAGACCAGGTGGAAAAGGCTTTTTGGTCCTGACAGGAAGAACCACCTGCCCCTGCAATAAAAATAACAGATAGTAAAGACCCCAAGTTTTCAGATAACAAATATGAGCAAAATGATGCAGAAGATCTTCAGTTTCCTATTACATATAATGAGGTAGGTTTACATTTCTCATTTAATATAGGGTTATGGTTGTTTAAGGTTCTAGATAAGTAAGCATGTAATTTTTAAATCTAACTCCAAAGTTAGTTATATTGAAAATACAGCAAAGCAGATCACTTGAAATGAGTCCCATTTTTGAACTTCAGCTGATAAAGTACTCTCAGACTGCTATGCTTTCCTGTAAAAAGTCCAAATTGTAACACAGCTCATTCTAATAAGAGGCAGTTGCCAAGTCATTAATCAGGGGAGGATATCTGGTAAATGTAGGACGGATAGGAATGAGCCATGCCAGATGCCCACCCACAGTCTCTCAGTCAACCTGCTGCCTCTCCCTACTACTGTTGCTAAGGAGAGTGAAAGCGCGGAGAACAGATTGTGCCAGGCTCTGACGAAGATACTGGCACGTGGCCGTCTGGGTCTATTCTTGGAGGCCTGCTTCCTTACTCCTTATTTGCAGTTCGTTCTCCAGCACCATAAGTGGGAGTCAAAACGAGAACTGCGTGGAGCAGGAGTCCCTCAGCAGAGGCAGACATATTATTAGATCTACACACATTGGCTCTGACACCTAGCCTACTGTCTCGGCCAATCAGAATCCACACGGTCTTTAAAATCCATGTTCTGTTGACGTAACAATTACGTGAAGAAGGGGTGTTTTCAGATGTGATGGATGCGTCATCAAGATATTTATTATGTACACTGGCTGGGGGAGGGCTTAGATACTCATCCACTGTGTGCCAGATATCTAATTATGTTAAACTCCTGGGAGGTATTCCAGAAAGGAAGCTAAGAAAAGATGCACTTTTTGTGACAGACCCGATTTCCTGTACAGTTAATTCAGGTGTAATCCATTCCACGCCCATTTAGATATAATAAAATCAAACTAATTCACTACTTTTAAACATCCTCTGCACAACAACCAACTCTACAGCACAGTTACAATCTGTGCAAAATGCAAAAACACCATATTCGACACAACCTGGAGTCATCAGTTGAGATTATGACATCCTCTCTGAACGACCTGGTCCCAAATCCAATCTACTTAGTTTTTCCTCTAAAAGTATCGATTTCTGTTTTTTTTTTATAACATCAAAATAATAAAATGCTAAACTACCTTTTGAAGGCAGCTCATAGAAATACTGACACCTAGTAATTCTGCATTACCAATGTCATTTACTCGTGTGCTCTCAAGCGCCAGCGGCAGTATCCACGTGGTATAACACTTTTTGACGCAAATGCTGAGGTGACCCCATCCATTCTCTAAATTCACCAAAATTTAAAAACTCAAATGAAGATACACACCTATACACGAACACACGCGTTTGTGTAAGAAAACCACTCGGGTCATTCTGCTGAACACACACACACACACACACACACAGGACTGCCATCTGCAGTGTGTCCCCATGCTGGCCCACGAAGGTGACGTAATGTCAACATCCCCAGAATGGGGTGCACTGATCGGTCTATTATAGTTATTATAACAGTATAACTCAATAAGCTTTCAGCAGGCAAACTATTGTCTAAAAAGCGAGTTAATAACAGCAATACACGATGAGATTTCCCAACCATTCAGCTACATTATTAATAACATAAATGCAACACATAGTTTTAAGCATGTACAAGATGTGGTTTCTGTAAACGCCTTGTACAATACATTGTATGTAAAAGATGGATGCGTCAAAGTTAAAACTGTATACGGGTAACGGATTATCTTTTCCCAAGTGACAAGGTGAATAAAAATGTAGTTGAGCAGAGTTATTTGTTCAGTTAGAGCCCATTCAATTAAACATGTGCTACTAAAGCTCTACTGAGACACAGACAAATGCTGAATGAAACAAAGAAAGTGTGCAAACTCACGTGAGCCTGAGGTATAGTGATCTTTTCTCCATCGCTGTCTTTTTCAGCCTTCTGCGCCGAAACTGGCTGTAAAGTTATCTTCACCATGTTTTCAGTGTATTTGTGTCGTTTCTGATTCAGTGCGCTGGTCTCATCCACCGAGCCGGGAAGATTTTATACCGAAGGACCGGTCTCGCCCCCGGGGCTCAGTGACCTCAGAAGAGCGTCTTCTCTGACGAACAAGCACTGTGTGGGTCTGAAGGAAAAGCCGCCTCGCCGTTGTCAAAATAAGAGTAGAAGTCAGGCTAAAACGTTTTTTTTAATTCAAACTACACCCTGTGTGCGATCGTCTTTATGCTGAGACACATACTTAAGTGCCTAAAGCTGTTAAATACGGGAAATCAATATTGTATATACAGTTTGTTAATATTGAAACACACTGTGCCCTTATTGTGAAGGCCAGTGCCAGATATGGAAGTGCTTTCCGTATTTTATTTAAAGCTGAACCTCCTTTTCTCAACCGTGTTCCCAACACCATCATCCGGAAATGTAGGGATGTTGCAAACTGTCAGCTAGCTACTAGACTACAATATAATTGGACGTGGGCCACTACTACTACTACTACTGATAATAATTAGAGTACATAATAGGGGTTATTCGTGGCCTCATCGTGACATGTAATGCATATACATGTCATACATACAATCCTCTGTGTACTGTAATTAAGTATTACTTGATTTGTGTATTTAATGCAGAGTAAGAATACTGAGCATTTACTGTTATATGAACCTACATGTAAATGAACATTGAACATTATTTTTTTTACATTACTAAAGTAGATCACTACATGTTTATACATTGAGATTGTAGAGCATCTTATAATTTACAGGTTTATGTTTTAGTAAGGTGATCAGATGTAATTAGTGATTTCTTTTTCTCTTAGGACACTGACTCCCTTAATAAAACTTTAACTGTGATATTTAATGCAAACCAAACTACATGTGCTAAATGCAAATTATACAACACATGCTAATTTTGTACAAAAAGATCTTAACACCATTTGTGAACAGTCATTACAGTGCTTCACTACTGAAATACTGTGTGCAGTTCAGACAATGCAGCAAATTTGATTTGTTGTTTAAAATTTAACAATTTTCAAATTACACTAGAATACTGAGTGAACATTTTAAATTCACAGATGTTCCTTACTACAGTAGATCCAGTAATGCTTCAGGTTGTGTTTCCATTTCTAGTGGATACAGGCTCCTTACACATGATAGGTGCCTGACAAATGGCTCATGTCATCCAATTCACATTAGTTTTTCTTACTGAGGGGAGCAGTAGCCTGTTTCCCATAGGTGTACTGATGAGTCACAATCAAGCATGAAATAGGCCTAGCTACCTAATGATGCAATGTGAGAATTGGCAGATATATGGTGATAAGCATCCTTTTAAAAAGCCTTTAGCAACGTGAACATTAATGATAAAGTGTTTAGGCACAACTATTAGCACTCGGGGTGTTTATTTTGTAAGAAAAAAGCTAATATAAATGTGGACCTAAGCCATATTTTCTTTTTTCTACAGTTTATTGCTTAATCATTCAAAAATCACTTAAATGTGTTAAGTTGTATCTTTAGAAGCCATGTTTTTATTTTATGTGTCTGGCCCTAGGTGAGTGAACCAAACAACAAATCCAACACGACCACTGGTGACTCGCGGGTGCGAGCGTTGCGCGCGCTCGGTGTGTCTTGCTCTCCCAGACACTTTACATATTCACATGTAAATGAGCCGTCATATATACCTATTACATGCCCCCTCTGAGTCGCATTAACGAGCCCAGTCTCCCTGGAAGCTTTGTTGGCCTCTGGGAGTGCCCGGCCATCTGTCTTGTCCGACTGACGAGTTGTAACGGCTCTCTGGATTGTACGCCATCCTCCAGTCCAGTGGTCTTCTGGCAGTGCCTGGGTTAAAGCTAAACAACATGGCCCCCATCCGTAACAATACAAACGAAACGGACAGAAGCGACTACTGCAGCGGGGTCACATCTGACAGAAAGGTAAGGGCATGTTTAAGCACTTAATATCACAATTTCGGTTTTGACTTGACTGAAAGCTGACCAACTCCGTTGCCCCTACTGTTGTGGCAGATGAGAAAACCTCTGGTCGAGAAGAAAAGACGGGCTCGCATCAATGAAAGTTTGCAAGAACTCAGAGTACTCATCTCGGAAACCGACGTAAGATCATATGCATACATCTTTGGCACTACATTGTATTAAATGTTGTTCCTACACCGATTTAAACTGGTATGTGTTGGCTTAGCTAGCCTGCGTTGTCTACGTGGTGTTGCTCACTCTTTCTTGTCACCCGCTGCAGTTAACGTTACAATCAAAGATGGAGAATGCCGAGGTGCTGGAGATGACAGTCAAACAAGTGGAGAGCATCCTGCTAAATCGGGATCAAGGTAAAAATAAAATGTTTGTTTAATTTGTACTGCGTTAATGTCGAAAAATCTTTATTAAGTAGAATAATACTTAAAATTAGTTCTTCCGCCGAGCAATATAGTTCTTCTGGACTATGCCACTAATTGATTGATAACGGTTGGCGGATTAATATTGTAATCAACTAAACCGAGGACACAGGTGCGCGTGTCTTCCTCCGCGGCACAGCCAATCAGAGCAGAGACGCAGACGTTTGTCACGGACCAACCGTTAATGGTTGAGCAGGCTCGCTCAACCTAACAGATGTCTGGTTTTGTCTCCGCAGAAGTGAACCGGGAGGCATGTGAGCGGTTTGCCGCCGGATACATCCAGTGCATGCACGACGTGCACACTTTCGTATCCAGCTGCCCGGGTTTCGATCAAACGGTGGCAGCGGAGCTCTTAAACCACCTACTGGAGAGCATGCCTCTCAATGACGAGGACCGTCTGCGGGTGATGCTACCGGACACTTTGGCAGAGTGCCCCGGCAATAACAGCACTTTGTCCCCGTCTGAGAGCATATACTCTGGCCTGTTGTCTCCATCCCCCTCCTTCACCTCCACTGATGATCTCTGTTCTGACCTGGATGAGACAGACACTGATCAAAGCCAGGTTTCCTCTTCAGAAGAGACTGACAGCCAGGATGTGTTGCCCTCTTTGATTTACTCCAAGTTGGTGTGGAGGCCTTGGTAGATAATCTGAAGAGGAACAGCATGTTAATCTACAACAGATGATCTTAAGATGTGTTTTAAGATGTTGTATGGGACAGGCGTTTAAAATCCATAGAAAAGCATATGAGAAGTTCTTTGCAAACTTTTTCTGGAACTACAAAGAACTGAAATGTATTTAATGGATAAATTACAATGAGTCTGTTTTGCTGAGGCGAGTAAGGTCTTCCATTGAAAGTGTTTTGGCCTTTTAGGGGCGTTTCAATGAAGGAAGTGAATGCATATGTAAATATTTACTTGTTGAAAATGTCTAGGCTGCATAGCTGTCCCTCTAGAGATGCATTGCTAGTTGTTAAATTATTTCTTATTTAGGGTTTTTATTTTAACTTTGTATTTATGTGTCAAATGACTATTAGTATGCTACCTCATCTCATTTGTCCAAGTTTAACATTTTCAATAAATATTTTTTTTGATGAAAGACTTGTTTCAAATTCTATATGTCCAGCAGTATCCTCCCAAAAGTCATGTTTCACATTAAAATATCCCACTAGCCACCCACCCAAGGCTGTTTTCAAGATATTAGTTCTTACTCTGCAATTGTGAACCAATTGTGTGCACTCTCTCTCTCCAAGATCTCTTAGCACATCGTAGGCATTTGTGAGGTGTGAAATGAGTAATCCACTCACTCCTTATATAGGCCTAGTTGAGGACTTGACAAATGGGTTTTATAACTTCAGCTTTTTGTTAAATAACTTGCTCAGTCATGACTGTGGGCTTATCATTTTTTTTATTTTATTTTGTTGTATTATACTTTAGATTGAGCATTAATGGACAATAAATATTGGTGGTCCATTCCCAAATAGTAAAGTGCATATGACTTATTCAAGATTCAAAACACTTTATTAATCCCAGAGGGAAATCTACCTGTGATTTTTGTGCGTAAAACCTGTACTACCATGAGAAGGGAGTTAAGAGTCCCATGCTAATTCACCAAGAGACTAAAAGTTTGTGTCTACATCCTTAGACACGAGTGCTGTGTTCCTGGTGAGAATACCAGACACTGTAGTGCCTCTCTGCTGTCAGCTCCTACAGCTACAAATGAATAAGAAAAGACTGCGGTGAACCATCCATAGGTAAATGCCTTCTCTGTTGTTCCTGTGAAATCCACTGCAAGTGTCAAACCTTACACAGTCCACAGTCCTAGAAGACCCCCACTGAGAGAGATCTCTGTAGACATGACAAAAAAAAACTAATACAATGAGTTTCCATCGTCTTTGACATCTCCAGTGTTTGAAACTAACTGTGTGACTGAGCACCAATTTTGAGGTATTTGTATTTTGTTGCTTTATACGTTAGTCATACATATTTTAGCATATATGGGACAACTACATTTACCTGTGGCTTCGTTGTGTAATAGTTTAAACTTACATTCCTGGATGCAGGGGCAAACTGTGCTAAGTGAAAACTATTTTACAAAGTACTTCCAAGCCCTTGTTATACATACAGGTACCACGACAGTTTCTCATGCAATGCTGCTCGAAGTTAATTTGACATATTCAGCATTGATCTAACTGTAGTTCCTGACAATACAATTACATTGAAACGGTGTATGAATTAGGGAAGATGAGCTCTGCTTTGTCCATATAAGACTCAAATTCTACAGGAACAAACCGCTTATTGTGAGTGTTTCAGTTCTACTTGATTCTTATTTAGAGGGAATTCAGATGGAAGGACTGAACATTTCACTTCACTACATCTGTCTCACAGCACGAATACACCAGAAACAGCCGTGAATAAAAAGGCACTCATCGGTATTTAAACGATGTTGTAAGTATCTTAAATGATCAGAGTACTTAAAGTTCCTACATAGTTGCAATAAATGAAGAAAGTAAAACGTAGGATCAGCTGGGTCAGTGTCCATAGGTCTGTGCGGGTTCTTGCGGATCTCTAGAGGTGCAAATGATCACAGCGGGGTGGGGGGGCTGTTTTCACAGGTCGTCTTCAGCTTGGAATAAGTATGAAGGTGTGAACAGCGGAGGGGTGGAGAGGTGGGGAGGTGGGGAGAGGGCCGCTTTGATCAGACCCGCTGAACCTCGGACCGTCTGTCTGCAGACAAGACACCGCAGCAGGACAATTATTTTTAAATAAGCACCATAGTTATTTCTATTATTTCAAAAAAACGCACCGTAGTGCCCCTGTCACGAATCTATGTTTCTCATTGATTTTATGTTTATTCATGTGGTTTCCAAACGCAAACTACACGCTGCAACGTTTGACTTTACTAAAATACAAGCAGCTATATTATCAAAGATCTCAAGCATTTTGTTAGCACTGGACAGTACTTGGACCGGTTACCAGCCCAGCATCTGCCGAGCACGAACAGTGAAGTCTATCAGGAAGGTGTCGTCTTTGGTGTGGCTGTCTCTGTGGTGTGTGGGTCCAAATACAGGAGTCGTCGCAGTGCAAACAATGACCGAATGAACACCAAAGAGATAAGATCAGCGCAATGCTTCACAACGCAACTTCACTGTTACTTAGGCAACGTTTTATTTTGAAATTTAGAAAACAGAACAATCAGCATTTTCAAAGAAGAAAAAAAACGCATTGTTGTCGCCGTATGTTCCACAAAACCTGATTCACGACATTACTTCCTCTTATGTTACAGTATAAACTTCAAAGTGGAGGAAACTTTCTATAAAGTCACTTGACATCTGTCTGAGATGATTTTACATCCGTGCAATAACCCTAAAATCAGACTGAAGAGACCACACGTTTGCAATTCAGACAGCTTCAGACGTTTCCACAGGATGCTCAAGATGTCCTTCTCCATATGCATGAGGAAAAACATCACACAATTACAAGTGCTATGTGTCACACTTTAAAACAGGGAATCATTTCACTTAAAACAGTCCAGTACATGGTGGGAACTGTCCTAATGTGAGTTGCACAAGTCACCGTTTAAAAATATATTTGCATTTAAATATGAATCATTTTGGTCCCATCAAATCATGATCATTTTAAAATGCATAAATATGTACAGAAACAATTCATGTATGTAAAAATATGCTCAAAGTCACATTCACACAGGCAATGAAATGTTAACACGAGCCGCATCTGAGAAATAAAAGTCTGTGTGAAAAGTTTCACAGTTGATGCAGAAACAAATGTTGTTGTGTTTAAATAGAATAAATTATTTACAAAGAATAAACACAGGCTGCTCCAAATATCAGAGAGTGGGAATATTTAAATATTAAATGATATAAATGCGCAATATTTACATTTCATAATATGCTGGTGAGTGCATAAATTATACATAATGTACTACTGCACCTAACTGTCTCAAATTTTTCCACCACCTTTGTTGTGCAGGGGATCAGTTACAACATGACTTAAGAATTTTAATTTCCTGCTACATAAAATATACTAACTAGAACTAGAACTATACATAGTTCTAGAATAAGCTGCCTTAAGGTATATAACGTAGTACATTAGTACAACATGTTGCCTACATGTTAAAGCCTCAATACATGTAATCAGAGAAAGAGTGTAACATCTGGAGTACTTAGTATTATGCTGGTATTTCTACCTAATCAATCATTTTGAATGAAGGGCTTTTAAGTGTACTTTTGTTGTTTTACAACTTTACGTTGGTAATGGACCTTTGTTGTTCATTCATTGAAGATTAAAATGGAGGTGTTTATATTATCTTAATAAAAAAGCATTTTGCCCATTGATTTCCTACCAGTGACTATATACAACAGCAGACATAAATCTGAGCAAACAAAGCAGATGTAGGGGAGTCTCTTTCATGTTTTTCCTCCTCTTTCCAATGCAGCCCACAAACTGCACTTGTGCATTCATTTGGTGCTTGATGGTTATGCATGGCAGGAGTTGCACCTGTGCTCACCACATGCTGACGTAGCACAGTGTTGTTCTAACTGAGGAAGTTAGAAGTCACAAAATACTGAATTCAATCACAAACCTCAACAACTAGTACACCACTGAGCCACATCCTGGCATGAGCATAAAGCAGCTTAAAGCTGGTTGATATTTGTCTGACCTCTACCTTAGTGCTATGTTTATGCACACATTTTGTTTCCCTTATGACACTCTGCATGTCCCCATCACTCAGTGCAATAAAATGCTTAATGTGGGCAGAAATTGTAATTCCTAAGCCCTGCAAACACCAGAAAAGTCTTGCCTGATGCAGCGTAAAAGTTATTAAAACAAAATAAAAGTTCAAAATTGCTGCTCAGTCAGATAGAACAATGTCCCTTTGACACGTATTAGCAGTCTTTTTTATGTCTGAGAGCCAGAGTCAGAAGTAGGGCCCATAGCAGGAAACGACAGCAGTGTTTGCTTCTCCATGTCTCCTCTTGCAGTCGTCGTCGTCGCGAGTTTCTGTATCACCAGTGTCCAGGTCTGTCACTCCCTCCGCTATCACAGCTGCCTGTGAGGAGCTGTCACAACAGGAGCATGTCTACAAAACACAAACAAGTGTCAACAAGGCAACTCAAGAGGCTGGATAGGTGCACAGATCAGACATCTGATATACTCCTAACGCCAACATTTTAAGATGCAAACACATGCACTCTGGACACGTCTGTCACAGGGCTGACACAGAGAGAAATCTTTAAACATCTTTTACTAATTTGATATCAAAGTGAAAAGGTCTGCACAGTGCAACACAAGCTCCCAGAAAATATATGGTATTTCAATGAGTATTTCAATGTAGTAAAATGAAAACGAGGAGATTCCTGGCTTTTGATAATCTCCCAATTCCACCATTTTTGCTAAAGCATTCTTACTCAGTACTGTTTCTGCAGCATACATTTGACTAAAATAATCAACTTCTAAATGTATATTGAATATTTAAAACGATAAAACTAACCATTGTTTCATAGTCATACATTTACCACACATGCAAACCCCATGCCAGTGAAGGACGGTTTATTCAGCAGAAATAACTCCTCTACCTTGGCGTCTATGGCCTTGGGCAGACCTCCCTTCTTAAGCCAGGGGTGGACTTCAATCAGCTCCTTCTTCTGCTCCTCTGTAAAGCGTGGCTGGTTCTTCTGCAGCAGCCTTAGCTTCTCCCTGTCCTCCCTGAGCACTCTCTGGATGTCACTGCAGATACAAGAGCACACAAACACAACCGCGCTCAAAACTCTACCCAACAGTCATTGACAAAACATGAGGGTGGGATTTGCATACTAATGGGAAGGATGAAAATGCATTGAGATATTTGGACCTAGTGAAGTACTTCTGTTGGCATCGACCAACAGTACTTTATAAAACACCCTAGTAACTGAATGTTATGGGCTCGTCTTATCTACGAATAAAGGGCCATCTGGTGGTTAAAATGGCCACTGCAACCACCTTTTTTTACAAGAGTTAGACATGAAAAGGCCTTTTTCTTCTATTGTCAATCAACAGGAAAGCAGACAAATTTGTGCACAATTTGTGAACTACCAGTAGTGTTTAGATCAACTAACAAACAGCAGTAGCATCCACATATCCTGACTGGTTATGTCGCTGTCCTCCTACTCACCGCGAAGGCAGCTGATAGGTCATCATGACCTCGTGATCTGTGTTGGCCATGAGCAGCCACAGCGGGTCCTGCAGTACAGACTTGAAGTGTTTGCTCTGTTCCATCTCCACAGGCCTATCTTCGCTGCTGCTCATGTGACCTTTGACCTTCTGGCTATTCTGGGATGAGTCCACGCTGCCGAAGTACATACTACTGTTGTTGCTTGCTGCGAACACCCAAAGATCAGATAATTAATATTAAAAAGTAAAACAATAAAAAAGGTTACAAGGTCAACTTATCAGAATGTAAGGTGGTCATGCTGTGAGGTAACAGGGCATAGCAGAAATTAGGTAAAGCAAAGTTAAATCACTGCTTCTCATTCTCCAAGCACACATTGAGAATCTGTTGTGCTTCTCACGTTGTATTATATAATGTATTCACGCTTTGTTAGTTCCAGACCTGTTCCACTGCCGGAGATTCCACTAGCTGAAGTTCCACTGGCTGATGTGCCACTCTTAGATGTCCCACTGTTGGACGTCCCGCTGGCTGATGTTCCACACCTGTTGGAGCCTGAGCCCATGGATCCTGAGGTTGCTGAGCCGGTACCCGAGCAGGAATCCTCTTGGAGAATAATGTCAAACATGTCGCTGGATAAGGAGTTGTCATCACTGTTCCCATCTCCACGTGAACTTGCCTGCACAAACAAAAAAATATTGAAGTTGCACCATTAAAAAGACGTCTGACTGGCCCTCGCAGTACTGGCCAACACAACGCCGGAACACCTGCATCTTTGTAATATAGGCAGGTGCAGTAATTATCTGTTTTGAGTCTCTTTAATTGAAAAGAATCAGCTAGGAACATATTTCTCCACTGAGTACAGAACATCTTACCAATTATCTGGTACATACCAGTCCATTGTTGGTAAGTTATGATATATACTGTACATTCGCTATCTTAACCTACTGGGGGTTAAGATAAGGCAGTGTTGGACACAATCCCAGCTGTCACTAGGTGAGAATCAGGTGCTGTGCATTATGTAAATAGGGAGGCCAAAACATAAGGAACACCTCACTGCACTCCATTTTGATGCCACCACCCTCTCCGACCTCATCAATAATTATAATAATATTATTATTATTATTATTTTCTAACAGCTTCAATAGAAACTGAGAAATTTCAACCAGTGAAGGTAGAATTAATGGCAAAGTTGCTGTATTGGATTGTATTAGGCTGAACAGATGTGCCAAATAAGGAGGCCGGTGAGTGTGTGTGTGTATATAGGAGTTTGGGAAGAACAGTTGCATCAGTGCAACTTATTTTAGCATTCCTGGTCACACCTAAGTACAATACAATAGTGATAAAGCAAAAACATGTCCCCGCTGCTGCTAAACCATTCTTCTGTAAATGGTATTGTTCTGGTTCAAGCCTTGGAGGCCCTATGTGCAAAATCCAGATTGTATGTGTGCATACAGTCATAAATCCAGTATGACTTGTTTAGTTTGTTAACCATTCAATGTAACTTAGTACATCTCTTGTTTCCCAGTTCATGTTTCCCAGTCTCATGTTTTGAACTCAACCATTGAAAGGCATTGTACTGAAAAGAATAATGCAGATTATGAATGTAAATCAAATTTCAGGAAAAGATATAAACTGATACAGTTAGAATTGACATATGGAATAGGAATGGGATTGGAGAAATGTGGTTTTCTGACGATTTGCCTACCTCATCGCTGTAAGACCTCAGTCTAGAGAACACTTTATCCCAAGAAAAACGCTCACACAGACAGGATATGCCCTCGCAATACAAGGGTCCAGGTGGACCAAGGAGACTGAGAGATGGCTGAAGGGTGTAAGGGATAATAACATCATGTGTTAACACCCTGTGGAGTGGAGTCTTGACTGACTCGACTTTACACATAGTAATACAACAGCAATAACTTCTGCACTTTATGTGGATGCCAACAAATCCAGTCTCTGGAGAGTTTCCTGCAGAACCTTGCCACAAGTTGCTCCCAGTTCATTGAGGTATGGATATTTTAGTCTGTCAGTTTAAGATTACAGATGGAATAATACCAGTTATATGCATTGGAGACATTGGAGACCCTGCGGGTGAAAGAAAGCCAACAAAACAGTAGTTAGTTTCCTTGTTTACCTGTTTCAGTTCCCTCTCTTTGGTCTGGTTTCCACTTGCTGCTTTCTCTCTTTCAGTCATATTATTCCCATGTCCTCCAACAGAAAGCATTGTGCTGTCCTGCCTCTCCACAGACAACTCCAGCTCCAGCAGGTTGAGGGGTGAGCTGCAGCGAGACTGGAACAAGGGTGGGGATGCCTGGCCAACGCCACCTCCTCCGGACTGTGGCGTTGAGGAGCGAGATTGTCCCTCCACGGGGGTCTTTGGAGTTTCCAAGGATGGATGGAGGTGAAATGAAGGAGTTAGGAAGCTTGCATCGGGAGCAAAGTGGTTCTGAGAGTTGAACTGATTGTGAGCACTGAAGGAAGGTGGAGCTGTGAAGGTGTTCTGGCCTGGAAAGACACTCTGAACAAAAGACTGTGTTTGAATGGGGAACCCTCCGGTCTCTGCTTGGTAAACTGGTTGTGGCGGTAGAGGGCCTGGTGCCATTTGTGGGTACATGCAGTTAGGCAGCACTAGAGCCACAAAGGGAGCGACCATTGGGGTGGTGTACGCAGCAGGGTGGATGGGTGGTGGGCAGGGAGGGGCTTGAGCTCCCTGGATGTTCCCAAAGCCTGTTAGAGTGGGGTCAGTGCAGGGAGCCATGGAGCTGGTTCGGGGGTAAACCTCCAGGGGGTAGCCTGGCACCATGGCAGGGTAGGCCATGGGAAAAGTGGACTGTGAGGTATCAGAGGGAGACCAAGACGTCGGGTTGAGAAGCGGTGGCCGCAGCTGTTGTTGCCTCTGATGGGAACTTGTGCTGTCTGAGGACTCGACCTGTTTCGCTCGCTTCGACCTGGTCTTCTTATTCTTATGTGTGATGGCCACTCCACCTGCTCCATTCTGCTTATAGGACGGAGCGGCAGGAACAGCTAGAGGGAGAAAAAAATAAAATGACATTTGTTAGTTGATCTGTGATATTCAAAAGGAATTTCTGCTGCATTTGTGTAGGTTTAAACCTGGGACCTATTTATGCCGATGAGGATTATTTGTTCACACTTGACCCTTATGACAATCATAACAATCACCGTGACAATAATGTGGGAACACATGAACTGGGGATAAAGGTTTGTAAACTGTCATTAACATTTGAGTAATAATGTCTCACCTTCACTTCCTCTTCCAAATAAGTTAAAGGAGCTTGGTGATTTAATAAAATACTAATCTCCCTGCCATTAGACTTCGTAGTACCACATTCCCAAATTTTACTAATTCATTTGGTGTGTCCGTTAGGTTAGTAACACAAAGTGAAACAATGCCATAAGTTGAAATAAACCGGATTTACCTCTATTATGTGTGTCAGTGTTGTGTTCATTGGTACCATCACTGGTGACCTGGTCCCTGTGACGCTCCAGATACTGGGAGCAGTTTGCTTTGAGTGCTGTGAGACTCCGAAGCTCCCTGAAGCGGAACAGAAAGGCCTGCTCCTCTTTCTGGGTATGGGCTGCCAAAACCTGCTTCGTCAGCCCTAGTTTCTTGTAGGACTCCCTCTCATGACTGGGCGACGAAACAGCACAAGAAGGAGCTCCGGTGTTCTGACTGAATTCTGCTGTTTCTCCTGCCCCCGGTACATCCTCTATGATCTCTGCATGAGTGGTCAACAATAAAAACAACTTTAACGCACTGTACAGCAATGAGAACAGAACTCAATGGACTAAATATTCTAAGATGGCAGCGTACCGGAGTCTGGTTGAAGCTTCTTGTCTCCAACATGAACTATGGTGCTACTGTAGCTGCACTGGCTGGTTATGGACACCACACTCTCTGGTTTGTTAGGTACAGGTAGGGGCAGCGAGGAGCTCACTACTGCTGAGGCTGTGTTGCTGGACTTCTTGTCAGAGAGACCAGACTGATTGTTCGTCGATGTTGGTTCTGCCGACGAGCAAAGAGCAAAAGAGGAACGGGCATTTTTGAGTATGAAAAAGAGGCGACATGTAAATGCCTGTCGCTAACCTTCAGTGCCATCAACTCGTACCTTCAGACACCTGCATGCTGCTCGATCCATTCTGTTTGTCCTCTTCCGAGTTAGACGACGTGGTGTTAGACAAAGACTGACACTTCCTCTTCATAGTAAAGGGAACATTACAGCTCTCCAAGTACCTATAGTGACAACACACAGCTAAGTATCCGTTTTATCTACATATTTCACCATCATGTGATAACATGATGGTGAAATATGCTGGAAAATGAAACAAGGAAACTGGGTCTATGATTCTACGACATGTCTTTCTTTATCTCTGTACCTGATCACACTGTCCAGACAGCTGATCTGATGGTAGGAGTAGCCAGTCTGATCATTGAAGGTCAGCTCCTCCTGTAACAGCGCTTTGCTCTCCTCCACAGCTGACCCAGTTTCCCTCCAGTTAAAAGGAGCGGCGGAGTCTTTGGGACGAACCACTGCTGTGCTCTTCTGTACAGACTCTGCTAAAGAAAGGCCAAGAGTTAGGGCTGAGGGCTCAGGGATCACTTTCACAACAGGTGGCCAGGCCGTTACACACAGAAATAAGTCAGTCTGACTTACTGCCATTGACTTTTTTGTTGTCTAGTCTGGTCATCTGCTGCTCCTGGCTCTTCTGGAGGTGAATTCCTTTACAGATTTCCTGAAACGTGCGCTGTGAAACAGAGAAACTATTTAATACACAAAACACATCGCCATTCAGCACAACCACGTGTGAGAAGTTAGACAACCCTATGTGGGCTCAGGTTTGAACAGCTGAAACCTCAGTAATATAGCACATCGCGTTTGTTAAGTATTTACTCACTGGTCTGGCTTTGCTGCTCACTTCCTCCTCCTCTTGTCTCATCTTGGTCCCGCAGCCGTTGTGCAGGCTCTCGCTGGAGGAGGTCATGCCCAGTAGGTGATCATTGCTGTTCAGGCTACCATAAGCGCTTGATCCACTGTTATGTACTGGCTGATCACAGATGAAATGAAGGAAGAAAGAGATTTTAAAAAGTCACAGGACAGAAAAGATGGAGCTTTAATTTGTATTATTAGTGTTAAGTCTAATTTCACCATGTTGACTTCTGTAATTTAGAAGGTTGCAGTTGCTCTAAACCCTCTGCTCTGTAATCTATATCATATGTCCTAAATTTGTTCTCGTTACATTTACTGTCATTTCTCACCTGTAACAGAAGTCGATGGATCTGCTCTGTAATCTCCTGGATGTCAGAGTCCATGGTCTTCACCTCCCTCATGGCGGAAGCTGGGGCCATGAAAACATCCTCATTCACAGGGCCCCTGGTTGACAATAATAAAAACATCAGCTGATCAAGATACATGAAATATCTTTTTTCAACAACATACAAACAACTATATAAATCTATTCAGAGTGACTAACATCAAGTATGACAGACTGCGACTAAGGTCTTACAAGACTAAAACTTACATGCGGACTTTGTGCCTCCCAATGACAAAGGAGACCTTGTGGCTCCAGGGGTTGACAAAAGTGGACCAGCTGGTGTCGAGAATAACATACTCCCCATTTCGTGCACAGAATCTGATGGAGGAATGGTCAAAAGGCTGACCAGCGTACTGAAGAACTACAGAGAAAGGAACAAAGAAAAGATATGACGCTATAAACACGGGCAGTCTGCTTGTTCACACAGTGAATTCTTTCTCCGTTTATTTACGTCTGTAGACTCACTCTTTCTGTGAATAGCCAGCATAATCGGTCGGTCATTGGGATGAAGGTGGAGGAGGAGCGGTGTGCCAATCAGGTCTTGAGGAAGGTACCCGAGGAGAGGGACTGCCCTGATACCCACACAAAACATCATCAGTTAGTTAGAACGTACAGACTGTATTATCCTTCAAAAAATCAGCTCAGTCCCAACATATCTCACCTCTCATCCACATCCTGGAACACGCAGCTCGGCGTGTGTGTGGTGGTGAAGACGCGTTTGTCTGTTGGAATTCTTGGAGCTTTAATGAAGAGAGAAATTGAAATGATTTTGTTATCTGCATTTTTTAGATATGTTAATAAAACTGACTTGACTACACTACTGTGTTTGACTGATTTTTGAATCTCTCCTCAGCTTTTTACCTTCATAACCAGAGTGAACTCTCTCAGCCAGCAGGAGGCAGCAGAAATGGTCTTCTGCGTGAACCGTGTCTTGAACCTTCATCAAGTAAGGGGTCATGCGGAACGGATAGTACTGCAGGTCACCCTCACACTCTTTACCACCGCTGGAAAAAAGCAGAAGACCAAATCAAATAATGACCTAATTCTTTTCAGTATTCAAAAATAATCTAGAGTAAGGTTTATAGACTACAATTCTCATCACATGGGGGCGCTACAGTATTTGGTCAGATTTGGATCCACATCTAAATGGCGTACAAATCCTTAAATGTATGTTTACATGTTGTTTTTGTGACTTTGACACATCAACAAAGTCACAAAGTTTTAGCAAAGATCAGTCATTTCTACATCAGATAACTGTCAGGATCCCAATCAGAATAACAGTTTACACATTTATAATGTCAGCAACTCATTAGAAAGCTAGAGTAGTATGAATGAAAAATACAAACAGGTATCAGCAGCAGATGGCCCAACACCATATTTGAACACCCACACACCTGATACGACAGAAGAAGGATTTCTCCTGCATGCAGTCAGGCGGAGATGACTCTGAAATAGGGAAAAAGAAATGTTTAAATTCAAAAGGAAATACAATCCTGCCATGCTAGTCAAGGTTTTTATTAATTCATATAGAAGCACAGCAGTGCACTTAAATGCAATGAATTTCATTATAGTTCAGGTCTAAACTGGGACCATTAGCCAAACTTTTTCCAGGCATTTACGGAAAACATCGACGAATAAAGTGCAGCTTGGTGCAGGTGAACCTACAGAACCATGGGCTGACAGGTAGAACAGTTTTAAGGCAATCAGACTGTGCTAGACTGTCTTGTTGGAGACAAGTCAAATTCAACTGTATCTAATACTAAATACTTTGAAGGAATCGTTGTTTCTGTCCCCTCCCTCTCTATATATAAATGGTATATATTAAGGGGAGATTGTTGGTCTTTCTTAGTTTTTAGTTTGTAGTTGTTTTACCTGCTCCAGTGCACATGCTCCAGGAGGGCAGGCGGTATGGCGTTGTGAAGCTGTAGAACACGCTAACATCCTGTGGCATCAGGAACTCCACGAACTTGCTGTTTTTTAACACGTCTCTTTTGCAATTAAGGATGGAGGCGGCCTGATCCGAAAAGTAGACTATTCTTCCCGTGATGAGAGACACGGCTACTGCAAAAATGTCCTGTTGATGAGATGGAAGTGTGAGAAATCTTAGACTCTGCAACACACTAAAGTATTTTTATTCAAATACTAAATTTAGCAAACAAATGTGAACAAAGGATCAATTCACTTTTAAACCATAGGATGAGTTTAGGGCCAGAAAAAGAGAAAAGTTAAATGACTTACATTGTTTTTGAGAGTGTATTCAGAAGTAATGCTGTCGATTTCCTCTATCGTATAGGAAGATACATCCTGGCCTGTAGGTTGACTGTCATTGATCATCAGCAGCTGGTAATACTCCTCGTTGGCTGCAGAAAAACAGATTGTGTCAAAGTCACATTGAGACATAACGCAAGTATTGAACAGCGTGTGATGAGCTGTAGATTGTGCTGCTGAAGCTTTACCCGCCCATTTTCATTCACAGAACATTACCCATAACACTGCCTACAGAAATGTTCCCTTCTCCTCAAACTGCTTATTTTGAATCTTCAGCCACTGAGACTTTCTAATGAAACACAACTACATTCGTGCATTTACTTTTTAAGGTGGAACGAACCATGAAAGTACAGATGAAAAAAAAAAAAGAATCCGAATTAGGTGTGAATAGGAACAGATCACAGAGGTTTGTAGACAAACAGAATACAGAGGCAGAGAGAAGAACGCATGTTACCTTCCACCTGCTTGACACAGCGTAGGGCATACTTCAGGGTGTTCAGTGTGGTGGACTTGTTATTATGCCTCTTTTCAGGAGGCAGGTAACGCTTCAGCTCTTTCAGAGTTTTTATCACCTCCTTCTGGGTCTTGGCTTTGGCAGACTCCTGACTACTGCAAGATGCACAGTGACACACACACACATGCGCAGCAGCAAGTCAGGAAAACGGTGCTAAATTTAGGGGGAAGTACATCATGTGTAATTTGGTGGCGATGGTGTTTTTGGTTATAGTCTTCATTGTGTACCTGCAGCCGCTAGTTGAAGGGTTGTCCTGCTCTGAGCTCAGCAGACTGAAGGCGTTTACACTGCTGGGAGGGGATGGACTGTTGGAGTTCGAGCTGAAGGGAGAGAAGGAGAACTTCAATAGACCACAGGAGGAAGATTACTCAAACTCAACAGAGAAACCAAACAGAGGGGGAGAGCTGATTTAAATGAAGTCAGGTTAATTTAACATCATCTCACGCCAAATTAAAGGTTGAGCTGTTTCTGCTCTGCCATAAAAACTTGAAGTTCAAAAATAAACCAGGCACTTTCCTGACACCTCCTGTCACTGCCATGCTGTGCACAGTGTGCTGTTTTACACAGATACCACATAAAGGGAAATCTTTGAACTTTCACTTCAGGGCCCACTTATCGGATTTTTATTCTACTTTAAATCGAACATCAGTTAATATTTCTTGTCAGTTTTTTCTGTCTCTGTCTTTTTCTGCATCTTAGATTCTTATTAAAACAAAGAATCATTTATGGTGGAAAGACTTTGAACACGTGTGTCTGATCTACTGTATTAACCCTGCTTAACCCAAGCTTAACCCTGCACTAAAGTGGAAAGGCCTCTGAGACGCTGACTCACTAAAATCCAGGTTACTATAACTAACCTGCTTACCTATCTAACAATAGAAGACACCTTCACGAATAGAGCCTTCAGTCACAAGTAGGTATCTAATTTAGTCTTCACTACTGAAGGACAAGACAGGAGAATCTTTGTGCCAAGAGGAAATGGTGCTTATGGCAGGTGCAACAGCTTTTGTCCACAGAAGCCACCAAAATTAACAAAAACCTCAAATACCACATGTTCATAATCCAAAATGTACTTTCTCTTGATGAGGCACTTATATTTCAGTATAAATATGGAAATAGACTAGTTGTCAAGTAACGTACTGTTTTCATTTAGTAAACTATAATTTCCGGTTGACATAGAGAGAGGTCGAGTAGAGATCCAGTTTGTCAACAAAGAACTTTGGAACAAAGAACATTTATAAAAAAATTGGATACAAAAGGATAAAAGTTCAACTGATCTGAGAGAGGAGTGAGGAGTAGTTAAGGACATGGCGTCAGAGGATGAGGGGGAGAGCACAAACACAAAGACAAGTGATCTTAACTGGCCACAAAATTACACCAGTAAATACAAAACAGTGATGAATGTACTGCATAGTAACTGAAACAATGGTAGGAGGAGACATGTTTGAAAATACTAAATCTTTACAAGCAGAAAAAGAAAACTCTCTGAATTACAGATGATGGTATGTCTCTATCATTTATTATATCCAGATTCCCAAAGTCAGCAGAGCTCAGCAAAGGGTAAAGAAAGTAGAAGACATTAATAAATAACTACTGTTACTATAACTCTTTTTATTCATTGGTCCAAAAACGGATGTGTTTCATTGTCTAAAGAGGAAAAACCCCCCTCTGGCGTGTAGAGGGAAACCTTTTGAAGTAGTAGAATCAAATACCGTATATAGTATTTCAGAACTATGCTTAGCCCTCCGAGCCCCATTATTTACATCACCGTGGTGACTGTCAAACTACTCCACTGTACTATCCAACATAACATAAGACTATTAACAACTTCCCTGAGATACTGACTCATCCGAGCTACAACTCAGCTCACTATGAATAACCTTCCTACCTGTCTAAGAATAGCAAACAGATTCATAAATAGCCTCTCCAAGCACCAGCAGGTATTTAATTCTCCCAAACATAGTCTTACTATGAGAATCCTCGCGCTGGTTTTAGACCGGACCGTCTGAACACGTATTAGTGCTCAGTAGGCTAATTTGCACTGCTATAGTGAGTCTCTGAGTCGTGGAAAGATGCTCAAAGAGAGCAGGGGAGTTTCTATTCTTCGCAGCACGTCTTAAGCATCTCCGCTCAAGGTGAAGACCGGGGCAAGGTGGCCGTGTTGAATTAGGAAACTTTCAGTGACAGCTGCTGTAAACATCTGACCTCTAACCTCATCAGCTGTATGTGTGGATATCTCATTACACTCTCGTTATGTTTAATAGACGTGACTAAGACAGCAAATCAAATGCATATGAATGAGCTGCATGGAGCTTTGACATCTGGTGTCTTTTTCCGTTTGGTGGGATGACTAGGAATTAGGTATATGACTATGAATAAACATAGCATAAATAGACAACAACAAATGCAAAGTAAAACTGTGTTTCCATTAAATTGTATTGCACACAATAATCAGCAGTTGTGTTCATGAATAAGCAGTCTTCTAATAGTGTGTGTAATAGAGACGCTTGGTCAGGCTGGTCAACACTGAGTGTGTGACCTATGTATTAGTCTACAGGCTTATCACTGCACTAATACACTGAAATCAGCAGCTCTCACGAGACTCTAGCCTATCTCTCAGATACAACATGTCACTATAAATAAAAGGCTTGTATGACTTAGCAAGGACAACTAAGCCTCTCCAAGTACAACCAGGGAACCAGTTCTACATACAATAATCGCTGAGTAGTCCGTTTGTAACACACAACCTAAATAATGTAATATTCAGCTTCTGGTCTCTGCAGCAGAATACTGCAGCAGGCCTGCTCTCCCTTTCTTAGAGGACATCTACAACAGGAGATGTAGGTCCAGATACTTAATGACTCGCCCCACCCCAGTGATGGACTGTTTCAACTTCTGCAATCCGGTAGAAGGTTCCGTGCTATCATGGACAAAACAGAGACACTCAAGATGAGCTTTTATCCTCAGGCCATCCAAGTCCTTAACCAGAACAACCCCACATAGCATCACCATAAGAAAGGTCTGTTAACAGCACCTCACCCATCACATAACTGTCATTTTATAACACGGGACACAGTGCACCTGAACAGATCATAATATTACATTTTGCACATTGTACACAGACAACTTATAAAGCAGACTACACATAGAAGTGGTTCAGGGTGAATTTCGGTGCGTGCTGTACTTTAAAACTATGCGTGTGACAAATAAAGAATCTTGAACCTTGAATCTTTGTCAAAAGTTTCTTGAGAGTTTCTTGAGTTTCGTTGTGAACAACAATGTTTAATTTTACTTTAAATATTATTCTTCCCTTTGATATTAAAGCCATAAAAGCCTCAACCATCAACAGTGATTAAATACAGTATAAAAGAACAAACGTGATGCAGTTTTCAGCTTCTTAAAAAAGTTAATGGCATCCTCCTTCTAGTTCTAAAGTCGATCTAGTCCAAACATGTCACAAGCATCTCTCTGTACCGACTGTACGAAAACATGACTGATAAAAATCAATATCAATCCTTCTGTCAAATGTACAGCTGAGGGGCCACAGATGGGTGAAGGAGAATCTTTGTGCCAAGAGGAAATGGTGCTTATGGCAGATGCAACAGCTTTTGGCCACAGAAGCCACCAAAATTAACAAAAACCTCAAATACCACATGTTCATAATACAAAATGTACTTTCTCATGACAAGTCACATATATTTCAGTATAGTATGAGAGAGCAGTGAGGAGTAGTTAAGGACATGACGTCAGAGGACGAGGGGGGGGGTAGCTGATGTGTCTGATACAGGCAGGAAAAGGGAGTGTTTTCTAAAAGGGTCTGGATTAAAAAGATCAGGAAAGTCACTGAGGCAGGACTAAGCATAAGAGAGACAGCGTGCAACTCTGCCTGCTCCACCCTGGTACAAACACCCAAAACACTGCACTGCCATGGCAATATCAAGTGGTGCAGCGTGATACAATCCGTCTGGCATGCAGAGAAAGCCTGCCTCCAGCATCCGGCCTCCTGGATGACATCAGTCCATCCAAAAGTGTGTTTTACTAACACACGTGGATGTCAGAACATTGTGATCAACCAAGTACCACAGACATGATTCCTGCAACAGACCCATGCCAGACAAAAAGCAGGTCTCCACATGACTTCATTATTCCCACATTCACCACTGACCTCTTGTTGCTTTCAGAAGACTCCAGCAGTGCAGAGTCTTTGCTGTTGCCATTGGAGCTGCCCACTGACTCATGGCCATGACTCTCGTTGCCGTGCGACTCGGTCCCACTTCCACTGGATCCACTGCTCTTCATCTCAACGTCCTCCTCGGGGAGGGGTCGGGAGCGAGCGTTCTTGCGATGTTTGTGCGATGAGCCAGGAGGGTCCTGGCCGCTGCTGTCACTGCCATCTGATGGAAGGACCAGGTCAGCCCCACCCTGGCTGTAGCCACCCATCTGGTGAAGCTGTGCCATGGCTCCTATTGGCATGGAGCTGCATGAGGCGGAAACTCTGCACCCTAAGGCTCCACCTTGGTCCTCGAGCAACGGGAAGTGATAGGGCTTGGAGTCTGAATATTCTGACATCTGGAGGAGTGTTGTCCTGGGCTTAATGCAGGTTAATTAATTGGATGATTAAAGAACACAATCATCCCATTTTCACAGGGGTGTCGCCGGAAGGAATAAGAGAGCAGACAGATTGATCTGTTCAGAGAAGGAAAGATTATATGTGTTAGTACTGTGTGTACGCTATAATTTATGCATGATTCAAATATTTAGAAACCTTTTGATTGAGTAGGTATGTAGCGCAGTCCTGCAACTACAAACTTTAAGTAACTTTAACATTTTATTGAGTTTATTCGTGTTTAAGTGAAAAACTATTCTAGACAGATAGAACTGTCCAGAATGCAAAAGCATGTGCACAGTTCACAGATGTTTGAGCGATATAAATGCTGCACAATTCATCCTTCAAAGGGGTGTATTTCTGTCTGGTGCAATATCAGAGCACAAAGGCTTTAACTTCTAAAGAGCACTGGATGTGCCTCTCTGATGTTCAGTAAAAAGACTCAGTGGTACAGACTGTGTGACCTTTCAGAACAGCAAGTCTGCCCCATCTAAGTCCTCCAACTCTGTCAAACAAGCGTCCACCCCGGATACATAAAACACCACAGCATTCTATCATCATGAACTTTAATGCGAGTATAAGCAGCAGGTTCTCAAGATAAACTTGACCAAGAGCCATCTCTTTGCTGCAGAGGAAAAAGTCTCTTTTTCTTTAGCTCTGCGTCCTCCTTTATTCACCTGAGCTCCATGGAGACGTGCATGTGTGTTAGACTACAGCATCAGGCCCAGGCATGAAGAAGACCTTTTTGACATAGACCTCACCTAGTGTGACGATGTGTGTTAATCTCCTAATGATGTGTTAGACTGTGTGTGTGTAAAGTTTATACAATGCATCAACTAAAATGTGGCTGACTGAGACTTCACCACATATTTCATATTATTTATTCTTTAAATTGAAATATTTTAGGACTCTGGATTTGTCAGCACTCCTATTATTGTCTTTAAAACTACCTAATGGAACGTGTAATACTGTAATAGACCTACATTTCATTCTCCAATAGTTTCTATTTATAGTGTACCTGATCAATACAAACAAGGGTTCAGTTCAACGGGGAATCTCTGTTCCTCTTTCCAGCAGGACGATGTATGGAAGCAGCATTTCTTTCCTGAAAGTCCGATGATGTTTTTAGGCAGTTGCATCTTTTCTATTATTCATTCAAAGAGAGTAATCCTCTTTGTAGCGACTGGCTGAACATTGCAACTTTCTGGAGAGACTTAGCCTATAGAAATCATCATGCATAGCAGACCCTCGATTTAAAAGATATTACTCAATAAACAGTGTTCTGAACTTGCTGTACAAACTGCTGACTAGGATTTTAGTAGCTCACAGAGTTTTTTGGCAAGCGCTAATGCAGACGAGGGAGCTGATATTCCAAGTCTCGTCCAATGATTAAGAGCTGGCTTTCCAAGTGTTCACAGTAGTTTGCATATACAGTAACTTTGAGGCAATCACCCCATGACCTTGTTATGTCTGATAGATAATTGTTAGGATGCCAGAGAGAGACTGTCGGTGGGATTGTCCAAAACAAATAAAACCAATAAAAACCTGAGCTGGATGGATTCTCAAACATTCACACTAGCAACGCAGAAATGTGATTTATTACACAGACCCACTTCATTTCTATGTTTACAGATGCAGAGAGCTGAATTAAACTAAGCTCTCCCTCTTAAATGTTCACTTTCCTAAAACATACCTGACACGAACAGTCAATAAACATCATACAATAAAAGTCATTAGCAAAATGTCACAATCACAACAAGCCCCTCGCACAGTGTCACTTTTCAGTCAGTAGCATTCGGTGGTGTTGCATGATTCAACAACGCAGGCTATGACGCATTCTGAACAACAGTCGCGGCGCCTTTCAAAGCGCACGGTGACGGGGTAGCAGGTCTAGGAAGTCGTTCCACTCTACAGCGAGGAGGGTACGTCAAGATACAGGTGGTTAACAAGACCAGATGAGAAACATAACACAATTAAAGGTTATAAATTACTCTATCTGGACATTTCAGTCATTGTAATGCAATCAAAGACTCATTCTGGGCTGTTGGGAACATGTTGCTCACTTGGCCTTTTAAATCGGAGGGATATCATTTTCGAGCAATCACGTTTTCTTAGTATAAAAAAGGCAAAACACTCAATTCAGCCATTACAGTTAAGGTTGTAATCAAGGTGGTAAATTTAAATTTGATTGCACTTTTTTAAGTTTTAAGCAGTGATGAACACATTGCTACTAGACCGGTGAAAATAGGGTCTCATTCATTGGGAAACTGTAATGTCGTGTAGGACACAGGCTTGCTACAGATGTTTCCTAAACACGAACCTGTAACAGCTAACGACGGAAACCTCGACTGTACCCAGACTATGTAACCTTAGTTTAATGTTGTATCAGAGCCTGGTTGTAGTTTATACAAAATGTCAGGTAGAAATAAAGTGACCATGCATCAGTACTGACTGGCTTCCTGAGGCTCTTAATGCCGCCTCCATAAATAAAGATGAACAGAATATATTGGGAATTCACCCAACACTAACTGTAGCTAATAACACAACATGTTAGAAACACTGAGGGTTTGAGAGAATCTAATTTTAAAAACAGCATCCTCTCACTATTTGATTGTGAGCTATGCAGCTCACCAGACTTCTGTCATTAATCGTTTTAGGTTGTAATATTCAGGCAGATTTCTCAACCGCACTAACTTAATATTTCCCTAAAAACATCACACAATAAGATATTCCAGTTCTCTTCTGCCTGATGTAACAATCAGCACACCACAGTGCCGTGGTCCCATTATCTAATGTGTCATCTTTAACCATCTTACACAACCACGCAGAAGCAGCTGCAGATGTTGAACACACACATTCAGTTTGTTCAGCGCCATACAGACATTTTCAATGAGTGGATTCAGACAGGTGTGCCGTTTTATTTGCAGTTTGTGCATCAGGCTGATTGTCTGTGTAAAGTCCTTAAACACAAATAGGTGACATCATGACACTCGAGTCAGGTGCATTTAGTGAGATAAAGTTGAAATCAACACTATCACCTGTAACTTGGATTTAGACTATTTTTATAATGCAAACTTAAACAGCTGCTTTAAAAACCTTAGATTATATACTTGGTAATTATTTTTTTCTTATTTACATGAAGTTTCTATGCCACTGTTGGCCAGCACAGCAGCTTATTACATTCACATGCCATCCATTTCCACACTTCAGTGTGATTTCTCCGAGTAATCTGGATCCTTGTCTGGATTTAAACACGCAGTCAGTGTTAACAGCTAAACCTCGGAGCAACAAGTGCTGTGCATTCGTTCATGTGCAAACATGGCTGAGGTTGCTTCCCAGAGTTGTTCCGTCCGTGCTGACCTATATCTATCCTCAATGACATGTTAAATAGTCTTAATGTATCAGAAGCACACTGCACTCTTCTTACCAAAGGTTTCATTTGCTTCCCTAGTGGCTAAAAAAAGGACAGAGACCTTAACTAATGTCCAGAGTGAGATGAGAAGGAAGATAAAATTGCCCATAGATTATTTTGTACTGTTTCTATATGAGATACTACTGTTTTTAGGCATAGCTATCGCATGACCTGATCCGCTCTGAGTGTGCCACTCAATCCTTGATTAAAGTAGAAAGAGCCTCCTTCCGCACTCTAGTTGTAGGTGGGGAGATTTATAGATGTATGTGATGCAATGCCAAACATGCCTACAATTACCACAATGAAGTAAACACATCTAATGACTTCTCACTTGCCAGCCAGCCTTCAGTGCGTCAGACCTTTTTTCACCACCCTTTCCATCCACGAATGGAAATCTGAATCTGTTTACGACTACATCTGATAAAGTGTAGGGGCTGGACTTGACCCAGAACCACTGTTGAAAGTACCCGGTCACTGTGCTGAAACTGAATGTTTCAGGGTTAGAGTTTGAACACGTCCCAGCACCAGAGAAAATACCTGAAACGAATATCTTTGAAGGTTCTCAGTCATCCAGGTCATGGTTATCGCAAAAAGGTTTTATCCAATAGCATCTGGACTTGTTAGGTTTCCTGGGCTAGGATTCTGACTTCAGATGAGCTAGTCAGAATCCTAGCCCGGGAAGCCAGAGGGGAGGACAACCCAAAGGTGACCACCAATCACCAACCAGAGGACTCCACAGGCTTCATAAACCTGCTACTCACAGCAGTCAGTCAGACTTGAGAAAGTCCTCTGGAATGGAAGGGTGAAACCAAACAAGTCCAGTTGCTATTTGAGATACCCGACATAAAATGATTAGTTGTTAAGTTGTCTGCTGTTCTCTCTCATGGAGGCACCAGCATCAAACATTACACTTCCAAAAAGGAAAGAAATTCTCCCAGCATCAGAAAATGACAGAAACTGATCGCTTAAAGTTGCTTGTCAAAGCACAATGTAATGAATGAACTGTTCCACGAGGCAGTGTACTATTTATGTAAGGCTTCTCCTTCGCCTGAAGCACCACAGCACGGTCCTAGCCGGGGAACACCGTATTTATGAAACCAGGAATTCTTAGGTGCGTGCGAACTTGTGCCGCGTGCTGCTGCTGCTGCAGTAGAGACTTTATGTAAGTCGCTATGCTGAGTTTTCAAGTGACAGTGATACCAGAAAGCACGTCCACCACTACGCCCCATATGTGACCCTGACGTCTCCGTCAGCTCCGCTGTATCGTCCTGTAAACTTCCCCCTGTCACCTGTTTGCTTTTAAATCGTATTCATTCTGAGCACTGTCCACATTTCACCTCGCAGCACACGAAGGTTATTAGCTCGCAGATAGACGCACGTCATCCGCTGTAGTCTACTGACCGGGGTTGACCCTCGCACTGACACAGTTATGCAACTTACGCCCCATGCTTTGAAAATACATAAAGTATTTCACACATTCAGAGAAGACATTGTTGCGACGATGTCTCTGTCGGTTCACGCATTGTTTTAGACAGACAGCCACGCAGATACAGATCACACGCACAAGTAATACAAACTCCACCAACCTCACAACAGACTGGTCCCCGCGTCTCTGTAGAATAATGCCTTGATCTCGGAGCTCCTGTCAAGTGGTTGCTGGATACAGACAGAGTCCTGGTTCCGCTGGTCCGGTTCTGGTCTGACACACTACACTCTGCACTTCAGATTTCCAAACACCGGGACTCTACCCTGGATCACAGACACAGCCACTGACCTCATTTCCAGCTGCCCCGTCCAGCTCGGCGCCCGTTGGCCCGGAGAACTGTCCGTCTCTACGTCACGGCGCTCTAAGCCAATCGGCGCTGCGCGGCTGCGCCAGGGCGGGAACGGCGACTGCCGCTCCGGGACGTGATTGGCCTTCGGTGCCGTCAGTCCTTTTACATAAGGATGTCATCGCCTTCACGTGGGAAACCACGGCCCTCACTGGAGCGAGCCAAGCGAGAGCAAATCACTACGAGGCAGCTGCCGGTGAATGAAGCGATGCCGGTGGTTGGCTCTGAGCGGCTCAGCGCGGCTGGCTGTTACCTAAACGGTTATACAAGTGTGTGTGTGTGTGGCCATTGTGGGCGAACTGGTTGGCGCGTAATCATTCGCGTAAGCATACAAGTTGTAATGTGATATAACGCGAGGTGACTTTGATCGTGGTTGTTATCTAACTCATAGTTAAGGTGATATTAAAGTGCAAATACATAATAAAAGACTTTACCTTCTGTGCGCGCGCATTTTTCCTCCTAGTTATAATAAATAGTTTTTGCATGCTTGAGTTTCGTTTTTGCATCTGTGTGTAATAACATTACACCAATAACCAGCAGTGCTCCTTAAAAGTATAAAAAATGTATTGGCCAATATCTCACTTTGTTTTTTTTTTCAAAAATCATGTATCAGAGTTTTGAGGGACTGGAGCATGTCCCAGTTCATAATTCAGAAAACAGCCTAGCCAGGTCAACACATGCAGATACAGCACACTTGCAATGACTTGCAAATTGGAGGTTCAGCTGTTCTGCATTTCTGGAGCTTGTGAGGAAACTAGAGAAAAGCCACATAGACACAGGGAGGCACAAACCAAAGCCCATCTGCTGGATGATTCAAATCTAAGACACAAGTACACGAGTTATGAAAACTACAAACTTTATTCAAATGTACATATAAATATGTAATGAAGCAGGTATGACCCAGAAATGCATTGCCTCTAATCAGCCATATGTATTTCTGTCCTGTCACAATGGTGAGAAACATGGTTTTGATGGGATACTGACCTCCATTCACACAGAATGAACAGCTGTGACGCAGTCTTGACATGTGGTATAAGCAGACGCGTCTTTCATCAAGTGAATAACAAGACAATGTTGTGAATAATCAGAAATAATGAGATGCAAGTAATCATCACTTCACAATTCACTCATGTCGCTAGTTTTTATTTTTATTTGCATCAATCTACACTATTTCTTAACTGAAAAACAAACTGGCCCCAAAAGGAGCAGGATGCACATATATTTTGGGCTCCTCTTGTCTACTCATGTAGACAGAAAAGATTTATTTGTTCTTCTGCAGCACAGATAATGTGTTGCTATTGCTGCACACACTGCAGTATGAACATGATAATAAACAAATACAAACTATGAAGAAGGCTCTAGTTGGTACTGACACACTTACAGACTCAAGTGACTCACAAGAAAGTGGAACAAAAAGTACAAAATCAACACAGATGGGAAATGAAGAATGGTATTAATACTTTGATTCATGCCCCAAGTTGTGTCGCTATTACTTGAAAAGCTTAAGTTAGGACAGGTTTTCAGCATTAAAATAACAATCAACTAAATACTAAATGGAATGAACCACTAAAAACCGAAAATAAGTCTCATACATACAGCCAATCAGCTACTCTATCTGTTAACATCAGACATCCTAACACGTCACAGCACTAGAAATAATAATATCCATGTTGAAAAAAAACATGACAAGACACAGTGATGCAATGTAAGTGTCTCCCCTGTTTGGTGCAAGTAAAAGCTTGACAGTGACGCAAATCAGCCCAGCAGTCTCTGTCATCATCAGGGCCTGGAGGAAAGAAGGGCATCCCTCGTATGAGTAGGTGGAGTGAGACAACTACCATATATGATCATCAGCCGGGCAGCGCGCTGATGGCAACAAACCGCACGTTGAGTAGGATTGTGCGAGTTGGTTGCGCTGATTACACGTTCATGTGCATAAATAAGCGGACACACACACACACACACACACACATTGGTTACACAATAGAGTTGAACGTGAAGCACTGAACGTTGTTGCTGAGCTTGTGGAGGGTGAGCCACACATTTACCTCAGCAATTTGTGTGCACAAATAAAAGCTGCTCTACACTACAATCGGCAAAGAAAAGGACAAGAGCTCAGAAAGGGCAAACACGCACCAAGGTTCTCAGTTTTATATTGATCACTCAATGGGTTAAAGACGTTACACATTATATATATATCCATTCATCCATCCATCCATCGTCTTCCGCTTATCCGAAATCAGGTCGCGGAGGGTGCTGGAGCCTATCCCAGCTGTTATATATATATATATATATACAGAAAAATTTCGAAAATCCAACAGTCCCACTTAAGCAAGCACTGCTTAAGCAAGCACAGTGGAGCGATGTTGTGTTGTCCACTGACTAAAGGGGAAAAAACATGACAATTTTTATTACGCCAGTCAACATTTGACCCTCTGGGCTCCAAATGCACCAAACAAATGCACTTTCAGGCAGAATACCACAGAGTTGCCATCGCTGTTTTTTGTATTACGTTCATCAATGTGACCTTTAGAAAATCTACATAAATGATGTGGTTAGTGATAAAATGGTTTCAATATCATTAGTCCACAAATAATATGTCAAGGATGTGTGTACTGTACAAGAATGAAAGCTTCCACTCCCAGAGGATAAAGAGGTCTGCAGTCTTCCTCCCACTCTGACATGACTGGATCTATTTCCAGAGTAACAGCAGTTCAAACTACGTCACTGGTACAGATCCAGAGAACAGAGGAAGATAAACGTGGGCTAGTTTCACCAAGGGCTATAGATATTAGAAGCCCTATGGGATGCAGGCTCCCACTTCATTATTTCACCTTTCAGTTTTGTGGTTCTTGAGGGAAAGATGCAGCTGGCAGAAGCCGTAGATGTGTCTTTTCACAGCATAATGATAAAAAATGAAAATTAAAGTCAACAGATAAGAATATTTTGGAAATAGAACCATTTTTAGACAGTTTTCCAGCATCGTGCTTGGTGAAGCTAATAATTCACGGTTGATACTGCCGGACAGTAATAACGAAAACACAAGCATTAGTGTGGTTCACCATGGAGATGCTGAAAACTTAATAATCTATTCAAAGAACGTTCAAGATTCATGCCTAGTTTGAGGGTACTGCAGTTGTATGTGGGTGGACTGCACACAAACAATGCAGACAGTGTTTCTTCTTGCCTAGAACATTACAGGAATGTTACAGATTTCCATTGAGTAAATTCCAATTATGCTATTCAGGAAAAAGTGCCATAATGGCAGCTGATGATGTGTGTCAAACACACTGAACAATGTTTCTACTCCAGTAATACTGAAAAATATAATTGTTATTATAATCTAGAACCCCTCAATTAGTAATTATTCTAATTATATGGAACATAAATCCCAGCCACACAACAGAATGCTATGAAAACTGAAAACATCAGCACATTACATAAATATGAGCAGACTCTTAATTGTATCAGATAAAAAATAACTGTCCTCACTAGGGTCCACGGACAGACAAATTTATGTTTTTATCATTGACAGATCTTTAGGTCACACATCAGCAGCTTTTCCATCCCACAGTCACAGTCGTAAACGAGTCAGTTCTTTCATATTGTGGGATCTCCCTTAAAGTGAAACCAATAGCTGCAGAGAAGGGCAAATATTTTTGTGACCACAAAACAAAGTGTGCAGGCCTGCTGTTATTCAGGCCAGTGTATTTATAAAAAGGAGTCCAGGATACTTCCACGACAGCAAACATGTTATGTCTTTACTTGGAGCCGAAGCTGCGTCCGTCCTTGAACACACTTCCTCCCACATGCAGTTTGTCAGTGACGTGCTGTACTCCTATATGAACACTGTGCCACAAGCCTGACATTTGCCACAGATGGTGTTGTCTTTTCGTCAGGCGATGCGTTCTAGCTGCTCACTGCCAATGAGAAGCCGCGCGAAGCAGTTTTTCTTTCATTCCACACTAAACCTGGTGACAGCCGATACATTAGACTGTGAAAGTTTAAGAAACTGACCTTGTGTGCAAAAATGCTGTCAGTCATGAGGCCAAAAAAATTCAAATGTGGGCAGAGATGGTGGATGTGGATGCAAACACGTGTCTGAAACGTCATTGACAAAAAAATTATCATTTTTATGTTATTAAACATTTGAAACATTGAAACAGTAATTTTTTAGGCATCAACATTACTACAAACATTACAGAGTATTAAACCCTTACTTTTTATGAAACGTACTGACAGATGGTTTACTCACATACCCAACCCAGGAACTTGGTTTCCCAAAGGTGATCAGAAATGCTACGTGCAGAACATGTGAAACATCGTATAGATAATGAATCATGAAATAAGGATATTTGATTGAGTTTATATTCCAGAAACGGCTGGTAACACAGATTGGTGTTTCGATTATTCATCCTAATTACAGCAATGTAATAAGAGTTAAGCGGGATTCGTTTCCCTATTCCTTTAGAAAAAAATGCTTTAATGGTTAATTTAGGTTTTTTTAATGCAATCCTTCCAGTCTGATCCTATTTTTCTAATTAGTTAGTTCAACTCTTCACTCTTATTGGTTTTCGTTTCATTTCTCATTAGCCTGTATTTACTGCGTTGCTTCCTTGGGCCTGAGACAGATAACAGGATGCACATGTCCTTTTTATGGTTCTACTCCCTCCACTTTGGTTTCATGATGAGATGATACGATTCAGATCAGAACTTTTTTCACGTGTAAATTGTGAGAGGTTCCCACTCTAAAGACAGTAAACGGAAACTAAACTAAACATTAATCAGCAGACTACAAGCACCACTTCACACCTTGGACTCATGTTCAGCTCCTCTTCCATTATCTGTGATAATGCCCAGAAATATTTCAGTGCACTTCAATTAACAGGAAGTGCTGTTATTTGACAGTGCAGTTTCCTGCCTATTAAAACAGCTACTGGACTGGAAATCACTACCTTGACTATATTGAAAGCATCTTCTTTAGTGAGAGGATTTAGGATACACCGTCTAACTAACAAAGCAAAATTAATACCTTGTGTATTTATATTCTACATTTTATTTAATTCATATGATTTTAGATAAAAACACACTTTTCTAAAGAGGCATTCATGCACCCTGCATTCAATGAGCACCTGTAACAATGAGTTCTCCCACACAAAACACAAGTACCAGCTTATCTCATGCCCAGTGTTTTTAATATTCACAGTTCATTGTGCTTTTCCTACATCAGCATCTCTCCTTCTCTCAGCCGGAAATGATTCAGTCCTTCCATATATTCACTCGTTGGCGTGTGAAGAGGAGGAGTAGGGCAACGCTGACACAGAAAGCTGCTCCAACATTTTCAAAGTGAATCCACAGGTGCACTGTGTTCACTTTGCAATTTAAAAATAAAGTTTGTCTTTTAAAAGCTACGTATCTTTGACTCCATGTTTCCTGCTTTGACTGTGGTTTCCTTTAATAGTACTTCAAGCCCAATCTTCCTCCATCTGTTAAGACACTCCCTCCCACTTGCAGCTTGTCAATGATGTGTAGGCGGGCGCCAAAACTCCTCTGTACAAACTAACAGAATTTTCTCTAAGAAAACGTGACATATACCACAGATGGTGTTGGCTCCCTGTCATCAGGTACAGGCTTGCCATTGCCCACCACACACTTCCGGTGTCAATTTATATATTGTATCATTCAGGTAGTTTTTAGATCATTACAACTAATACTGCAGTATTAGTACAGGGGCTCTGACAAAAGCAATAGTCAATGCCAGTGGTCACTGCAACAGGAGTACACCCAGGACAGGTCGCCAGTCTGTTAAGGCCCATTCACACCTATGGGCACTTTAGACTGACCAATTAATCTTAAACCCTGACCTTCTAACCTAATTGCATGCCTATGCATGGTGAAATGAAACTGGAGAAAACCCATAGAGACATACACAACATGCAAACTCCGTCTCACATACCTATTAAGAAGACATTGCTCTTTTAGATTATTGTGTGCCGTTATTTACAACACAAAACTCATGACTCCATTGAAAAATCTTGCTCAATTAAATATTGAGACTGAAATATTGGTCAATCCAACATAAGATCACAAACGGTCTGTAGTGAGTCAGTGGCTGCTAGCCTGAAATACAAAAATCTTTAAATCTATTAGGTGGCGATAGTTTATTAGTACTGCCACTGCTGTACACCAGCAGCAGAAGTAAAGGCAGACTTTATGCTGCAGCCTACCACAACCAAGAAACTGGGCGTACATCGCCATCTGCAGGCATTCAACTGGCAAAACTCAAGATGTCCTTGTTAGAAGGAGACTAATTAATAACATTTTATTAAAAATGTTATACAGAGAGGCCAGTTTTCTTTAAGTTGTTGCTGAAAGCCATTATAGCTGTGAAGGTTTCTTTGTACATATACAACTTAAGTAGGCTCTTACATGCCCGACTGAATGAAAGATGGGATGAAAAACGCAGATATTGTGATGTAGTAATACATGAAAACTTGAAGATGATGACAATATAACATAGGGAAAGAAAATGCTAAATACTGCTCACTGCAGTGTCTTACACTACCTGAAGTTTACACAATTGTGGTCTAACAAGAAGAAGATACAGTCAGGTTTTTAAGGAAATACAAAACAAATCAATTTGCAAGCAAGCACCTCCACCTAGTGGTAATACTGGAGGACGTTTATCTGTTCAAAACACCTGCAAGAAAAGCTGTACAACAAACCAGAGGTTCTGAAGATTAGGCCCAAGAAGAATTCAACAAATTACTGCTTAGTATAACTTTTGTTTTTGTCCTCACTGTGGTTTTACGCAGACACACAGACAAGGGACAATCTTTGCCACTTGTGATCGAGGTTGAAGTTAGGTGTGTAAAATAAGAAAATAAATTCACATATATAATAATCCAAGCAACTCTCTATCACTCTGTGTCTTTTATGGCTTAAGAAGATCAACAGCTGAGTCATGTTGAACATTCTTTACCCAAAGACATAATGAAAGTATTTTCTTCTTCTGAAAAAGTCAACACTGTGAGCCATCTGTTGTCAAACGATGCTTTCCAAAGTCACATGCCTCCATAGGAAAACCAAACATGATGAAATTAATAACAAGTGTCAGCTTCTCACTTTTGAGGCGAAGCCCTCTTTTAACAGATGGCTGATAAATGTTGACTCAGCTGTGCAGTGGACCAGCTGGAGTTGGATATTCTTTCTTCAGCTTTTAATACTGAACATCTTGAGCTTAACTCTGTGTCACTGGATCAGGGTCTTTCTCACATGCAGACCTCTGCAGGTGAGTGAGGATGGCGTGTTGAGCTCAGTCCTTTTCACCAAATTCACCTACGACTTTCCTCCCATTCTCACTTACTGTGCCATTATCAAGTTTACAGATCATAGTACAGCTCACAGGCATCGGGTGAAACCGTGTACAGAGTGGTGCGTGGGCAACGACGTGGTCTTGAACAACTGAAAAGGACGTGATTGTTGCCTTTAGAAAGACAAGGAGGAATGAGCACACCCGCCTTCACATACATGGTGAGATAGTGGAGAGTGTGGAGGACGTGAAGCTCCTCAGATGAGCTGACATGGACCACTAACACCTCTAACCTCATCACCAAAGCACAACGAAGACTCTTCGTAATTAGGTAGCTGGAGAAGGCCCACACAACACATAAACACACACTGATCAGAAACTCACTCTCTCTCTTTCACATTTATACTTTTAACTTGTATACATTCACATTTTATGTTTACAGTATATTTATTCTACTTTATTCCTGCTGTTGATCTTTTGTATTGAAGGGTAGACATACACGGTTTCACTGTATAAAGTGACAAAGAATGGTTTAGAAAGTGAAAACATAAAATGAGACAGTTAAACAAACTGTTTAATTTATTTTTATTCGGATATTACCCAGTCACAAGTCATTCTAAGATTTAAGACCTTACAAAATGTAAGTAAAAACAGAATAATGTGGGAAAACCAACAGTACCATTTGAGCCGCACTAAGAAACACTGGAGAGAAAAAACACCTTTTAACGGAAGAAACCTTCAGCAGAACCTGGCTCAGGGTGGGCGGCCATCTGCCTCAGCCAGTTGGGGTGAGTGGACAGAGGAGAGAGAAATGAAAGTCAAACCAAAGACAACAACAGGAAGCAGCCAATAAAACACTAGGCAGGTTGGTAGAGCCAGCAGCTGCACACTGGATATCATAGAGCTCTGAGCTGGGGATTCCTGCAGAGAGGTTCAGAGAGAGGGGGATGAAGAGGAAGGAGCAGAACTATGGGAAAGAGAGGACACAGTTACTGGCAGTGTTGGCAAATTGGCTCTAACTGTAAGCTTTAAGAAAAAGAAACGTCTTTAGCCTAATCTTAAAGGTAAAGAGGCTGCCTGCCTTCTGAACCTGGAGTGGGAGCTGGTTACACAGGGGAGGAGCGTGACAGCTAAAGGCTCTGCCTCCCATCCTCCTAGGTTTGGAAACTCTAGGAACCACAACTACAACACACCAGCAAATGTTCTGTGAGGTTGTTTTACATGTTAGGAGGAAGATTTAAATTTAAGCTGGAAGTCAATGGAGAGAAGCTAATCTAGGAGAAATATGACCTCTCTTGTTAAGTCCAGTCAGAACTCTGGCTGCAGCATTCTGGATTAGCTGGAGGCTTTTTAATGAGTTATTAGGACATCCTCCTCGCAGTACTCACGACCAGTGCTACATCATCTAGGGAAGCAATGTGATTAGATAATGTGTCTCTATGATTTTAAAGGCCCAAATATAAAAACCTCTGTCTTGTCTGAATGAAGGAGTAGACGATTATAAGACATTTAAGCCTTTATGTCTTTTAAATAGCTTGAAGTGTGACTAATTGATTTGTTTCGTCTAGTTTCACTGATAAATAAAGCTGAATGTCATCTGCATGATTATAGATTATTTTCTTCATAATATTGCCTAACGGAGACATTTATAGAGTGAAGACGATCAGTCTAAGCACAGAGGCCGGTGGAACTCCATAACTAGCCTTTCATGTATTAACAGAAACAAATATAGATAACATTTAAACCAGCTTAGGGCTGTTTTTTTAAACCCAATTACAGTCTATGTATCAAAATGTTATGATCTATAGTGTCAAATGAAACCTGTAGCTGTTCTTATTACAACATGTGGTTCTAGCTTAACATCGCCATCTCATGTAGCGTTGCTACATGTCACTTTGGTGACAACAAACATCTGCTGCAGTAGAGAGATCAGGGGTGTAGGTGTAGGTTTGGAACTGTGGTAATGTTTGAGCAATCTTCTGAGGTCAGGCATTTGTGAGGTCAGACACTGACAGGACAAATCATTACTTTGAAGGGGTGTCATCTTACAGTGTATCTTACAGTATAACCTGGGTTTTTGTGGAAGCTTTATTTGCCTTTATTTCACCACCTTGCCCAACATGTTACAACCCGCCGCAGCAGAAACATATATATGATGTTTCTATGAGTGAACAAGCTTCTTACTTCTAGCCGGTTGCACGGTGGACTTCAACAGTGATGTGATGATGAGTTTTGTCACATTTCTGCTGTGGCAGGCTGTGATGGGATGAGATACATGTTGTTTTTTAAAAAGGCTTCTTTTCTAACCTAAGGCTCTGAAACTGTTCAGATGAAAAAAAAGAGAAGTTATTTCATATTTCAACAAACTAAATAAATACACAATTAATTTAATATAGATGCAATGCCATGAAAAGACAGTTTATTGCATGGTATTCTGCATAGGTTTTGCATCATAAACAAGATATATATTCACATAGAGTTACTAAAATGTCCTTAACATTCATATCAATAAGGAGTTATGAAGTGAAGTGAAGTCTTGAATTTACATACAATTCACAAATAAACACAAGGTAGATTTTCTGAACTAAAGCAACAAAAGTGCATACATTTACAGCAAACAATCTTTGACAAACGAGAAAGAACAAAACATGTAAACAGAACTGTGCAATGAGGATAAACAAAAAACACTCACAGCAATATTTCCCAGTCTCCATTGTTTTCAATAAGTGACTTATATGTACATTATACATTCAGCTGCAGAGACTGTCGACCTGTATAAGCATAGTAAGTTTTCGTAGCTTTTCATTCTCTCAAAGTTCCCATAAAACTTGCATTTTAATCTAAAAGAGCAGGAGTCCAAAAGGAGACCAAAGCATTCTCTTTACAAATGCATAATTTGACAAGTAGTGAAGAGATATCAGTCCTGAATTCACCCCACACTAATGAAGAACGTCCCCTGAAGTCCTCGTGTCACTGGGACGCGCATCTGTCCTCCAGGTTAATCATGAATCTCTCCAGTTTGCCAATGAGCAGCTGGTTGTATTTCAATAGGAAAGTGCTCAAACTGTGAGTCCTTTGAGGGACACAAGACAGTGACGGACTCACCACTGGTCCCTGCTGGTCCAAAGAGAAAAGCACAGCAATTATAATGGTTTTAAAAAAGAATTTTAGAAAGAATACAACAGGCTGACCACTAAAACTAATGGAATTATTTATTGAAGGAAACTAATTCCTGACAGAATTCACATGTTTAAACCATATTCAACTGTCAATCTTAAACCGATATCATGTAAAATTTAGATCCCAGGACATCGAGCTTGAACTTGCATCGGATAAATTACTGTCTCACTGGGAAACTATGCGCTATCCTCTCCTTGTCCTGAGGAAGGAAGTCATGGGTCACACAACGTAACATCGCCTCTCCCAGCACAGATATTCCAGAAACCACGCTTGTATGAGAATCCAGGAAATTTGCACAGCACAGGAAACTGATAATGTATCTGATTAAAATGCACACCAGTGAGAGAGAGAGAGAGAGAAGCCCATCAACACGTTTTTACTCACTATGTGTGAATTTCCATCAACACGCTGATGAATTTTACTTGGCGCTCTTTGTTGTGATAAAGAGAGACTGCGATCACAGAGCTATGAATTGGTAATTTGCAGGCCAAAGGCCTTTTAGATGTGTGGGCTGAAATAAAAGTGGAAGTTTTATTGATATTAAAACATAGGTGGAGATCTTCTTAACAGTGGGATTTAACCATCTGGATGGTTATATGTATCCAGGATATTTAGAACCTAAAGGATTTTGTACAGTAAATGTAAGTAAAGTTATAAGTTAAGTTAAGTATTTTCTTTCTATAAATACACTTTTCGACCAGAAAATCGAATGCAATGTAACTCTAAGAGTTTCCTACACTCAGCTGAAGGTGTGTGACAATGAGCAGGTAGTTGTTGATGTTATTCTCCAGCCTCTGCAGCAGTGAAGAACCACATCTTGGCAGACTCTGGGCACTCAAAACCTTCACACCTTCCACAAGGAGCTTCAGGGATGCAACTATGTCTCCTCTCTTCTCCTGGTGCTGCGTCAACACAATTGCAAAAGAATAAAGACAATGAGTAAACTTCAGAGTAAATTGCTCACATATAAAGTGACCGAGTGATGAATACATGATGGTAAATGATTTTAGACTCATACATGGGCCAACGTACTGATTTGCTTTCCCATGATGTTACATGAAGCTCTGGGCAGGGGAGCCGAATCGGCGAGGAAAGAGCCATCAAGCCATTACATTCACACTGCCAAGATGGAGACATGGGACAGACAGGTGTCAGAAGCCAGATAAACAGACAGACAACGGGGAGGCAGACTGACGGGGAACTCAGGGAACAGACTGGAGGATTAACACAGAAGACTGGGTAACACATATCTCCTCACCAGCGCGCTCTCCATCTCTGCCACAACATTCATAGCCCTCCTGGCGGCTCTATTACACACAAAGTTTATGGGTTTGGTCTCAGCATCCCACACCTCAGAGGCTACCATGCAGAGCAGCAGGACTCCTGGAACAAGAAACACTCAGTGAAGGTGCCGCACAGTAACATTTATGTTAATATTTTCACTAAACTCTGATAAGGTCAGGCTCAGTACTCACTGCTTAAAGCCATGCCCCGCTCGGCCGCTCCGGATGAGTCCACATTTGTTCCATTAAGAGATCTGCCAAGTGGAAAATACCCTGTGTCCACTGTAGTGTCTCATAAAGAGGAGCTGTGTCCGTTTTGTCTCCTCACCACTTGATTTCCCACTTTCTCATTCAGTAGTGGGAAGTGCGAATGTTATCTAGTCTGAGAGCAGGATGTGCCTGCCGCATGCCACTTCCCTACTGCAAAGCATAACAAAATGTTACGGACTGAAAATGGCGTTTAATTCAAATTAGCAGAACTATTTTGCCTCTTGTTTGGAGAATTCGGACGACAGCATGCCTGCTGACCAAAAGGTTAATAATTTATTATTGTGAAAGACTCCACTTACTCAGCTGATACCAAATCCAGTAACTGCTGCCGGATTTTATTTGCTTTCTGCTAAGGTTTGTTCTAGCCAATAGGCAGCAGTTTGAGTTCAAAGCATTTACTAAATTGCTGTTTACACATATGGAATTGGAGCTTGTGTGGTGACTTGTTTGTATACACAAAATAATGACTTCTATTAACCAGATATCAGATTGTTATTAGATTGTTTTTTCAGGTTCACAACAGCTTAGGGTGTTGAATAACTCCAAACATTACTGTTTTTATCTGTAAAAAAAAATAATTTGACTAATTTCTTTTATATATTCTGACTAGTCTTAGCAGACAGGAAAAGGGGACAACCCGTGATTGACCATTGTATTCATCACCTTGAAGGGAAAGTGAACACTACGTGAGGTGAAGGATGTGGAGACACGTTACCTCCATGTCTCTGCCATTTCGGGGGGTTGGGAGGTTCAAAAGCTGTCACAGACGTGGTGAGAGAAGCCATGCAGCAATACACCATCAATTTCAGACACGTGCTCACTCTCTCAGCCCAGCTTGAACACTGACTGAGCCTCTGCGCTCATATTATTGTAATTATTATTATTATATGTGTCATTGTGTAGCCTGATTCATGTTCAGGGTGCACATATCTAAAGTGCGTGTACGCGCGTGTGTTGCCACATACAAGGGGAGATGCAGAGAAAGAGAAAGCATCAGTACCACACACATGTTCTGTTTTCTTCCTCCAAACCATCTCCTACCTCCGCAGACAACCCGCAACGCCTGTAATTAAGACGAATGTCTTAATAGTGATAATGACCGGAGCTTCTGGATTTCTGCACACAAGGAGAAAACTGCGGGTTATGGCACTGACGGTACCCGCATTGCATCACGGACACGACACCCGGTACCCCGCTGTCTCCCTCCCACCTTAACTGGAGCCGAAGAGGAGACTGTAGCATCTTGTCCAAGAGTTTCTTTGAGTGGCTGACTGCTGTCGCTCCCGGTCTCCAAAGCCAGCGGCTCCCTGTGCGCTGCTCTGGAGGCGCAAAGCCGGTAATTACGCGCCGTGTTGACAACTTTGGCGCGGTGCTATATGGATTGCGCATCAGCAACAGGCCAGTCAATGGGATCTAGTGAGCTTTCCCTTCGGTGAAGCGGAGTGTGATCCCACCAGAATCATCAGCAGCTTTACCTCAGCATCGATTAAGTGTGCGCGGCAACCTGTAGCTATGTGCCCTTTAATTCGGTCATTGTTCCGCTGAGGCGCAATGGAGGGACGCAGCTGACGGTTTTCAATCTGTAGCCCGAGGAGGAAAAATAAAAAGAGAAGGAAGGCAGCTCCAGGGAAAACTGTAAGTACGCTGCGTCCTGACAAGATGGATCACGGTCTCATGTCTTTAAAGTGTCAGATTTATGCCTATCTACTGAACTTTGTCCATACCTGGCTCAAGGGCAAATGGATATCCATCTGGTTTAATATGTGTTTGCTGGAATTCTGGAGTTATTATTGTTATTTTCAGATACTATATTTCTGTAGTATTTCTCTACCAGCTGCAGTCAACAGGAATAAATGACAATTGAGAAACTTGCATCAGAAAATCAAAAGGGGCACAGGTGGTTTCACATCTTCTTCTTCATCAAGGACTCAAGGTCCTTGTAGCACTGTACATGTGTTGCTGTGAAATGTGTGTGCGCAGATGTATTCCTCTGTGTTACACTACACTACTTTTATGCAAAAAAATATTTTCCCTACAATGGCACAGAAATAAGTCAAAGTTACATGAACCTAAACCAAGTGCTTTAAATCATTGTCATATAAAGTGACTCTGTAGACGATGAGCTCCTTTAACACACTGTCATGAACAGGGCAGAAAAAATGTTATTTGTTTTTGTTTGTTTGCATACGCTCATGCGAAGGCTGGCCTCCACGCAGAGGTGCGTGGTGTATTTCTAAAGAATCCTGTTGAGGTGGAGGGATGTGGGTCAGCGTGCTGATGCTTGGGGCTGCAGATCACCCAGTTCCTGTGATGCCGGGGGCCACTGTACCTCTGTTTCTCTGTGGCGGACAACCCCCCCGATTTAAATGAAGCTGGTGACACTCTTCACCCTTAGTTAGGGGATTTTAGTTGAAGCCCAAGGTGCGTATGAACCCAAAGTGCACGGAGAACAGGATCTGTGAATGAAACTGTGTGTTTTTGGGGTGAATTCCCTCAGTGGTCTCTGATGCCCTGGTTCATTCTGGTGCTTGTGGTCCATTTTTTTGAACTGGTTGCCTTGCCAACAGCCAATCAGCTGCAGCCTTGTGCAGGACTGTTATGTTTGGCAGCCAGTCAGAGGCTCTGACTCCCTGAGGAATTTAGTCTTTTAACCTGTAGAGAGAGTTTGATATTCACATGGACACTGGCCTGTGACCACTTAAATGATTTGAAGCAGTGTAAAGCTTGAATTCATTGATGAACTGATGCTTGGTGGTTTATTGGTGTCATTCACAACAATGCGGGTGAGATCATTTCACCTGAGAAAATCTAAATGTGTTCCGTCCAACTTAAGGAATATTGGAAATGTGAAGCATATTTGGCTCCTGACAAAACAGCAACTCTGTGGAACAGTGGAAAAGGAAAGGAAGGAACCTTTATATTTCAGGTGTGAGGCTCACTTGGCACTGCATCTTTCAGCGCAATAGATTTTGCTGCCAGCGAGTAGCACCTCCGAAAAGCCTTTAGTTAAAGCCCAGAGAGATGAGCTCATGTATTATAATACACGTGTCATCTCAGGAAAGGAACTGAAGTGTAACAGGCCTTTGTGGGTGAGGTTTTAGAGATGGCTAGAAGCTGTCCCGAGAAGTGCTCTAGCAAACAGAAGCACACATAAACTCCAAAAGGAGGTTTTACGGCACATCGGAGGAGCAATAAGCGAGTAAAACACATTGAAAATTGATTGTTGTGGTGCCCATGAGCAGCGCACTTCACTGTGAATCTCTCCGTACGGGGATGTTTGGCAGCTGGTAAGAGGTGGTTTTTCAAACAGCCTGAACTGTTCTGTGCTGTTCATGTAATGCACAAGTGCGAAAGCCTGGAGAGGTGGACAGAGACGGACAACTTAACAAGTGGACAGTTCAAGCATTTAGATGTTCTTTATCGCAGTGTTGCTGTCGTTCACGTCATCTCTCAGCCTAACGGTCCATCATTCGTTAGTCACTTTCCCTCTGGTTCATATTGCATCAACATGAGATTTTAAATTTTCAGTGTGCATTGCACCAGCATTACAGAGGATTCCTTGTGGGGAGTTGTACAGTCACATGCTTTCTATGGCTTTAGAAGTCGCTCTCTGAAGTCAGAGAAAGAGAAAGACATGGAAATTAAGCAGGCTGGGAGGCTCTAATTAAGAGCACTGTTAAGTCACATTATGCAATAAGAGCCATTTCTTTTTACCAGAAACATGAACATCAGAACCTCTAGAGAACACATTGTTAATACTAAAATGTTGAGACAGCATTTGAACATCACTAACCTACAAAGAAATACAGGGGGAATAAAGTAATGACCTCTAGAAAGAATATCTGAAATGAAATCAATACCTTGTCCACAAAGCCATCAGACATTACTTAATCACTGTTCACTTGTGTGTTAATTCTGTGCATTCAGCAGGACTTACTGTTGGAAGCTAAATGTGCCATAGAGCAGAGACACCATCCTTTGATGAATTATGTTTATGTAATTGACGAACCCGTAAACCTAAACCCGCCGCCCTGCGAATTACTCATCACACTTGATCAATCCAGTGATGAGTCAACCCAGGAGCAAAGGGCAGCTGAGCCGTCCAGAAAAACCACGCAGGGATAAAACAACATGGCCTGCACATTAGGACTTGACCAGTCATTTATTCCACTTACACGTGCACCCACACAGAACGTCGTCAAGTGGACTAACTCCAGAGAGAGAGCCGGCAGCACAGTGAGAGTGGAGGAGGGAGGCGGTGTTTTGCAGTGAAGCCAGCGCTGCTGCTGCTGCTGCTGCTGCTGCTGCTGCGAGGCGACATCTCATCTGGCGCGCACATACATACACACGCGCGCACACGCGCACGCGCGCGCACGCACAGACAGACACAGCGCGGCGGCACCATGCAGGAGGTGTACGGCCACACGAAACCTGTTACACACGCGCACATGTGACGGCAGCCAGGTCCTCCCACGCTGATTAATTGGCGGGCGACATGAGAGTCTCGGATCGGTCGCATTAATGAGGATAATGCGACAATGGTGAAGGACAAGGCCGAAGACCGGACGCTTCAGTACCAGCAAACTTTGGTGAGTTTTGTTTGAGCTCATAGATGATGTTTGAGTCATGTGTCTGGCGTGTGGGGGGTTTATGGATGGTGTGGCTGGAGATCGGAGCTGCAGCTGCTGACCACTCAGCTGTGTCCTGTGTGAGGACAGGGGGAGACTGTGTGCAGCTCTTTATTCTATACTTTACAGTAAGAAATCCGAAATGATACTGAGGGATCTTTTGCATTCTTCTTACTTGTGTGTGTCCCACCTTCCTCCCTGGTGTTGCCGCCTCACTGCGCTTCAAATCCTTCACCTTGATCCACAGGTGTCGAATCAATCTCAGCACCTTCACTTTCACAATTAGGTCTTATCTCCTTATTTCACCAAACCGTGTCAGATTAATTTGCTCAGCTGGAATAAATACATACAGGGCTATCTATGATCAATTGATGTATGGCCTAATGAGTCCTTATTACGATGGTAATATCCTTGATATACAAGATTAAACCCCTAACTCTGCTTACTGAGATTGAATGCATTCCAGTCGTGTCCTCTGTCTCTCTTATCCCCCCTTATTATTTCTCCTGCAGATCTTGTCTCTGCTTATGCTGTCATTTTCCCCTCAGCCCTTCCTGTTTGTCAGAGCAGCGCCCTTCTTCTCATGAACTAAAACTGGTGTTTTTGAATGTTAATTGCTTCATGCACCAGTTTTCCCCCCTCGCGTCGTCACAGGAGTGGCAGTGATACCCTGGAGCACCTCACACAGGGATGTCTATATTCGGATAAAGGGACAGACAAATAGTCGGTCAGGCACATCAGATTTAATTGTCCCTGCTCCCTCATTTATGTCTCTGTGACTACAGTCATTTCACACTTTGTCCACCCTGCCAGTCAATCTCCATGCAGCCATGTTGGGCCCAAGTGGTAACAGAGGTGTTTTTCCGCTCTTGTTGGTGCAAAAATCGAAGCCTTGCTGTGTCTCGGTGTAAAGATCAATAGCAATGTAAAATGGCAGCCCAGGTCTCCAAGGATTGGACTGTTGTCTGCTCCCTCCCTCGCTCATCTGAGCATCTGACCATAGCGCTTAGATCAATGGCTTTATCATTCATTCCCTACGCGGCAGTCAAGTGCCCAAAAATAGATGCATGTGTGTGTTTGTGTGTTTCTGCACATGTAAGCGATTGTGCTGCTTGTGTCCTTAGACTTCCTAAGTACAAAGTGGCAGCACTATTTATCAAATGCCTTCCCTCAGGTGAAACAAAAGCATGTGTGTTTCCCTCTTGGAAAACCGAATGACATTCAGAGATGGATACTAACCAACAACGTTTAAATCAGATAAGGGTCCTTGCTGGTGTGGCTGTAGTCTAAAATTGGATTCTTGTGTTGACAAAAGGATCCTCTGTGTTTCATTGTTTGCCGTCGGCCAGATTCAGAGGATTTTCAGACATTCATTTGCTTGGATTTTGGCAGAACAGAAACACTGGTGCTGTAGCAGGACGGCGCAGATGACATGGAGCTGATAGAGAGAAAAATGGAGATCTGCTCGATAATTTCTCCAGGAGGAAGCAGCACAGAAATGTCACATCATCGTGATTTCTCTCCAGTATTTATACGTCGCTGGAAATAAACTCGTTCAACAATCTGCGACTGATTGACTTGTATTTGCCAAGAATATGGAATAAAAACAATGTAGCTGGAGTTTCACAGTCAGTGAGCGGTGCTGTGATGTGGGTTTCATATAAATTAGGTAAAGACTAAATCATAACCGTTAAATTGGGAAGCTGTGTACTTACATGTACCTCTGTGGAGAATCAACTAAAAAGGAAACAGTATTATTTGGTGTGTAAATAATACATATTATCCACATATTGTGCATCGCTGCTTTATTTTCAGTCACAGCAGTGGGAGAGATTTCCTGGAGATTTCTTAGAAAGCATTTTGCAATCCTCACTAAAGTCCCAAAGGCAATACTAAAAGTGAGAGTAAACAGACTATTTATAACCTTAAGATTCTCATAAACAAAGCAGCTTGAATGAACTCGGATCTTTATTTTAGGCAGCAGTCATTGTTTTGTGTCCTGCGTAGAGATGCAGGAGAGATGCAGAAGAGTGCCTGTGAGCGGTGACTGACAGCTAGAGAGCCACCAGGGTCCGGTGCATGGGTCACTGACTTCTACTACTGCTGTCAGTTGCAGTGCATGCTGGGACAGCAAGCGGTGGCTGTCTGGCTCCTCAGCCTCTCATGGGATGGGGCGATGGAGCAGGTAAATTGGAGGCTGGTCCGAGACTGAAAAGAAAAGAAGGCAGACAGTGTTGTGGTGACTTGGTTGATGAAGTGTTGCACCCCTTCATCAAAACAAACATTTTTCGAGGGTGTGGGAGGTCTTGATGTGTCATACAGTCTGCATGAGTGCATGTGATTTCTCTTTTCAGATGCGTAGGCAAGTTTGTTCCATAGATATTTCATGTGCATTTAGAAAATTGGTGTGTGTGTGTGTGTGTGTGTGTGTGTGTGTGTGTGTGTGTGGGAGATTATGTACTGCACCTACGCACAATACTTGCCCACAAATCTGTGCTTAAATAACTGTGTGGTCTCTGTCAGAGCAGATGTTAGACGCAGCATGTTCATGTCCCTCCAGCAGCAGGAGGCTGGAGGATCTGGGTGCTGCAGGGATCAAAGTCAAGATCCACCTGAAGAGGAAAAGGCTTCCACCAATACCTCCCCTACCCCCACAGCCCATCTGCACCTCAGGGCTCTGCAGCACGGCAGAATTGTTATACAGTACAGCACACATGCTGTAGGCATCTGTGTGTTTGATTCTGAGCAACCTGCTGCACTTACTATCAAGACACAGCACTGAGAAGACCCAATTCTCACTGGTCCGTATCTTTTTCCATATGTCTGTGCAGGATAAATATTTAAAGCCACACTGCTGCAACATCTTTATGGAAAATGTGCATGTAGTGGTGCAGCGGAGGAGGAGATAGTCTTTTGTTCTCTCGGTGAGACAAAGTATTGGCAGCAGCTTGTCCAAATAAAATTATTTTATTGAAAGGTTAACATAACATACATTTATATCACATTTGGTCTTTTCTACATATCCTATGTGCAATTTGTAAGGCTATAGTCACAACTGTACACACTGTTAGCCTGCACAACCAGCACAATCTGCAGAATTCAGATTGCCGATTGAACAGTAGTGCAGTGAGAGAGTCCACACAAACCTGGACTCACAGATATATTTTGCCCGCAGAGAAGTTTGATTGGTCAATACGAGCATGCTGTTTGCAGTTTGTGCATTACCACCACCATTCAGCAGCGTTCTCACACCTCTTATTAGGATTTGGTGCAGCTATCATGAGACCGCCTCCCCGTTCACAGATATTTGAGTAGATCTATTACCTCAGTATTTCTCTCTTCCTCTGTCACCGTTGTTGAGAGCACGCACACACACACGCGCGCTGTCTCTTTAGGGGGATCTAGTTCCTCATACTCAGCATTCTGTCCGTTCTCTCACACTGAGGCTGGCTTGAGTCCATTTCAGGTCCTGTCACTTCCAAATAGTGCTGCTACCTGCAGACCACTGAACGAGCCACTGCAAAGACAGAAAAAATCTAATAATCTAATTTAATTGACTCTTAAAATAGACCATGCTCTTCACTGAATAGGATGTGTTCAGGAATAGAATAATTATGTGATCAAAAATGTAATATATGTGTATTATTACCATCATATCTATTGCAAAACCAATCAAACATGTAGGCATAATATTTTGCAGTATAATGCAAAAATAGTAAGTGTGAAATAAACAGTGGCCTAAGAAGTACTTAGATCATTTACAGTACAATCAAACAAGATCTTATAAAATACAGACCTTCCTATTATTAATTTATATTAATATTACTATATGATTTACTTCATATACTATATATAAATCTAAAACTTGTTAACCCACACCCATATTTTCAACTATTATTCTCATTCTTTGAAAGTCATCTATAATTATTTAAGAATAGGTTGAGTGTTATGAATAATTCTGTTAATTGACTCCTCAGTTAATAATAAAATAGGTTCAGCTCCTCTGTCAAATACATGACATAGAGTAAAAATATGCACTTATGAAATAATGATCACTGTCGTTCAGAGTTGCCGACTGTTGAGCAGGTGAAGTTGTGTATTCAGTGAGTGTCCCCCGTCCCCAAATGATGAAGACGTTTAATTAAAAGGAAAGTTGATTATTTTTGTTAGAATTAGATTCATACAATGGTAAATAGATTATAATTCAAATAAGTGACTCAAAAGTAGTAGTTACAACTACAGTACTTAAAATGTTACAGAATGAAATGTTGATGTTAATAAAATAATTTATTTACAGTCTAGGTTCACAAACCCATCAGCGTAACAGGAGGACTGAAGGTCTTGGGCTTATTGAGTATTCTGATCTGTCAACCTGCAATGCTTAGTTTAAACCTGTTGCAAATGTGATCCCTGTGGATGAGTGTCATGATGTACGCAAACATCGCCTCTTCTCTGACACTCTCGCAGCGTGATGCTCCAGTCTCTCTGACACCGTCCTCCAGCTCCTCCGTCGTTTGCGCCGCTTTCCGCGATTTCTATTAATATGTCAGATTGTGTGACAGCATCGTTGTCCTTTTGCCTGTTTACCTCGCCCTGAGTGTTTGTGTCTGTGAGGTGTGACTGGTAAATAGCTGAAAGCAGCCTCTGCTACCTGTATTAATGCAAAGGCAGACAGCGGCATGAGTCAAATTTGTCACTTCCTCCTCTAATTCAGTTTTTAATCTTGTCTCTGGAGGCCACAGGGCTCAGATTAGCAAAGTACTTTAGTCCCCCTGTTACTCCCCCGGTCTCATCAATACACACTCAGCACGTGCTTAAGTAATCACACTGCTACAACAGTGTGTAGGCGTATAAGGGTCTAAAACATCCATCTTTCCCTCTGCAGCCATGATTCCCTGCGCTCTCACACACTACAAAGACAAAGAGATTAAAATCACCTTATGAATATGAATGAATTATAAGCAGCGAGGATAAAAGTTATAGATGTTCAAGGCTTCTTCATTAGTGTGTCAAATATTTGTCCTTGCTGTCTCCTCACAAAGAATAAATTATCCGTCAGTGCCTTGGGATTTGCTGAATAATAGAGACCTTCTTATCTCATCTGCTGTACTTGGCTCGCACATGGCTTGACTTAGAACGGTGTCAGAGTGAGTGACGTAGCAGTGAAGTGGGGGGTCTTACGCAGAAGAGAGTTGGTAGACATGTGGCGCTCTCCGCTTGTGAAAAAGTACAGTAAGTAGAGATGTTGAGTTAAGTGTTACAGCAGAGAAGCTGGTAATAACGAGTACAGCGTCCTGGTTAATAGACATTGGAGAACAAAACTATATCAGCTCTCCTTTTTAAAATAACGTATATAAGTAACATAAAATAGTTCTATATGTCCTTTAAATTCAGATCAAGAACATATAACAGAGGAGCTGACAGAGCATTTTACAGGAGCAGAGACTTCTGTGTTCTTAAGCTAAGCTAATATCAGCATGCTTATGGTCTACTAATGGTGTTGCTTTGATATAATGGGATTCGATGTACCAACAATACCGCACCTTTGTGTTTTCCCAACTCTGTGACTGCCAGCAGGGGGTTAGTTTTTTAACATTTTCAGGGCTTCATCACATCCATTAAACAACAGGAGGTGTCGTTCCATTCATTCATTTGCAGGCATAACATCTAATATTAAAGTATTGATATATATTATAAAACAGTTACATTCAAATTTTTATAATAAAAGCACATTAATCAATAAGGTTAAAAGTGCAGTGATGAAGATACAGAGAATCATCATCAATCTGTTCTCATAGTCTCACTTTTTGACCACGAGGCCACTGTTTCCAGAGGGAAAGCTTTAAAAACCTGATCTACACCCTCTGCTCAGCATCCATCAGTTAGTGAGCCGCAGGTGAACAGAGCTAAAAGACATCAGTACAAGGATGCACCATGTTCAGCTGACTGATGCCTTGTTGTCAGAGCTGCTGTTTGACTTTACATAAGCTTTTCTTATTTCCAGTAGTTACTCTGGGATGATGGTCAGTGTCTGATCATCCAGATGAATTTGAAGTTGAATTGTCTTTCAGTTTTTAATTAGACTCAAACACATTTACTCTTTCTGTCTGACGTGGCCTAAGGTCGGTAGTTTAATTCTTATTTACCCCTGGCTGTATGTTGAGCTTGGACAAGATGCTCTGAAGTAGAACAATTTCCCTAACAGGATCAATAAAGTCTTTTATGTGTAGATGTGCAGGACTTGAACTGGTTTGAATGGTTGTGATGTGGGAGTTAAACTGACTAATGTGGGTGCAGACGTTGCTCATGTAGGAGGTAAACTGGTTACAGCTCATTTAACCCACTGGAGGCCACCTGTTGCTCTCCCAGGGGGCCTGCTGGCTGCTTTCACACAGGCCCAAGAAAGAAACACTGACAGACCCCGTTTACACTCCTGGTGGGAGTTTGTCTTGTGCAGGTGGTGGGACTGTGCGTGTCTACACTGTAGTTGTGGGTGTATTAAATCTTGAGAGCAAAACACACAGAGATCCAGAGGGAAAGCTGAAAGTCAGTGTCGAGATCATGAAATATACTGCAGTTACTATTTCTGTTTTATATAGAAAATACTAGCGCAGCCGGAATGATGCAATGATGATCTTTTGATGAAGATGAGCTGCCTCCTATGCTGGTATCATTTTTTTGGTTTTCATACTTGGGTTGGATCCTTCTTTCCAAATGTGAAAACAATGTTTTCTTTATAACATTTAGCAAGTGTACAGGGTGTCCTGTAGAGGTGCATAAATTAACAAACAGTAATATTTAAAAATTGGCTGAATTCCCTGGCTGCTTCGTCAGCTTTAATGGCCAAATACACGTGTGAGGAACTTGACAAACATATAACGATGACAAAGCTGAATAAATATATAAACACTGATTATTATGACTGAACAAGTTCATGAGGAGGACGGACACATATTGGCTGCACTACAGCTCTGTAGTTTTATAGCGTGAACTTTATAATAAGGCTGAATGCATCACTTAAACAGGAACCAAACTGAAACTAATCACTGCAGGACATTATTATGATCATATGAATGTGCTGAGTGTACTTAATGAATCACACTTCAACAGTGACGCCACAGTGTGCAGAAACTATATTGGTTAGTATCAAGTGATTCCCGCTGTGTTCCTCTCGTGTCCTGGGGTGGCTAATAGGGGAAAAGGTATATCATTTATTATAATGACTACACAGAGCTTTGTGACAGGTTTTTGTTCACATGTTTATTTCTCCAGTCACTTTCTAATAAAGCCAAAAGCCAGAATAAGAATTTGTTATGAGTATAAATTAAACTGTATAATGACACCGCTTCACATTTGAACGCCTTACTGAGTTTTAGGAATTAGGCTGACCACTGCGGTGTGAAGGGTGTGTTGTCTTTGCATCATAAAGTCAACACAGCACAGGAATACTAATGCCAATAACATTTCTTTATTTCAGTTGTAGCTTTAAAGGATAGATCCACTTTTTTTTCCTGTCTACATGTACAGTAAAGCAATTTTCTGGTCTCTGCAGTTGTTCCAGTTGTGCAGATTTTCCATGAAGAGGTTCCTTCTGAGAGTAATTTTCATGCATCATACAGAAAAAAAGACATGTCCTTCGGCCGGTTTAGACATGTAGAACAATTGCTGTGACCAGGAATTCCAGTTACAGTGACCATATGGACATTCTGGTTGTTTATCAATCTGGATTTTCTGACCCAGAAACTGGTCACATAAGGT
>JAUMHF010000009.1:9344087-9402831 GCA_032359275.1 Microctenopoma steveboyesi | reverse complement strand
CAGTTACAGTGACCATATGGACATTCTGGTTGTTTATCAATCTGGATTTTCTGACCCAGAAACTGGTCACATAAGGTAGAATGTGGATTGAACCTAATCATGCCTGAATACTAGTGGTTTTCATACAGTGAAACATTTGCTTAGTTTTCATTTAATTTGCATTTCTCCAACATTTAGCATTCAACACTCCCTGCTTTACATGCACCACTTGCTTTATTGATTAAAGAATTTCAACCAGTGGCAAATCCCGTTTGGATTTTACTCTAACGTGTTTATGTCCACAAAGCAGCTGTTAGCATTCACCATTTCACACCTATATTGGCAGAGATTTTGCTCTGTCCATTATAGAAAAGGCCACCGTCGGAAAATGATTTACAGCAGCATCTTGCTTAAATGCTTCACAGCAGGTTTGGGGTTAAAGTGGAGGGATACGAGCATCCTGACAGCATGGTCCTCTCTGTTCGTCAGCCAGAGTGAACCCATTCGGCTGCTCTGCTTTCCCGCTGCACCTCCTGCTCATGCGAGCAGAAAGACTAAGTCTGGGGGAGTCGTGATGCCCATCTCAATGAAGTGGGGGTGGGGTGGGGGGGGGGGGCGGGGTTGGTGTAGGACAAAAGGAAAGGAGGTGGTGTGCAAAGCAGTGGAGGGGAGAGGTTGCAAGTTGTAGCATACACAGAAGCCTAGAGGGGCTGCTATGAAAAAAATAAAAGTGTAAGAGAAGGAGAAAGGACGTAGACGAGCAGCGAGACCGGAAGAGTCGTGATGTTCATCTTAATGTGACTGTGGCATTCTAGAAAGGTGTTTAAGAGGGGTAGAAAAAAAAAAAGTTTGAATCACATTCATGCCTTTGACTGCTAAGCTCAACATTCAACTAGCAGGGCATCATTTTCCTCTGCCGTTTATAATGCATATACTGAGGTTTAGGTGTGCAATCACATTCAGAGCCTTCGACTGACGTACTCCGTTGTAATAAAACCCAATTTGTCAGCACAAATCAGAAAGGGGTTGTGTTACTAGCGCAACACTGCTACAAAATAAAAATCTACCTCAGCAAAAATGTAAAGAAAACGACCTTCAAATATTAATACAGACATCTGTAAGTGTGAGCCTTTATTAAAAGTCATGACTAGTGGATAGTCAGGTCTGCGACATGGCGTTTGGAGTCGACGTAGTCCGCTGCTCGGTCAGAATGACCTCGTTGCTTGAGACTAGAGCCCTCTGGTTTGAGAGAACTTTGCGGGCTGCAGCTACTGCTCTCCCTGCAAGAGAAGGAATTCACTCCAGTCACTCGTTCCTAAGTAGCAATCTGCATTAAGTTCAGAAGAGATCAGAACCGACAGCAAAATCATTTGTCAAAGTGAGTGAAAGAATGCTGTGACTTAATGAGGCTCTCGTAATCGCTAAACTCTTGGTTGCAGAGCTACTCACGTTTCCGGTGACACGGCTGCTCACAAGAGTTTGTGCTGCTGGGATAACATATTGCTGTAGCGCAGTGGATGAACACCTGAGGAGCACGAGAGTTGCATATTTGAACAGGGGAAGGACAGTTACATCTGCCCAATTAATAGAACCAATGCGAAAAACCTGACCCTACCGTATCTTTCTGAGGGGCAAAAGTGTTTGGATCTACAAAGGCAAACATCCTCATGATGAAGCGTTTGTAGTGGGTGGGGTAGAGAAGCTCAGAGGAGTCATCCACAGGCACTACTGTGGTCAGAAAATGGTCATCGTTGTAGGGACATCTGGAGACAAGCAGAACGTGTGTTCAGAGAACTACAGTCTGAATATTACAGTGCTTTCACAAGCCACATTTACATTCTTGTACCCGTTAACGAGAAGGTCCCACTGTGGGAGGCTGAGAGGATTTGGGTTTGATGTGGCCCAGCAGTGCTCCAGGTTCAAGATTAGGTTTGGGTCTGCTCGCTCCAGGAGGCGCACCTCAACATACACGGGTTCCCGGAGCACTTTGGTGACCGGGTAGTCTGCTGGAGTGTAGAAGGAGCTATACGCTGCCTCTTCTGCAAGTAAAACAGAGCAGTTCTAGATCAAAACATCGAAGGTTCTGCAGCAGCTAGCATTGTTGGCGCTTCACATTCCTAATTAACTACCCATTATACATCCTTTTGAGTAACACTGTCCATTGCCCAGTCTGAGCTCTACTCTGACGGGTCCTGCAGCAGCAACCGACAGAGGAGGAGGAAGATCATCCACCTCCAACACAAGAGCCTCCACAGCTGTACCAGAATATCTGCACTGAAACAATAACCTGTTGGGAGAAAGCAGATTCCTGACTTGCCAGGAAGCGTCAGAGACACACAAAGACAAAGATCAGTTTTACAGTAACTCACTCAAAATGACTGTCCCTGGTAATTGATCCTCTGGGGCCAATTCCTACTTCATACGAGGAGGACATGTGGTTCTCGTACACAATGAAACCATCTTCCTCCTGTCGAACGAGTGTGTGTTGACTTCAATCTTTGACGGCAATTTGCAGCTTATCTAGTCAAGTTGTTCAACATTGAAGCAGTCTCTTTTTTTTGTGTTCTCATATTCATTGGACAGATATTGACTGGAAATGTGTGCAAGCAAAATAGTGGCGTTGTGCATTAGTTGTTGCATCCCGTCATCGAGTCGCAAAATTCGTCGCAACAAAAAAAAAACAAAAAAACAATTGAAGCAACTGTCGCTGAAGTATTGCGCAACAACCCGACTCACCTTGACTGTAGTACCACATGCAGTCACAGGAAACTGGAAGATGACAAACGTTGGCGTGTCATCAACGGGACTACACGACGGGTCATCCGATTCAAGCAGGCTGACTGAATGAGTGTCCAAGTGGGGCAGAGTGGCTTCTCGAGCCAAGACCATCACAAACTGACCATCCCTGGTACACTGCACAGTCACTAAACGAGAAAAGAACGGAGGCGGAAGTCGTGCTCGAGTTTCACAACTTACCCATGAAGTGTTTGTATGAAGGCCACTAGAAACTACATTAGAGAGCACAGGTACCTGCTTTCCCATAGTAGCACTGCTCCCCACTGAAGCAGCAGTTAATGTTTTTACACTGCTCAGCAGTGATATCCGGAGTCCCACATCGGATCTTCTCACCATCATCCACCTGGCACTTATCGAAGGGAGCTTCAGGTGGAGGGACCTTTGGTTGTTGAGGCAGCTGAGCAGAAAGAAGCACTGTATTGTAACACTGGGTAGTAACAGCACAAGCTAAAACCACCACAGCACCAAACAGACACTTAAAAAGCTCCATTATGGGCTTTATTAGCTACACACTAGCAAAAACTGCAACAACACCTCAGCTGCGAACACAGGCTTTATACATGATTGATTCTGCTAAGAACTCCGCCTCTGATTGTTAGGAGTCAACTGTGCGGCAGCCCTGCAGAGCTAATCAGCAAGGAGCTGACAGGTGGAGCTTATTGTCTGCTCATCTGTCTGAGAAGAAGTCATTACACGACTGTTGAGTCAAAGCTGAGTGTATGTTTTTTTCTTCACAGACTGGAGAAAGGCTGTGAAATATATGGAGCTGTGAGTTGCAGGCGGTATATTTTAAAACCCCTGCCCTGTTTGCTCTGGGCTGGGGCTTTATTTTGTTTGCAAAAGCTGACTCTGACTCCACACTACACATATTTTTAAAAGGAAAAAAATGCTCCAGGACTCTCTCACTTTTTGTTGCCTCCCACTTGCAGTACCTGTATAAAAGTTATTTTTTCCTGTCTTTTATGTGCACAGATGTATGGGCGATACACCCAGGAGCTGGGAGTGTATGCCAAGGAGGAAGCAGCCCGCCTACGGGATGGAGGAGTGCGGGATGGCAGAGGAATGCGGAGGAACACCAGCATTCGCAGCCGTGCTGCAGACCTGCTGGAGTATGAGAAAGACCCCTGTGCAAAGTGTCAGTGTAAGTGGTGATCATGAAAGTAACCCATTATCTTCTTTAGCATGCTCTCAGGAACATGTGCAGGTAACGTAGTACCTGTCCTGAAGGTCAGACCACAGTTGTTTGATTTGCACTAACAAAGATGATTTGCTGTGTGTGTGAGTGAGAGAGTGCAGAGTGCACCACTCTAGCGAGCATGAAAGTTTGTGTGAAAACACTGCCTTCTTTAAAGCACAGCAGACTGGCTACTTGACACAAGGGAGCGGGAGAAGATGTGAACACGATTAAATGTGACTGATCAGAGCAGTGACCTCCAGAAACTGAACTGTCAGTGCCAGACAGAGACAGCCCCCTCTGCTGGCTGCCAGTGGCCCATAGTTCAGTGTTTGTGCGCAGAGGGATGTTGACTTTGCAGCGTGAGTGAGTTTGTGTGAGCAGATCTCTGATCAGAACTGTCAGACTACTTTACGTCTAGTCCTCCCGGAGGACCTCGGATAAGGATGTGGCACCAGACGAGATCTCCTCCTCAGACTGATGCACTCAACAAAAGTAGATTCTGTGCCTTTGTATCCCCTCCAAATGTTCTTATTTATACTTTAAGTCATGGTGGATGCTGGAATCTAAGGCCTTACTTTGCAAGTCAGCAGAGCAAGTATGCATTTGTTAAAGGGTCACTTCACCCAAATCTAAATTAGAACTCCACACAATAGGTGCAGGAGTATTGTTTTAAATTATTGATGTAAATAGGGTGGTCAAAATATTACACACATCTCCTAATATAATATAAAAAATAACATTTTAGCATGACTGCACCACCTGCCGTGACCACAGTAAGAATAATATAGCAGCATTATCACCAGACAGTTTCAAAAAAGCTGTGTCTTTTCAACTTCACTGTAAAAGTAGAGTTTCTGTATTTGATTGTATGGGGTTGTACAGGTGTACCTAATAATGTGGCCAGTGAGGGTTTGTTGTTTGCTTTATGTGCAATTTGGTTAGAGCAGAAATGTGTAGCTGATTAGTTGGTGTGTGCCATATCATGTAAAACTAAATTACTTAATCATTTGTTTGATATCTTTTTATATACATCTTTTCTTAAAATTAAAATCCACTGATCCACATCTTGAATGTGATAATGTGCTGGTTTATGTAGCTCTCTATTAAATTTAAACACAAAAAGATCAGGCCTTAAATAGTAAAATGTGTAACGCACCGAATCCATCAGATTATCGAGAATAGTTTCAGTTTTAAGTCTTAATCCAGCCCCTACTGAGATATAAATGTGTAAAGTGGGGGAGGTGTTATATTATGTTTAGTGAGTATGGTATAGTGATGATAAATAATAGGTTTCTTATCTAGAACCAGGAGAGCTTGTTTATGCAGGGATTGTTATTTTATCAGGGGTAAGAGACAAGTGGTTATTGTGCTGTGAGTGGTAAAATGATTGCATGGAAAGTCCTATTATTGATGGAGAAAATAACAGATATTCTTACTTCTCAGCAACAATTAAATGTGTAAAGCTTTTAACATGCACACAGTGTTTGACAACCTCACTAAACTGAAGAAGAGAGAAGGAGTTGGTTTTCACACGTGCTTGCACGAGAGAGCCAGCGTGGCCGTTCTCCAGGCTCCATCTCTGCCTCTTTGCCCTTGTGACTAGTGATCTGATTAAATCTCGATACATTGCACTACACGCGAAAGCTGCACTACATCAGGCCAGCCTCGCTCGGCTGCTGTAATGGAAGCCATTTAAAACAATCACACTCAGATCAGGAGCCAGTCGGAGTGATTTGTGTGCTCGTAGATCAAGAGGTGTTTGTATTTTAAGGTTTGCCTTTAGATAGACGTTCAGGCTGCTCTGTCTTGTTTGGCAGTGTTTGAGCAGAGCACCTTTTGGATTTGGTGGAGGTGGGAGTTTTATTGTTTACCTCTCCTATATCTGTGTGTGGGAACATCATCTCCTGCGTAGATGGACTGTAAGTGTGTGCTTCGGTGCAGATCTGTAACTGGTGCCGCAGCTTTTGAACAGGGCAGCCTACACAGGTGGCTAAAGCCCCTACTGGCGGTCGTGATGCAGAGCTAAAAAGCCTCAGTTTATTTTGTTTCATGGACTGAATGTGTAAGAGATTTTATAGCTACTGTTACTCTGTTTTCTGTCTACCACTTACTCCATGGATCAGCATTCGTGTATTACGTCACCGGTTACATCAGCCTGAAGGGTCACGTCTTTGATTGCGCAGCCTTATAATAAAATAATATTGTGTATCATTATATTGTTGGTTACAGCTTCTATGTGTCAGGTGGTGTCATATAGGACTAGCCAGGGTGGAGAAAGTGTCTGTTATTGGGTGTGATTTTTTTTTTTTTATTATGGGATCTGAAGAAGACATCTGTGGATGCCACTGAGGCTGCGGATGTGAGCGAGAGCCAAGATGCACATGGAAGTATGCAGCTCTGCAGGTGCCAAATAACATGAGTGTGCTTCTGCGAGAGCAGGAGTTGTGAGGATGGGATTTTATCCAGCTCCTCTCACATAGGAATGAATGTCCAGTGAACTGTGAAATAAAAAAAATATATAAATCCTGTCAAAACCATAGCAGTCTAATCTGCACTGCTATTTATTTCTTCTGATGTGTGTCCGCTCTGTGATTATTCTGTATTCATACTCCACGTGTACGTTCTCTGTTGGCCGCATGCCATTTAGCAGGTGGCCCGGCTGCCAGGCTGCTTGCCACGTTATGCACACAGTTGTGCCCCACCTCTCCCGGCAGATTCAGCATCCCACTGTGACCTGAATTCCGCACTAGAAAGATTGCTCCAATGTCGGACTTTTACCTTTTCATGTACGAGTTTATTCCTGAACATAAGTTACTGTGCATTATCTATCTAATCGGTTCTAACTGCAGATGAAAATTGTTGAAAACTGAAAGTGATAAAAGTATTTTCAGGTGGAGATTTCTACACAGCGGTGTAGCAGCGGTGAGTGTTGAGAGTTTTATGTCTGCAAACAAATTACTGTATGTTTTTCACATGATCCGTCTAATCCACTGATTATGTTGTAAAAAATGTTTTTTGAATGAAGATTTATTAAAATTATTAATAATTTGCCAGGAGGAAACTGGACAGTCTTTATGTTAGAATGTACTTGGACTTTTGCATCTAATGTTGTGGCCCTGAGCTCTAGAAAACTGTTTTATACTTTACATATTGAATGATTGATTAAGAAAATAGCAGGCACATAACTGGTGACAGTAATTGGTAGTTGCCGCCCTGCTTGTCCTGAAGTGCAGCAGGTGGCTCACTGAGCCCTGCTGAGCAGCGCTATATGTTGGATCCCTGTTTTACTGTCGTCCACACATCTGTTGCTCTGCTGGTGTCTCCTAAAATGTCATTTTTCATGATGAATGACACTAAATTAATTCCAAGCAGGACACTTTGAGCTTGGGGTATCTCGACTGTAACATTTTTATGAGATATGGATCTGGAAAATGTGTTAGTAGCACATTTTTAGTTTCTCTGGGGACGGACACATCTATGAATGCTCTGAATATGGAAGTGAATTCCAGGCTTTGGCAGTGTCCGCAGACAAGAGAGAAGAAATGAGCCCAGTGATGCTTCTTTTAGATGACCCAGCTCTGAGTTATAGATTACAATGTAATGGTAGAATTTATAACTGTGACCTAGCTTTGTTTTGTTTCTGTAGTCCTCATATTTGTCATCAGCGCATTGAACCTTCTTTACCCCTATTTTATTGGTCTTTTACTGGCTCATAAATGCACAATATTTCACTGTCCACTCTTCTCGCTGTGATTATGTCCCATTCTTTATACACGCATCTCAGAGGTGATCAGCTGGTGACTGTATATCCAGGCTGATAAAGATGCCCGTTAGTTTTTCTCTCCCTTTAAAACCCTCTCCATGAACATCGGCTCATTTTCACAGCTGATGATGTGAACTGTTTGTGATTATATTTTGGCAGCCCCCTTTCCTCTGTCACTGTTCTTTTCCTCCCTCTGTGACACTGAATGTGAAGGTCTCTCACCGTCATGTATCTATCTGCAGTCCTGTCACAGCTTTCCTCTGTCACTGTGCCTTCAGTGTGTGCATCTCGCTGCCAGAAGTTCCTGATCTCGCGGGTGGGGGAGGACTGGATCTTCCTCATTCTGCTGGGGCTGGTCATGGCTCTGGTCAGCTGGGTCATGGACTACGCCATCGCCTTCTGCCAAGAAGGTAGGAAAGAGACGGAGAGCCAGAAAGCAAGTGCGGAGGGAGTTGAAAGGAGCTAGATGCCAGTAAATATCAAACTCACAGAGGCAGAATTAAGCTTTAATCCGTGAGTGTCAGGCATTGTACGGACTACGGGTAAAATAATAATACAAAGTGACTGGCATGCTGCCACTGAGTTATACTGATCGTGTAGAGTAGCTAAAAATGTTTGGATCAAATTCGATTTTTGCTATAATATATCCAGGATCATAGTATAAGCTTCTGAAAGTTATTTAATATACAGAGGAATGTTATTGCACAAACTAAAATTGTCTTGGAAGTTATTTAGAGATCTCTACCACATGACACCTGTTCAAGACCAAGGCCTTTGGATAATGTCAAATAAAAAGGACATATATATATATATATATATATATATATGTATATATAACAACTTCCTAAGATAAATGATGCATTTTTGGAGAAATCCCAGGGGGGTGCTAATAATTTCAGCCATGAAACTAATTGGCCATGAAAGTATAATATATATATATCTACAAGGACTCTAAGTGTATATATATATATATATATATGGTTAAATGGTTTAGCTGTCTGCTGCATTAATACTGAGATGAAGGTACTGCTCTCTCTCTCTGTGTGTGTGTGTGTGTGTGTGTGTGTGTGTGTGTGTGTGTGTGTGTGTGTGTGTGTGTGTGCAGCACAGAAGTGGATGTATGGTGGGCTGGACAGTAACATGCTTCTACAGTACATCGCCTGGGTCACCTACCCTGTAGTGCTCATCACTTTCTCAGCGGGATTCACACAGATTCTGGCGCCTCAGGCTGTCGGTAAAATAACACACATAAGCAATTTATGCATCAACATATGTATTCATATGGCATCATCTTCAGCGTGGTATCTTCTGTGTTTGAATAATGTAATTAGCTCTATAAGACACCGTGAGGTCTTCAAGGACTCTTAGTGGTCACATTTGCAGGACATGCATAAAATATACCTCTGATGAGAGGTGCATACAGAAAACTACTGTATATGAATATCAATCAGCTTTGCCCCCTCACCCATCCCCCCCCTCGCTCATCATTTATCCTGCTAATCCCTTATTATTTATTCTTCTCATCCCTTTCTCTGTGTAATTGCTTTCTTTTAACTCGTCTTTTCTCTCCACTCCATCATCCCGCCTGCCATCTCTTACTTCTCATTTCCCAGGTTCAGGTATTCCTGAGATGAAGACAATACTGAGGGGAGTGGTCCTGAAGGAGTATCTGACTTTTAAGACATTTGTGGCTAAAGTCATTGGTCTGACCTGTGCCCTGGGGAGTGGGATGCCTCTGGGGAAGGAGGTAGACGGTTGCGTTTTTTCATGTTTATCTTGGCTGTACAAATTGCAACAAGATGTATTGCTTGACAGTTTCCTGTTGGGGGGGGGGGGTTATTATAATCTTCTAGGCTCATTACAGTCATGGTTGTGAAAATTAAAAAGTGATTTACTGCTTATAACGCTTGTGTTTCCCATTTGGGATGGTGAAAAAGTTGTTTAAAATTGATTCTGAGCAGGATTTAATTGTGCACTTCAGTGCAGGATGCTCCACTCACATCCTGCCGACTGACATCCTTGTGCGTCTCTCTCGTGCTCTCTCAGGGACCCTTCGTTCATGTCGCCAGCCTTTGCGCCGCCCTCCTGAGCAAATTCATGGCTGCTGTTTTTGGTGAAATTTACATGGTGAGAATGGAATCTGCATTTGAACAAACTGTATTTTGGGTGTTAATCACTGATTTATGTCTCTCCGACATTCACATCACACCAGCTAAATATCAGAGAACGTTTCATGTCTAATCTACTCGCTAAATTATTTTAGAGCGTCACTTCTTGATGTGGCATGACAACACTGTTAATGGCGCATCTAAATTTAAACACAAAGGTTTTAGGCGCTAGAGTTTTTATTTGTTAGTCAACTATGGAAAAATCCCATAAACATTTGAGTAACCACATTTTGACACCAGTTCTCCTCTGCACACACTGCATAGATTTGACTTGGCAATGCAGGTTGTTCCAAACATCCCCGAGAAGTTGCACAGCTCTTCCCTGGATTTAGTCTGTTTCACTGTCTCTACATGTAATCCCACGCTGACTTCATGATTTCGTGAGCTGTGGGGACCACGCCATCTGTTGCAGGACTTCTTGTTCCTCACGTTGCTGAAGATGCTTCTCGGACTCCCTGTATTGTCAGACAGATCAAACTCTAAAAACATCTCAAGTGGACAAACCTTTTGCACCATCAACGTGCAAAACAAATGAATAACTTTGTATTTTGCATATTAAAGTGAGAAACAATGGTGATTAAACTAATAACGTTAAACAATAAAATAACAAAGGGCAAGAATAAGAGAAACACAGCTGCACTGCGAAAAGACTTTGACATTTCCTTGACTTTCTGCCACTCTCCAGGACACACACTCACCTCCACTCATGTGAGACCTCAACCCGGGCTCCTGTCCATCTCTGCACTGGACACTGAATGTGCCGTACATGTCCTAAGGGAGAGCTCTCCTCTGTGTACCGACACGCCATCCTCCCCATCTGTATGGAAGAAGAAACTCCGCACAGTTAGAGAAGCTGAGCTAGTCCAGGGTTTCACCGTGTGACCATTTCTAACATAACCCATCCATGTTCAATCAGGACTGTGTTTGCTGACGCTCATTAGCTGCTTGTTTGATTTGGTGTGGACGACTTCCAGGAGGAGGGTAAAGAAGAGGTAACGTCTTCACTCTCACAGATCACACTCACATGTTTCTGTCTCTTTCTTTTCACGTTTACTGCTAAAGGAAGAACCCTTTGAGGGGAGCAAGGTACGAGTGCACGAGTCAGATAATTCCTTTATTACCAGTTTCATCAACATTAATAATTCATGCTGTCCATTTCAGAGGCTGAGACAGATTGATGCTGTTCACTGAACCATCGCAGCAAAGCATCAATCTGCGTTGCACAAACATCTCATTCCATGATTTCAACTGTTTGTTTCTTGCCAGCGATGGCCTCCTGCATCCCACCGCGCATTTATGTAACCTCATATATGTGGTACAGCAGCAGCTTCACAACGAACAGATGTTGATCATTAGAAACGCGTTTGTTGTATTTTGTATGTTTGTGGCATTTGCATGTAGACGTACACCTTGTTGTATTTGTTGATTTGTGTGTGTGTGTGTTTGTGTGTCTGACAGAACGAGTTGAGGAACACAGAAATGCTGTCAGCTGCCTGTGCGGTGGGTGTGGGCTGCTGCTTCGCTGCTCCTATTGGAGGTAAGACAACATGGCTCCACTGTCTGATTGAATGATATCTAATTATGGCAGATAATTATAGAGTTAATTAGAAGAGTAGACTGTCCCCCTCCATCCCACCCAACCCCAGCAGCAGAGCCTAAGGATACCACCTCTTTGATTCAGGTGATGAATCTTACTTGATTTAATAAAAAAAAAAGTCACACAGACGGTAGCTGTATCACACAAAACCCCCTTCAGCAAATGTAATTTACCCACTTAACATGGAAGCAGGGGCCTTATATTGCAGGATTTATCATCCATGTTAGGATTCTGTTTGACCTTGAGAACAGACACGAGTACTGATTTTGACCTCATGACCTTTTTTAGCATGTATTTAATGATCATATAGTATTTATGTCATTATTTAATCCAAGCACTTTAAATGAGTCTGCTGCTGTTTGTTGTTTTTTTCTGTAATCTGCTGTTAGCTCAGTGCTTCTACTAGTTTTCCAGCGGTTTTCTTCAGTTTTTAATTTTTAGGATCTGCTGATGGTGACTTAACTTCTAAGTGTGTTGTTTGTATACTGTAGAAAAGTGGATAATAAATGCTTGTATGCGGATGTCGATTGTTTTTGGCACATGATTGACACGTTGCCTCAGAGATTTTGATCGACTAGACCACAACATGCTGACATTCACTGCAGTATGTTCTGCACATTCACAGACCGGACCCCAGGCAGGGCTTCACGCTCATGTCATTGCGTTTTTAACCTGTTCAAATCACGGAGCAAAACAAGCAACTCATGTGGGGAGTTGTACTAATGATACCTGCCTCTAAAAACATCTTGAGTTGTATTTCCATTGGTTTATATGGAAAATAATTGATTTACATTATGCTTCCTATGGTTTGTGATTAAAATGTGATAATGAAAGAGTTTATTAATATTTGAGTATAATCAAATGTGTGTGTTTGTGTGACGCAGGCGTGTTGTTTAGCATCGAAGTCACGTCAACGTTTTTTGCTGTGAGGAATTACTGGAGGGGCTTCTTTGCTGCCACCTTCAGCGCCTTCATATTCAGAGTCCTGGCCGTATGGAACCAGGAGGAAGGTAACACCGAACACAAAGTATTACTTGTATTGTATGTGTGTTTAGATTTTTCTCTCATTACTGGACAGGAGATAAAACATGTGAACACTCTTCTTTTTGCAGAAACTATCACGGCTCTCTTTAAGACCCGTTTCCGTCTGGACTGCCCGTTTGACCTTGAGGAGCTGCCGGCGTTCGCCATCCTCGGGTGAGTGTTTTTTTTTTCTTTCTAAACTATACTACAGCAGTTCAGCCTCTCTCTGAAGTCTCCCTGCACATTCACTTTCCTGTTGAGAGTCTGAAGGTTGATTTGTACTTGATGAACAGGGCATGAAATTAACTTATTACTCTGCTGATTACATGTGGGCTGCATTCAGACGATAATGTGCCACATTTCATCTGTTTGATGCCAAAATATTCTAATAGAAAAAAGTTAATTAATACTTGTTGAATTTGATTCAAAGAGTCTAAATTAACCAGGTGAAGCAAACCCATGTTTTCCAGTAACTCTCTCTTTTCGGTTCCACACTCAACAACACAAACAAGTGTGTCTTTGTGTGTTTGTAGGATCGCCTGTGGTTTTGGTGGCGCTCTGTTTGTCTACCTGAATCGTCTGATTGTGGAATGCATGAGGAAACAGAAGACGATCAACAAGTTCCTGCTGCGGAAGTGAGTATCTGATCCCAAACACTACGCTACACTTTAGCTTACGAGGTACAGTTTTAAATTGTTTCGTTTTTATACTTCAGATGGGTATTAACAAACAAAACATCATATATGACATTTATTTGTGAGCTCTAGATGAACTGTTATGTTTATTTCTTTAACAGTTTCTTTAAAATCCATTTGAATATCAAAAATGCACCTAGAAAAAAGACATGTCTCAACTGTGATTAAACCTGAGAAGGATCGAAATATTTCCAATATGCCCCTAAATTTGTTTATTAAAACTGATGTGCTGTCTTATGTCACAGTGGTAATGTGGTACTAGGAAATGTAGGTGAAACATTAGCAACAGGTAAACAACAAAAAACGTTTCACTGTGTTGTAAAAAAAGAATCAAAAGATATAAGACAGAAACACAGTATGAACATACAAAAAATGTTTAATGTAGGTGAAGTCCTTGTTTGAACACCACATCACCAGAAACTATTTATAACCTTCTTGTCCTCACTACCAGAAATCAAATATGCACATATGCACACTTTGACAAGTGCACCCATTAATGACCCTGCAGTCCGTCTCTCCCTGTCAGGCGTCTGGTATATCCTGCACTCGTCACCCTGCTGGTCTCTACGCTCACTTTCCCTCCGGGCTTCGGGCAGTTCATGGCTGGACAGGTGAGAAAATGCTTTCACGCTCTTGGGAGTATGAAAGCATGTCAGGTCAGATAAGCGCCTCCTTCTCAGAAAGCATTTATACTTTCTGCTCCTGCTCCTTAACTGGCATATGTACAGAATACACCTCCAATCGTTTAACAAATGTCACTAAGAGAAATGTTATTGTTAGCTTTTATAGACGGAGCTGCTGTCTGCTGGACTCCTTTATTTCTGGGTTTATCGAAGTGTGACACGAGGCCTCACCTCTCTGTTTAACGTTGTCCTTTTTTTTTGACTCGTCAGCTGACGCAGCACGAGTCTCTGGTCGCTCTGTTCGACAACCGCACGTGGTGCCGTCAGGGTGTGGCTGAGGAGTTTGACTACATCAGTCACCACCACGCCTGGAAACACCCCCAGGTCAACGTCTTCATCACACTAATCCTCTTCATCGTCATGAAGGTAGTCTGGGGAGACACTTGAAGCGTTTGAGGATGATGAATAATTGATGTCTGAATTGTTTAATGAACTTCCCATGTTTCAGTTCTGGATGTCTGCTGTGGCCACCACCATGCCCGTTCCATGTGGGGCCTTCATGCCGGTTTTTCTTATCGGTGAATAAAATTCACTTTCTTTTGCTTTTTCCATGGAGCAGTGTTACGTCTCAACGTGTAAGACGAACCCTGTAAAATAACTTCTTGCTGTGTCTGTGTGTGATGAACAGGTGCAGCGTTTGGCAGACTGGTTGGGGAGATCATGGCTGCTATGTTCCCTGACGGCATTCATTCTGCAGGCAGCGTATATCCTATAGTTCCTGGAGGTTATGCTGTTGTTGGTGCGTTGCTCTGTCTCTGTTTTATTCTACACTGGACTTTATTTCATATGGTTCTGTCTATCTCGCTGGTATTACACATTTTCAGGTCTCTCCTGCATGATTGAAATCGTTGCCACGGCAGAGCTACCGACATCTATTTTTTTTCACTTCATACCAGCTTATAAAATGTCACTAATGGAAATTGATTCCACTTGAGTTGAAAAATCACTGGTTCGTGCGACAGGATGGTTAAATGTTAGGAATTAGATTAACATCCTGTGTGAAAACTCTCCTTCCTACATAGGTGCTGCGGCGTTGTCTGGAGCCGTCACCCACACCGTGTCCACAGCAGTCATAGTGTTTGAGCTGACGGGTCAGATCTCTCACATCCTGCCCGTGATGATTGCTGTGATCCTGGCTAATGCCGTGGCCCAGTCGCTCCAGCCATCGCTGTACGACTCCATCATCCGCATTAAGAAACTTCCCTATCTGCCTGAACTGGGCATGGGACATCATGAGTGAGTCAGTGTGTCCACGCTTGTCTGTTTTTTTTTTTTGAGTGGTTCTTCTCACTCTTTAGTTTTTTATTGCTCTCTCCTTCGTTCCACTCCCTGCTCACCTGACCTCATCTTCTCCTCAGGAAGTACAATATCCGTGTGGAGGACATCATGGTTCGGGATGTTCGCTACATCACTCTCACCTCTTCCTATCGGGACCTGCAGGAGATGCTGCTGTCTGGCCAACTAAAAACACTGGCCCTGGTTGAATCGAGAGGTAAGTGCCAATGCAATATACGTACTATATGTGTCTACATCATGAAGTAAATAAAAAGTAATGGGAGGTTTAACTGAAATCCTGCTTTACAATGCTTTACATTGACCACTAATTGCACACAATCAAGTCACTTTATTGCACTGGAGAAGATTTAATTTACTTAACTGGTTTAAAAGATTCCCACCTATAGTAGGGCTAATTCTTGTAATAGGTTTTAGATTTTCTTCCTGAAATGCCAATCATTCCCTCATTTTTCCTTGGTCCCTCAGACACCATGATCCTCCTGGGCTCCATAGAGCGACTGCAGCTCCAGTCTCTGCTTGCTCTTCAGCTCGGCCACCAGCGGAGGCTGGATTACCTGCGCCAGTTGGCCCAGGACAACGGCACCCAGGATCACCTGCCCAGCCTCGCCACTGACAGCACCCCGAGCTCGCCCTGCGCCCACACTCACGTCAATGCTTTGTCCAACTCCAACGCTCGCCAAGGGGTCCGCTTCCTGGTGAGCACCCAACAGGTGTGAGGCGTCCGGGGGCGCCAGGGCTGGGCTGGGGCAGAGTCTGGCTTGGGTTGGGTTGTAGCAGTAGACTAAAAGTGGATCAGGCAAGCATGTGTGACGCATGTAACAGTAGGTAAAGGCACAGATGGAGTTTTTGGACAGCTGGGGTGGTAAGTGTTTGCAAACTATATGAATGTCTCTAATTTCAACTCTTACATTAACGCGTGTCCTCTGTGTCTCTGTCGTCTGTGCCCTTACCTGTTGCTGTCCTGTTTGTTTACATGCATGTGCTCGTATTTGTCTGTTCTGTGCTTTCCGTGTTTGTTTGTGTCTGGCCTTCTCTGTTAATGTATTTTCCAAATAGATCTCAACAGAGGAGTCTTCCTCCTTCAGCCCGGTGGTGTCCAATGTTCAGCTTCCTCTAAAATCTGCTCTGAAAACCGTGTCCGCCATCAGCGACACAGAGACGCCAAACAGTACGTGCATTGCACACAGTGGGACAAACAGCCGTGGGACATGCAGAACAAAGAGATTAAAGGTCAAAATTAGAATTTTATACAGCGACCTTTTTTTTTTTTCTCCCAGGTTCTCAGACTCTCTCCTGTGCTGATCAAGAAAAGGAGCTGCTGGAGGTGAGCCAGAAAGAGAGAAAGATATAATGTATGCGTGGGTTCGAGTGTACTGCGAGAGTGTGGCATGTAACGTATGCAAGGGTGTGTGTGCTCTCTCCTCCTCCTCCTGCTGATGCCGACAGGCAGCATCCACCCACAGGCAGCAGGGTTTTCCTGTATGATATCATGGTGTAGTTAAAGCTTTATTTTGTTTTTGGTCCTCCGTGAGTCATTGCCCCTGCAACACACAACGCAGTCATTGCCACTCAAACGTTTGTGAACATCCTATATTTGAGCTTTTTCCTGTTGTTGTTGAATTTAACACACGTTAAGTTCATTTAAAGCTCTTTTTTGCTGACACAATGGTGACACGCAGCCATTATGAGCTCAGGTTTTGCAGCAAAACGCTTGTTTAACGTTTAATTTATCAAGCAAATTTGTTTTTATGAGTAATTTTTATTTGTATTGTTGAGTTTTATGGTTTTTCTTTATTGAGAATTCAAACTTTTGAGTCTTTAACTCCAGGCTCTTGGAAGTTGTGACTGACATTTCTACACATAATGATGTGTTTCTCTGTTACTTTCTTCCTATTAAAAGTTGTAGTCTTACTAAACCAGTTTGTTGTCCACATGAGACTTTTCCACCTCAGACATTTTAACCACCATAGCAGAAACTCGTTAGAGCTTAAACTGACTCATGTGGAGATATATGGACAAACAGGAGCTCAACAACTTAACAAAAAGGCAAAAATATGAGATGTTTAAACGCCTTTGTTCTGGCTCCGTATCCTTCACCCAGTGTTGTGTGAACATTGGGTTTCTACATGTTTCGTGCCCTCGTCTTCATCTGTGCTGTAGTAATTATACCCTTGTAGCCACATTGTGCTCACATCACCGGGACTTCTCCTAGAAGAAGTCACACTGGGAGCCAGTGATCCATGTTAAAGGGCTAAAACTGTCCAGTTTCATTGACGCTGTGTTAATATTGTGCTGTGTCGATGCCTTCTCTCACCGGTTGGAAGAGCCCGGCTGGGCCGACTCCTCTCGAAGAAAAAAAGGCCAAGCCCAAACGAGTGAGGATCTCCATGGCGGTAAGATTGTCTGCCGCCTAGAGACTGTTGCTTAGTAACCGTTGCCTTGCGACACTCACGTATTGTGTGCTGGACCAAAATATTTGTGGTGCACCAGCTGAGGCGTCAGTGGCTTTGCAGAGAGCGTGAGAGGACGTGTGTATGAGAGAGAGAGAGAGAGAGAGAGAGAGAGACGGGGTCATTTTCTAATTTAATAAAGTATCTTACAACTATATCCTAAACTGATTCTAATGCGTCTGTGTCTGTGTGCTAGCCGTGGAAAGGAGGATTGTCATTGATATCGGTGCTCAGTTTGATTTGCTGGGAATTGGCTGCACTGGTTGACCCAAGTTTTGAACTTCCTTAAAACTTGGAAACAACATGTTACAGTTGTGTATTTTACATATTGCACAGAGACGGATGATCACCTCAAACTGCTTTCAAGTTGTGATACAGTGCATTTCAATGTGTTGGTTGATGAACAGTCTCACTCTGTGTGTCTGTGTAACTGATTATCTTTTTCTTCCAGGACTCTACTGAAGTGGAAGATTGCATGACCCCATCAGAGGTGAGAGAGACACCTGCACATAGAGAAAAATAGTTCAGAGTCTATTAATGTGAGTGTTTGATCGACCTTCTCATCTCAGATTGCGGAGTGGGAGGAACAGCAGCTTGATGAACAGGTGGATTTCAAGAACTGCAAGATTGACCCTGCACCGTTTCAGCTGGTCGAGCAAACGTCTCTGCACAAGGTAGAATGTCCGCCCTGAACACAAACTGTAAAAAGCGATGATTTATTTCTAATGTGAAATGTTTTAATTCTTCCCAACAAATTTATAAAATGCAATAATGTCCCAGCACCCCCCCGACTCACCCCTCTCTTTCCAAGTATTCAGGCCGTGACCCATCTCTCTTCCTCCACAGACTCACACTATCTTCTCTCTGCTGGGCCTGGATCACGCCTATGTGACCAGTATGGGACGTCTGGTTGGAGTGGTCTCTCTTAAAGAGGTGCGTGCATGCATGTCTGCACGTTTCCTGCTAACTCTGGATCATATTTTCTATATATGAACATTATCGCTCACCCACCCCCAACTATGACACTTTTTTTTTTTCCCCTGCAGCTGCGTAAGGCCATCGAGGGCTCGGTGACGGTGACTGGAGTGAAGGTTCGCCCTCCACTGGCCAGTTTCCGTGACAGTGGGAACAGCACAAATGTGTCTGAGGTAACAGAGCTACACAAGCTGTGCATCCGCCACAGGGGGCTGTCGTTGCCAAGGGAACCGAACCCTCCAGACGTAGAGGACCAGCCAGATCTCCCGTACAAAGAGATCCCCGTCAACTTCTCAGACCAAACCAGTTTGCAGTTTGAAACCAGCCCCAGTGACCTCACAAATCAGTCGGCAGAGCTGGTGCTCCAGGAAAGTCCCTCGTTCACCGAGGACCAATCGGAGTTCACCTTTGACTGCAGTCCCTCCCACACTGAGGAATCAGACCTGGCCTGTGACTATGACCCCCCAACCCGCACCCCTGAGCCAGATGAAACAGAACAGGAACAGGCCAGTCCGTCTGTGAACAAGGACCAATCAGAACCTGAGGGAGAGGGTAGTCCCACTCATGCCGAGGATCAATGATCAGATCTCTACTGTCGCCTCATGATTGTTGGCGCTTCTTACATTTGTCGAGGTCACACTCACCTCCAAGTCCAGCCTAGATACCTGCAAATTATAGATAATGTTTTCTATATATGATCATTAATGTTGTATAACTATGTGATGTGAGTGAGAGGGAGCGGATGGGATTCTGTGTTTGAAACTGTGCAGATGTTTGTTTAAAGGATAAAACTGGATTTATCTTTTTTTTTTAATCGGCGTCAACAAATCCCATCAGAGGAAAAGTAATGGCAAAGACTTGTAGATATTCAAATCGCCACTTGTTTTATTCGATTTTTAACCCAAAGTTGCTTTAACAGTAAAACAAGAGCTGCACTGGATCCTTTAGGCGATATTTATAGTTCCGTGTGTTTTTAGGCCAAGTTACTTGTTTGAGGACTGTGCATGTTACCATATTATCTCTCATCATTTGTGCTGGCAAACATGTCACCAAGTGTAGTGATGTGGCTCACAGTTTTAGGATCATTTGAAAACAAATTTCAGCCAACATTTTGAAACTGTTTTGCTCTTGTGATATTACATTAGAAGATGGATGTCATTTACCTGTGTGCGCGTCAGTGTGGGGTGTTTAACTGTGAACTAAACATAGAAAACACTGGTTTGAACGTGGGATTTGTTGACACTGATCTTACCAGATTTATCTTCCAAATGTGCGTGCATGTGGATGTGTGAAGATGTTGTTTGAATGACTTTTTGCCATGTGAAAATCTGGTACAGACTCTTCAATATTATTTGAATCTCCAGACCAAACCGACATTACGGAAACATACGGAAATAAAACACACAAATAATGGAGGAAAAAAGCACAGAACAACTACAACATGGAAAATGATTCCAATTAGCACATGATGGTATGAAGTCAAACTGCTACCTAAACCAGTAGAAATGAAGAACACATTAAAGAGAGACAGAAAAAATGGTTAGTGATATTAAAGTACAGTGGTGTCGTGTGTTGGTGGATATGCAATAAGTTAACAGTAATAATGCAGTAAAGGGTGATTTAATATCATCAGTATCCTCAATAATTTGTCCAGATTTTCCAGTGTTGTGTCACCGCATGTCGTCATCGGCGTTTTTTTTTTTTTTTTATTATTTTACTGCTAAGTATTTGTTCCTAAAAGAAAAGTCCACAACCCAGTGGGATTTACTCACATGGTGTGAAAGGCAGCTTCCACAGGTCCGCCAAGCTGAGCACAGGGTGAAGCACATTGTAATTACCATCAATATATTTGAATGCACATGTAGCCTTGTTTGGCTTTATAGGGGCTGATTCAACAAGGGCAAATTAGACTGTCGCTCTCGTCCTCCTCCGTCTATGTGAAGTTACTGTTTGTTAATGTGTTTTTTAGCATGACGCACCACCACATGGACTCCAAGTGACGGGGAGATGCTGGCTGTTGTACAGAGCCCATAGTCCCACTCGCTCACGCTGGATGCGGCCTGTAGATATTTACACCATGATGTGCATATTTACGACGGAGTACATTTAGTCCAGCCTGTCCTCTAATGATATGTTAAGAGATTTAAGTACTTTATGAAGCACAGCGATCACACTTGTAGAGCAAACGTGTGTGTGTGAGCGCGAGTCCGTGTTACAAGCTTCAAATGAATGTAAGTAATTCAGCTTCACACAGCTGTTTGAGTCACACTTCGGTCTTATGTGAGATCACTGCAGCACCTCAACATGGGCTCCTTTTTTGTTTTTGTACGCGTAACAAGTTATTAATGTCTAATCTTTATGTTTGCATATAGAATGTGAAGTAGTGCTCGCCCTATAAGATAATGTATAAGGATTTAAGTGTAGAGTGTATAAGCTAATTTGCAGCGTATCTAGTTAAGCAATAAGTCTGTAGTGTCTCCCTGTATATGGCACTGGCCTGTATATGCTTTGTACATATGAAAATACGTGGATGAGATCGTACATGCTCTGTACATAGAGGAATTATGCATTTGAAATCCAACAGCCATTGTTATTTTTCAAAGAACATAAAATTGTTTTTGTACATGAGTGAATGATTAAATTGAAAGGAAAACCCTTTAAAACACAAGCTGAGAAATAGTTTCTTCTGTTTATGGAAATCAAAAGACAGACTTTTCTTTCAAAAACAAAAATTCATTTATATACGCAGGACATTCAGACAATCGGTATCAAACATAGCCCAACCCACATGAGTAAAACAACACTACAAAATATCCATAGAAAACCAAGCAATAGCAACACATGACCCTTCACAGAAATGTACAAAACGCAGTCTGAACAACAGCTTTACATTCTGGTTAAACTCTGCTATATATATATTTTATATATATATACACCGTTTACAGCAAAGATCAGTACATGAAAGGCCTGGAGGATGAGCGACAGAAGGCAGCGAGTGGAGGAGAGAGGATCAGAGGACGGAGAGGAAGAGGAGGTGGATAGAGGTTTACAGTGAAAGCAGAACAGATTATGTCATATCCAGAATCGACACGGACTCAAAGAGACATATAGATAAACAACACATCACATCAAATACTCCTTCTCCTCCTTCTTCTCCTCTGCTTCATCCCTCTCCTCCTCCTCATCGAATGACGCCACGCCAGATGAGGCTCGGTCAGAGAAGAAGCTTCTCGGGCTACAATGCCACACCCGGACTTCATGAAACACGCTACCATCCTCCTCCTCCTCCTCCTCTTCATCCTCTTCCTCCTCTCCGGGAGACTCTGAGTGAGAGGTGGAGTAGCAGGAGTCAAACCTGCTGCTTCTGCCCCGAGGCCTCCACTCAGCTTTGTGACAGACACACACCTCGCTGCGCTGCTCGCGCAAAGGAGCCAGCTGCTCCTCTTCCCCCTCCAGGAACGGACTCATGCAGTCGCTCGGTAAAGTAGGTGAGTCGGTCTGGGATGAATGTGGGTCACTGAGAGATGCAGACCTACCACAGAGCAGGCTGCCGCTGCTGATGGACCCTAGGGGGCTGTTGGTGGGCAGGACCCCACCAGAGTCGCCTTCAGGCTGGCGTGGCGTTTCGAAAGGTGGATTGGAGGTGGCGGCGTCTGAGGGAGGAGCAAAGAGTCAGAACACCTGGGGATGAAGGGTCTGGAAAGATGAGGCGATGTGTCAGTGATGATGCAGAAATGAGGACGATCGTGAAATCAAATGTGCAGATCAATGGGCGCTGCCTCTGGATACCTGAGCTCTGGCTGGAGAAGGTGCGAGTCTGTCGGCTGTTTTGGGAGTCTTCGTCGTTGGAGTCTTCCTCATCATCTTCATCCACAGACGCCCAGGCACGCAGCTTTGCCTCGGCGATGGCAAACTGCTCTGCCACTCCTAACAGGAAGACCAAGAAATGAATGTGGTGGTTTGCTCAAATGTTTTGTCTTAATACTTTGTGCAGAACATCACAGTAAAGCCATAAATAACCTTAATTCTTAATTTTCTAAATGAAGTTTGTACTTATCACAGATATAAACAGGGAAAAGTAAAAACAGCCTTTAAAAGTTTAACAAGCCAATTATCATTAATTCACAAGTGCTTCAGCTTTGGTCACAGGCCTGTTTGAAATCCTTCTTTACACTGTAAACTATGTACAATCACTGTGTCCCCTACTTCCAACCGCCCCTCCCACCTTCTCTCTCTCTCTCTCTAAATCAAACCCTCCCGATGTCACTGGCGCCAGAGAGCATGAGTCACAGCAGAACACCAGGAGCTGCTGTAACATTGGTGGGCAGTGAAATGTTTTGGGAGAGTGTCTAATAGGCCACCATCTGCTGCCAAGTCAAGTCATCCCCCAGGAGAGAGCATAGTGGGAGGGGTGCACCACTGACATACGGGGACTTTCAGGGGATTAGGTGCATGACGGAGCAGCCAGTCACACACGAAACACAGACAAATGACAAAGGTAGTTACGCTGCGCTTTTGTTACTCTATCGCAGAACAAGACGTTGGCTTAGGGATGGTAAAGGTCACAAAGGTCGCAGACATACGGTGAATACCTGCAGCAAACCGCGCCTCCTTCTCTCCCTCTGTCAGATGGCAGTAGGAGTTGAAGTGTGCGGCGGACGGAGGCTCTGCCGGTTTGGGCCAACCTTTCCATTCTATGAGGTGGGCGACCCTGCCCTGAGCCAGAGAGGTGGGCTTCGTCACATGATCCCTCACTGCCTGGGAGATGCCTGGGCACACACGCAGAGGTGTAAAACTCAAAGATGCTAATTAAATACTTTTAATTTGTAAAAGAGTAACAGAAATCACGGTTTTACCATTTAAGGAAGATCTGGCGAGTGCTGCAAACTCATGGATGCCGACACTTTTCCGTGAGTCTGCTGGAGATTTTCCTGACTTTGGAATCATTTCACTCTCCTCAAATTTCACCTGCAAAAAAGAATAAAGTCCTGCAAAGTCCGAAAATCATCAGTGTTTGCGTATCTGGTCCAGTGCTTCCCATGTATTTCAGTATTCCTTCCATGCCAAAGTAAATACATAGCGAACACAAAGATCTGCTGTTTACGGTTTAACCATTTTTACCTCCTGCTCCCTTTGTCTCTCCCTTCGTCTTCTGCTCCTGGACTTCAGCCTCATCGTGGACATGCAGAGACGTTGTCACAGAGCAGCAAACCAACACAACTAAAAGTCGCAGCTTGGGTTTACTGGTTTAAAGCACCAGGCGGACAAGCAGATAGCTTTGCCCTATATTTACTGCACAGATGCTAAAGCCATGGTAAGCCGGCGCAACCGGTTAGAATGGGGCTGAGGGAGGTGAGGGCAGCGGTGACCAGACAAACATATGGCGTGTGTCGTGTGACCAGTTCCTGGTAAACAGTTCCAGCTGGGCCTGCTCACCCCAAAGTTGCTGATCCCCCTCAAAAGTGAGAGATAGTCCCACCTAACTCCAAACAAATATGAGATATGGCTGCAGAGTGTTGATCTGTGGGCCACCTGACTATGACCTGATAGATCTACTGGAATTTATCATTTTCTAGGTCAACGAGCAGGCAACATGTTTCCTGGACACAACTCTGAGCACGTGCAGATATCCTTAAGCTGGTTAGCTCCCAAAGCAGCTAAGAAAGAAGAGACTCCTGTGGTTAAAGGCTTAGTTCGAACAGGCAAGGAGAGAAGTGGGAGGAAATGCAAACAACCTGTGTGATGTTCAACACTCCTCAGAGGAGAGCTTCAGTCGCAAAAACACACCTGAGCGCCCTGCAGACGTCACCCGTGCTCTGCGCTGATAATAATCATGTGCTGCATCCCATGGCCCCCCCTCCTGAGACTCAGATACAGACGCTCACCTCTGAAACAATGTTACAGGCCAACGTAAACAGAATGGGCAGTTTAAATGACCCTCTGCACAGCCTTCCTGTCCCCTGCTGTAGGGCCTTTATACTACAGTACAGTATGTGATGACACTCCACCGCGGAGTGGCAGAAGACCAGCAGCAGCTACTTTACCAGACGGTTTTTCCTGAGAACCCGCAGGAAATGCAGACGCTGCTGAGCCTTCTTCACTAGGGTCTTAGCGTTGTGGGTCCAGGAGAGGTCAGAAGAAATGTGGGTGCCCAGAAACCTGAAGGTGGAGACAGTTTCCACACATTCTCCAGTGATGAGCAGAGGAGTGTGGTCTTCTCTCTGTTTTCTGAAGTCCATAATAAGTTCTGTTGTTTTAGGGACATTTAGTGTCAGTGTCAGTAAAAAGACACTTGAGAACATTTGTTTTACTTTTGACTCAGTAGGAACCGCAAACAGCTCCCAATAATCAGCATAAATCTGTGGTTTCCAACCTCCTGAACTTTCTACTTGAAGAAACATAGGGAGAACAATATTACATCTAATGACTCATTCCTTGAGACTGTCTCTTGTTATAACCAGCGCACATGATCAAAGCTCCCTGAAGCTGGTAACTGTGGAATCGGCATTCATCCATATAATAACCACGTGTGTGTGCTCCCCGCATAGACAGGTGTGTGTGTGTGTGTGTGTTTATCTTATCACTAAACATGTCGCGTTGCCGTCCCCTGACATCCCCAGCAGAGCCACAGCTGTGACTCGCTGAACCAACAAGTGGGATCGGGTTCTGCCCGCGCGCCCGCACCCCGCGTGGACCCGCAGAGCCGCAGTGCTCATGTGATAACGACTGTTTGTTGTTTTTTCCTCTCCAAATGGTGCATTCACACAGATGCGACAGCCGAACAACACATCCCTCCCGACGGCTGCGGGCCTGTAGCCTGCAATTATGGGGAGCAGAAGAGGCGGACGCAGCAGCAGCGGGTCTCCCGGCAGCCGTTTCGTGCCATCCTCGCACAAACGCCACGGAAACAACAGCCTCCTGCTCTTCGTGTGCACCTTCGCTGCTAATTATTTCTCCTCGCAGCCACTTTGGGCACCTACCTGGAAGTCGGACGGCGGCGGCTCATCATAATGCGCTTAATTGTCTCCAATCCGATAAACAGCGGACAGCGCGCGGCTCGTCCTCCTGCCAGACAGTCTGCAGGGCAGCATTAACGCCACACAGGCGGCGAGAGCGTTTCCCGAACTCCTGCGTTACATCTCGGGAACACACGCACCATTTGTTGCTCGGAATATGGGAACACAGGCTGCCCGACTGTCTCCCGATGTTAGGCGTCATCAGCGCGAGGCGGTGTCACACCCCCTCCCCCTCCCCACGCAGCCAGCATCACCAGAAAGTCATCAGCAGCTCTCACTTGGGATGTTTTGGGATTTTTCATCCTAACGAGTCAGCAGAGGTTTCCCTGTGGTACGGGTTAGTAAAAGTAGGTGGTGAGGTTGGGGTCAGTTTGAGCTGAGGCTTCAGCTGCAGCCTGAGGTTCAACAGAAACACTAACTAATCACAAGCACACAGAAAGCTGCTCTGTTTACACCTGGAACTCAGATCTCCACATAAAGCACCACACAGAATTACCCAACATAGAAACAATAGTGTAGAAACATTAAGATTTCAATGTTACAGCGTATGACAAGCGATTCTATCTGGGATTCAAACAAAATGAGTCTTTTCTAACAACTGGCTCTTCACCACCAGGATTTCCCACTCCCCTGTTTTTAAATCAATGCAACTGAAAGATTTCAGCCCTGTGAGTCGACATGAAGCTGCCACGTGTAGGCTGCTCGGTGCACTGCACCCGGCAGACAGAGCATCTTGTTTCAGACATATTCAACTGGGGTGTGTCGTGAGGATGAGGTTAGGGTAAAGGTGGAGTGATAAGACCTTCGGGAAAAGATGTTTAGCCCTATGACTGATCTTAGTCTGGAGGCCGGTGCAATTTTTGCCTCTTGGGGATCCAGCGGGTCAGGAGGTCACACATTAAAATAGTTCCACTCTCAATAACTTACCTCACAGCTTGTGCAGAGTCTGAACACATATCTGCTACAGCGCTCTGCTTTCCCCACATTTAAACAAGTCACTGACTGAACCAACACGTTTCACACAGACGTATACAAAACTCTGCTCAGCAACGCAAGTCCTTTATTTGCAATGTTCCGTTACCTCATCGTTCAAGTTTCCGATGCAAAAGAAGCAATAATTTCTTAAATAAAGAAAGCAAAAAAATATTTACAAAATTCCAATAAAACTAATAATCAATGGATTATCTAAATCACCTCTCTGCATCTGGACAACTGCTGCTGGAAAAGGATCCACTGCAATTACATCAGCAATTTATTGTTTCTGAAAAATAAAACTGGAAAAAAAAGTTATAATTATTATATATTTACAGAACGCTCCTGAAATGAGTTTCCACTTAAAGTAGAAAAGGCTTTCGGATCATTTCTGTGATTTTTTTTTTCTTTATATATTTCATCAAGTCAATTTTCTGTAGATTTCAAGTTTTAACGGTGATTGGATCATTAAGTGTCTCTACAACAGCTCAGGTTGAAGTATAGAAGAGGTAAAGATGAAGAGTCAGTGTGGTTAACTACTGGGGATGGGAGAGGATGGCTTAGAGGAAGCATTAAGACCAACCCCTAGTAGTCAAAGGTCAACATCAGCTCCCCGTGTTTTTGTCCTCTGTAAGTTCATGATAGGAAACAGAAAGAGGAAAATAGACAACCTTTGCTTTAAAAACTCCATCAAATTCAGATTAGTTCATGTACATTTGTCTGTCAATGGTTCGTCCACTGTATTATTAATAGAAACACTTCAGTCATGCTGCACACTCCAGTAAGGGACAAAGACAGAAGAGGCTGTTGGACTGAACACACGTTATGGCATGACACCCACATATCAGTGAACTCACTACACCACACGTCCTTGCAGGTCAGTTAGGATGTCGGGCTTTTTCTAATTATCTAGAACCATAAAAAGCAGCAGCTGGGTCTGTTCGCATTACGATGGCAAAATAAAAACGTTTTGTAGTGATGTGGGATACTTCACACCTCGTTAACAAGCAATCCTGCTCAATCAGTTTTCAAGTTTATTTTATGAGGACACTTGCTGTGACAAGCAGGTGGGGAAATAATGAGGAAGCAATAGAGGGAAGGTAAAGAGAAGTGATTGTTTTCTGAGTCCATCCCTCAAAGGAAAAAAAATAAAATAAAGATTTATCCTCACTGAGGATTGATTTGAGTCTGCCTCCCTGGCAATATTGTCTTCAGCTCTCCACAGCTCTCTGCAGAGTTCTAGCGTTGCCAAAAAGAGAGCAGCAGCTTTCAGTTCAGTATCTCAGTCCTTGTCAGACTCCTCCTCGGCCTCACGGAGCCAGGTGAAGAAAGCGGTGACTGATTTCAAGGCCACGCCTTTGCCCGTTTGCTCTGCAGGGTCCTTGCTCGTTTCCCATTTGTAGAAGGCTTCCTCCTTAATGACGTCTTCATCGTACAAGGCATCAAAGAACATCCTCAGCAGGTCTGCAGAGACGGAACACACGGGTCAGTACTGACCTAACATCGGTAATCTGTGCCAGCAAATTACTGCCCGTACAATCAACAGAACCTGAATACAACCTGATTCGTGTGTGGTTTCTGCTCTACGCTGGAAATGGTAAAATAACACCTGATAGGTTTAGAGTTACTTTGCTGTTATGGCGCCTCTAAATACTGTCGCTCATTACTCCTAAAAGAGGTAGATTAATAGCATGGACACTTACTTGCTGGTTGCTCCATGTGCACCATCAGAGCCTGCAGGGCGTACAGGGCCTGCAGCTCTTTCTGCTCGTCACACAGGTATCTCTGCAGCAGACTGGCTCGCTGACCGATCTGCGGGGCATCCACTCTGTATGGGTTGTCGCCTGAGCAGAGAAGCAACAAACGCTTGTTCAGATAACGCATGAACTGCCGATGTGGAACATTTCTTGCACACTTTGTGATTAAATTGAGGAGGACTAAGAGCTGGACTATCATTTTAGACACACAAAAAAGAGAACTTTCCCCTGCACGATGGTCGTACGTACATATTATTGCAGACTGACACACAGACGTCATCAGTGCTCGTATGAACTGGTTGGAAGCGCTTTGCTGCTCATCCAAGTTAGCCTGAAGAAAAGGAAATGATCAAATAAACTCCTGAACAAACCTAGAGAAACTTTAATGAATCATGCAGCAATTTACTGAATCCCTGCAAAGAAAAACTTAGTGACACACACCTCGACCCAGTCTCTGATCCTCTGGTTGTTCGCTTTGTCCTGAAGGAGTCTGTCCAGCTGCTTGCTGAGCTCTTCTCCACTCAGGACCTTCTTACTGATTTCTGTCTCTTTGTTCTCTCCTGTGGTGAACTCCACTTCCTGAAATTTAGAAACAAAACATTTATATGCCTTGTTAGTTTGCCTAAGGGATGATGTGAAAATAGTACTCTCGTACTATGGACTTCCATTGCCAAATAATTGAGTCGGTCCTCTTTACGACTGTATTTACTGTGGGCGAGTGCTGGTGTTAACTTGGCATGAAATATTTTCAGTTGAACCTGGAGCCCAGAGATATTTAAACATCCACAATATTCAACTATCCATCTCTCTAAATAAGCTTCAGCCTCACATCCTGCTACATACCTGATCAGTGACAAACTTGTTGACGTCTTCGTCCTTCACGAAGTCGCTCCAGTTCAGCCCCGCCTCTTTCCACATGGCTCCAACCTTCTTAGAGGTCTATGGAGAAAACAAAACATAATCTGTGCACGTCTCTGTAGAGGTTGTAATGAAAGGGATGTTTACGTGTTGGGTTTACATGCAGGACATACCATGCCTTTGCAGAGCAACTTCAGGATCTGTACGAGGAGCACGCCGGCTTTCTCCAGAGGCACAAGAGGCTTTGAGATCTCCCTGGAGACAAAATTACAATGAATTAAGATTCTGCTGTTTTTTAAAGCTCGGACTTTCATCTATGCAGGCTTCCAGCATTGGAGCTCACCTGAAGAGTTGTCCCATTGGGATGCCTCCTTCGTGGAGCATTGGGCTGATGAGTTCAGCCAGGTAAAGCCAGATGTGAGGTATATCTATGGCCATGTCTTCTGCTGCCTCTAGAATCTCTTCTAGCCTACAAGCACAAAAACAAACGGCACTTAGTCTCACTTTAGACGTAGTCCTTTGTTACCTTGTGTGATGGTGTTTTTCCTCACCCTTTGTAGTACTGTTGTGTGGGCAATGTCCCCGCCTTTACAAGCTGATGCAGCAACAAGCCCATGTGCTCCCTAGCAATGGTGCTGCGTTCAAGTGTCGACTCCACACCATTCCGCACAAAAACATAGAGCAGTGAAGTGCTGTTGAGCTCTGCCACACACTGCAGCGCTTCCTACATCAACAAAATGATGATCAGATGTCAGCCGCGGGAGTAGATTCACAAAACTCCATCTGTTCATTTCTACGTTTCAGTGAAATTCGCAATACATCTTAACACATGCGATTGTCTGTACCTTCAAGTCGTTGATGTGGAGGTATTCCTCTATGATAGCGTTCGTCTTCTTCTCCACCTCCTCTTCAGTCAAGGCAGGTTTAGACTGAGAAGGAGGGGGAGGGGGAGGAGGAGGAGTGGGGGCACTCTCGCGCTTAACTGCAGAAAAACAGTGTAAAATTATAAGAAAGCTAATTTCCGATTTCATTTATTTGTCACATAATTCAGAGTACAACTCGCTTCCTTCTCTTATTAAAACCATTTTAAAAGTTTATTTTGCTATACGATACCTGGGAGATCTTTGCTTGGACCTCTGTCCCAGCTTCCTCTGTCTCTGCTTCCTCGATCTCTACTTCCTCTGTCCCGGTCATCGGTCATACTGGCGACACGACGCACCGGCTCGGTGGCGGTCCGACTGTCCCCTCCCCTGCCGCCGCGTTCCTGTGACTCTCTGCTGAAGCTCCTCTTGGTGATTTGGTTCCGACTGCTCCTGTCGTCGCGGTCTTCCCGTCCCTCACTGCGATCAAATCGGTCGAATCGATCTCTGTCGCGCTCGCTCCTGTCTCTATCGCCACCGCGCTCCCGGCTTGAGCTTGACCTGAAGGTTGTAAGGGAAACAAAAGTCCACTTTATCACACTAATGGGCCATCAAATCTAAAGTCTTTCACTGGCTGGTATTTGATCATTTAATATGTAGTTTCTATTTACAATGTCATCAATATTTTCACTTAAATAAATGTGTGTTTTTTCTTTTTTGGTGCCACGGGGGTGCATTAACGAAGCAGCATCCCTTCTGAATACCTCTGAGGAACTCTGCGATCAGCGTCTGTTGAAGACATTAATGAACTAGGCTGCTGCAGGGCTGAGAAGCGGTTCACCGTGCTTGTGGCTGGACGACCAGTGTCTTAGGAAAGAAAAAGAGGATTAACACCTTAACCATTCTAAAAATGTAACCCGTACGGTACTTTTAAAGAAGGCTCCTTACCCTGCTCTCCACTCGCTGGTTTAGCTCCAGTTCCACCACTGCTGCCTTTGCCCCAACTGCCCCACATGCCTTTGCCACCCGGAGCCAGTAGCTGATTGTTGAAATCCAGAGCACCGGGCTGCGGAGAAACAAAAAGGACACATTTACGAACTAATAGCACATAACGCCATCCAGTAGATCGGATTAGATTGCTGTGTTGTTGAAAACAACCTCAAGACAGAAATCAAGACTTCCAACAGTGGACTTGAATGAGTTGACGATCATTAAAACACACACAATGAAGCGCTAGGTGTAACAAAGATGTAGTGGACGCCTCTGTGTTGGACATTACCTTTGTGATCTTGCTAAGGCGGGTGGTGTCAATGGGTCTATTCTTGGAGATGGGCACCGTGTTCCACCCCTCATCCTGAGGCTGGCTATTTCGCCCGCCTCCTGGTGTGTGAGGGCCCCGGCCCCCCATGCTCCCTCCCATTCTGGCTCCCCCAACGTCTTTCTTGGACAAGAGCTGCTGCTGAACTTTAATCTGTTCCCTGTGCTCCTCCATCTCTGCCTCCTTGTGGATCTGGTCAATCGTTTTAGGACCCTGGTCTCCTCTACGAGGCACCCAGTTATTCTGTGGAAGACGAGTCATTTAATCCCCACATTCGAGACTCTCAGGCAACACATAATCCTTTCTTCAACATTAGTCACTACCACAAACTCTGTTTTCAGCTCTTTGCTGCGATCTGCTTTTACGGAGGAATCTATATTTACCCTTCTCAGGTCTATGACGTCCTGCAGCATGAAGCGGATCCTGGACGAGGTCTTTCGCTCTTTAATTATCTTGTCCATCTGGTTGAAATACTGATCCATTCGAGGCTGATGGGCACAGAGGAATAAAAAGTATTTTTAGCCTCGACTGTAAACCATTTGTAATACAATAGGATATTTGTAATGTAATAGTACATTTGCAAAACAAGACTAATTTATGTGTTGATTACTATCTCAGCTCCACAATCCCATCACTAACAGACAGGTAGCACCAAAATTAAAGTCATCACTGGAGACAGCGTATACAACTGTTCACACTTCACGTACCTTGGCCTTCTCAAAATCCAAGTCTTTGCCAATGGTAGAAAGCAGCCTGCAGAGACACTCCAGAGACTCCTCATCATGGTTCTTCAGTAGTTTCACTACACAGTCATGCATGATGGCCTCCGTCAGCATCTTCAGCTTAAAGAGTTCCCCTATGAATTTAATGTTCCCCAGTGAGCGGCGCCGGGCCTGGTCCTTTGACTCCTCCAGCTCCACCCTCAAGCGCTCACGTTCCTCCCCCTGTGGGCAGATACAAGTTGGTGTTTGTGTTTAGCGCTGGGATAAAATGGCTTTAGTTTAAATATTACCGTAGGGACAGTGATCATAAAAAAACATTTCTTACCTCTTTAGCAGCTTCCAACTCTTTTTGCTTTCTCTCAAAGATCTCATCGTCATCCTGGTCCTTCTCAAACTCCTTCTGGCAGCGGTTGAGCAGAAGTTTACGGAAGTTGACAAATACTCCTGGCTTGTCTGAGGTGGGGACTTTCAACTGAAGGAGGAAATGATTGAGTACAGTTAATGTTTTAAAGAAAAATGCTAAAAGTATGTGTTCCTCAAACATTCAGTGGCCCAGACACATGGCGCAAAACATCAGTCATCACTAGAGCAAACAACGAAACACCTAAACTCACAGCTTACCCCCATAAGGCAGCGGCACATGTTGGCGTAGGCCACAGAGAAGTTGGGCTCCAAGATGGCCTTCTCAAAGATGAGATCAATAGCTCCTTTTAGTCGCTCTTCTGTGTCTATCGTCAGATCTGTGACCTGTTTCATCAGCTCCTGAAACTTCTGAGGAGTCAGTTTGTTGAGGATGCTGCGCAGGCGCTTGAACAGCTCCCGAGTCTTCCCTTGCTCAGTGTCGTCCGTCTCCTCGCTCTCCTCTGCTGCTCGACTGCGAGTGGGTTTCTTCGTCGAGGGTTTCCAGGCCTTCTCGGCCTTGTTGAGCTGCACGTCATCACTGAGCGACATGATTTTTCTGGGTTCTTTACGCTGACCCTGCTGGGACCGACGTGGCCCCGGGGGCTAAAATAAGCAGAGGAATTTATTTAAAATAAAAAATAAAAGAACAAGAATTTTATTTATAAAAGGAAGAAGGCCCACAGACATGGTGACTTACCGGGCCTCGTGGTCCTCCCACTGATCTGCTCCCAAGATTTCCCAAATATGAGGGAGTAAAATCAGAACCAACACTCATGAGTCGACTTGGGTCTGCGGGCCGCAGGGGAGTCTTGTTTACCTAAAGGTGCAAGAAGGAAAAAAAAAAAAAAAAAACGAGCTGAGTCCTGACACAATAATACACAACCCAGTCTCCCCTTTAACAGGCGTGATACATCTAAAGGTTAATCGTGCTAGTGATGCTAATAATGTTGTCGTTAGGTCAACATCAAATATCAGCTGGTTCTGACAAAATCCAAAAATGCATTTTAGAGTGAGAACCTGACAATCGCGCGTGAGACTTAGACAATGTGATGCTTTGCTTGTTTGTTTCGAGCATCACTCACCTTGTCCAGGACCACATCACTGATGACAGGCAGGCCCTCGGGTTTGTGCATACTTGCGCCGATAAACTGAAAGCCCAGCAGGAACTCCCTCTCGTACCGCTTCTTTTCTTCAGGGTCTATCGGCTTCCATTGTTCTGAGACATGCGTGAAATCAGTGGCTTAAATCCATGTGAAAAATATATATTCATACACACATCTTTGTGTAAATTTTGCTTTGTGTAGCAGCATTTCTTTTACGTGCCTGTTAAGAATCTGAGCACACTAACCTTCTTTGTACTGGTATTTCTGCTCTGCTGGCTCTGAGTTGGCATCAAGCCTGTCAGGTTCCACATTCTGCTTGTCCTCTTTCTCTTCCCAGGTCTCATCCACAGCATCGGCGATGGGTTCAGCTGGAGCGACAGGGACAGGCTCGGCCTGAGTGGAAGGAGGTTCAGAAACAGGCTCGACAGTCTGCTCCTGCAATAGACAAAACAGGAACAGATTAACAGAGAGAACGTTGTGTCCTAAGGTGAAACTGAGTCATCAGTCAAAGCCATACACACCTCCGTGAAGGCATCCAGGAGGTCTCCAGTGGCCTTCTTGTTCAGCTCCTTCATGTTCTTCTTCTTCTTTGGCACAGACATAGCAGCTTTAGGAAAAATACAAGAACATTGACATAAATATCTCATAAAATGACACGATAATCACAAACAATAATAATCCTCCTATTAATACCTTGCATAGGAGATTTCTCTGGAGGGCAGCTAACAGGAGCAGGAGGAGCATCCTCGTCTTTCTTCTTCACCTCTTCCTCCATCTCTTTTTTCTCCTCCACCTCCACCTCCTCCTCGGCTGGCGCAGTCATTTTAGCCACAGGTGTGGATTCCTGAGATTGAGAAGTGTTGGATTTTTCAAGGGATGTAGTGTCTACGAATTCGGTCTCCTCAGACAGCTCCTCTGTGTCCTGAGGAAGGCCGTTAGAGAGAAGAGGCTCAGCTGTTTCAGTCGGTGTGGGGTTAGGTTCTGGAGCAGAGCTCTGGGCACTGGTCTGGATCTTTGCAGGAGCTGGTTCCTGTGCAGGGGGTGGAGGCTCACACACTTCGGTTGCTGTCTTTGTAGCTGTTTCTTCTTCTTCCACATTAACATTGGTAACTGCTGCTGCAAGCTCAGCTGCAGGATGTAACTTGGTGCAAATCACCAGCTCCTCTTTCTCCATTTTCCTCACTTCCTCCATTTTCTTGTCTTCTTTTTCTGGGCTCATCTCAGCCGGGGCTGGGGCAACCTGAACTTCCTCCTTGGTTAAAGGCGCCACTTGTGCTTCTAACGATGTTGAAGGGCTGACGGGAGCATCTACTGTGTCACTGACCTTATCTACCACCTCAGCAGGAGGAGTAGATGCTGCTACAGGAGGAGGGGGGGAACAGGGTGACTGCTCATCGTTTGTCTGTGGGGACAGGTCCTCAGAAGCAGCTGTTGAGGCCACAGATTGTGTGGCTAGTTCTGCAGGTGCCGACAACTGGCTGTCCATTTCTTGTGTGGCCTCTATCACAGGTTCTGGGCTTGCTGGCACAGGTGTTGCAGGCGTTTCTGTGCTAGGAGGCCGATCCACGTTTTCATCTTGGCAATAAAATCAACAAAACAGTGACATTAGTTACAAAGTAAATTGTTTAATTATACACAATTAAATGATCAAATGTACCCACCTCTTCTCGTCACTGTAGAGACAGGCTGTATAACTTCACCATTGGTCTGTGGGGGACTTGCATCTGCTAAGGAGGCCTACAATCACAAAACAGTGTTTATCAATATTTTTAAACTACCAACCAAAAAATTTATCTACAACGCAATCTTAAAAGCTAATTTTACACTTTTAGCTAAATTTGCACCTCTAGACTGTTGGCAACTCAATATATTTTGGGAATTGAAACAATTTCTATTGTTTGATTAGGTTGAAACTCAGTGACACATAAAAAGAGCACTTCGTTTTTGCTAAAAAATGTTTGCTTTAATCTTACAAACAACAAAAAAGTAGTACATTTTTTACTCTTCTCCTTCGCTACTACTTTATTTACACGCATTGTGCCATACTTCAGTAGAGTAAAGATGCCAATTTAAACTGCATATCAAAGTTACATTTATGACTTCCAATCGATGAATGTTAATTTGTAAGTTAATTAAAACATGTGAAACTTTCTTACCTGCGGGGGAGTCGGTGTGGTGGTGGATCTTCCACCCGACATTATTTCCTCTGTGATATCACGGCCACCCTGGTTGGGATCTCGTATCCTTATCTATCAGGAGACACGGCGAACGTCGGTTTAGTTTCTACAAATACGTATCCAACTTGAAAATAGAAAGAGCATGTAAGGATACTGTCACTACTGATCTATAGCAGTTACCCATCATAATAAAAACCATTGTTATATCGAGGTAAAAGAGAAAGTTCCACATTGAACAAACAATACACTTTTTCTCCATTCTATTGTTTTTGACCTCAGAACAGAGGCGCGTTGCCCCTTTGTTGTGACACACTACCGGTTTGCGCTCCCTCTTTAGTGGGCCCTGTGGCTGTGCTGGTGGTTGTTGAGGAGGTGGAGCTTGTTGCTGTTGCTGGGCGGGGTTCATCATGACAGGTGCAGGCTGGACAGATGGAGGGTACTGTGGCTGTGCAGGATAGTATGCTCCGGCTGCAAGGTAAAAATTAAATTAGAATTAATAAAAAAGTGCAAATCAAATGCAGTGACCAACGGCTTTTTTAAATAAACTTTGTCATTTGTCTAAAAACAGCGTCTGGGGGAAATGCTGACACCGCTGTAAAACTGACCTCAAGGTGCATGTTAATGATACTTCGACATAAACAGAGAGAATTCTCCTAAGTACTGAAATCCTTGAGTCCAAACTGACAGCTCATATAAAGAGTGTAGAGATAAAATAAACAAATATGAACTTTGAAACTATGAAACCATGGATGTTTTAGACTGCAAACATCCCCTGTGTGACTCAACTTGATTCAGTCTTTAAGGCACTGAAAATAAACTGGTTATGATGCAAATGGCTTGAGTAATAACCTTCAGAACCAGACTGGACAGGCTGAGGAGAAACTCATGTTAGCATGTTGTGGTGTGAATAAGCTGACATCTGCAGGCTGGCAGATACGCACTGAATGATCTGCTCAGCGATGGCAGGTTTCTTGTCTGTAGCGTAATATTAAAGTGAAATTCACTTTAAGCAAGAAATCACAGGTTCTTGGTCAATAATGCTATTTTGCCCAGAGTAGACATATTGTAAGATAGATACTGTAGGAGCAGCTGTAACATCACAGCACATCAGGTGTAGATTTGGTGTTCTGCAAGTGAAACAGCTAAATATACAACATGCACTAGACTGATTTATGCTGCATGGGTAAAGATGTAGTTTCTTGTGTGCCCGTCCTTTAGAGCTTCACTACTTTATTGGTATTAATAAAAGAATGACCATCTGTGACCTTGTGTATCCATGTGCATGTGAAAAGTATTCTGTGTGCAAAAACAAAGGACAGACAGGAAGTGCCACAGAAGCCTGCTGATCAATACACAAGCGCACACACTACTCACCGGGGTAGCGCTGGGAGGTGAGAGGAGCGCCGTGGAGAGAGAGACGGCTGTTCTCTCGCCCACCCCCTCTCCCCCCACCACCCCGCCTCTCCCTCGCAGCAAGAGAGGGCTCTGAACCAACGCAGCAAAGGAAAGGAAGGGAGTGAGGGATGGGAGAGGGAGGGAGGAAAGAAGGAAAGAGGGCAGGAAGAGACAGATGCAGAATGAGTTAATGAGAGGATCCAGAGGAAGCAGGGTGTTAAAAAGGTCCCATGAAATGAACAACGCCAGACTCTCGCCTTGTGTTGCTGGCAGATTTCTTCCAATATTTTACTCCAATATCACGCTGTCTTACCTGGAGAGCTTAAAGTTAAAGGTTTTGTTCACTGAAGCATGTTTCACTTAATCGATAAGACGTGAGGTTTTCAGCTTGATCCTGTACAAGTTAACATTTTTATATTTTTGCAGCGGTGCCACCATATTTGCAGTTGAAACATAAGTCAGACGTGCGTTAGTGGCGACATGCTTTACTCTACTTGGCAGATGCTTTTATCCAAAGCGACTTACAAGGAGAAGACACCAGCAATAACCATTCGTTCCCATAAAATCTGAGATACTACAATAAAGAACCCCGATAAACTCCAACTCATTTTCTTGTAAGATTAAATAAACCACAAACAGGACACAGTGCACCAAGCAAAACAAAGTTTTGGCCTCAGTCATTTCAAGGGACCTGTGAGCCTGTGTCAGGTGAGACTGCAGATAGAAAGACACAGACCAAAGCAGAATTAAGCCAGGCCACTTGCAACTGGCAATTCATCACAGGAACCAAGACAAACGATATTTTCAAAATAAATAAAAATAAAAACAGCCAAGCAAAACAACAACACATTAGTTAACTTGCTGTGAAGTTGTGTGCAAATGGACAGTGTTTCACTTTTAAACCCTCAGTTAAATTTAGGTTTTCGGTTCATACTACAGATTTCACCTCTTTTGTAATAAAACAGTTTAAAGAAATATCAATGATTATGGTTGTGCTTGGTTGTTGATGACATTGGGCAGAAAACCCCTTACCGTAAGTAGGGTATTCAGCAGGGCTTGTTCCGGCATAGAAACTTGCTGTGCCGCTTGTCACAGGGTACTGCTGAGCAGGAGGCATGTACTGGGCCCGGTACTGCAAAAATAAAATAAAGAGTCAGAAACAATAATAAAATGATTTATTTTCTGATACTTTAATTAGCACAAATAGTGGCAGTGGCACTAATAAATCCTATTTTTTATATATAATTGTAATTATGTAAACGTAATACATTCAGTGCAGGAAGTTGTACTCGCTGGGTTGAGCAGTATTGTGGAATATGCAAAAAAAAAAAAAAAAAAAAAAGACATTTACCCCCACTTGTCCGGGAGGAGGGATGAAGTAGCCCTGAGAGCCAGGGAAAGACAGCTGCTGCTGGGAAATCATCATCATCTGGGAAGTGGGTGGGTAGACATGAGTAGGTCCAACAGGTCGAGTACCACTACTTGTCTGTACCCTCGGAGCACTGGTGGCCATGGCCGGTCGATTCTGATAGTAACCCTGGAAAACAGAAGAGGAAAATGGCAAAAAAAAGAAGGATAAATGATTTATTACACAAGCAACTGGCTCTTGATGCGCATTTAATGCTTGTACTACGTAACGCTTAACCATGCGTAACCATGTTACAGCCTTTCTGCCTGAGCGTGTCCAGTCACACACACCCCTAACCTCAGCTGGAAGCAGGTTTTTTTGGATTACACTGAAGCTATATACTACTTGATGTCAGGTCGTCCTGCCACACGAAGGCTATCCCAAGTTAAAGGAGGAAAAAGAAGAGAAGTCGTTACCTGTAATGCTCTGTATCCACCCTTCAGCCGCACAACACATGAGCAGAAAGCAAGAGAGGGAGTGAGATTAAGGTGAAAAAGAGGACAACAGATAGTGTGGATGGTTGAGATCACGAGGCGTGAGGAGTACGAGAGGTGGTGGTGTATCTATTTGACACAAAGACTAAGCTCAAAAACATTTAGTTGTGCATGCAACACTGTACTAGGAGGTCCTCGACTCCCGTCCTGCAGGACCCACTTTTGAGTAGTTAACAAATCACTTTAAAGGCTGCAGGCACATGCAGTACAAAACCAATCAACTTTGATATTAAAGATACAAAAACGACCTGCATTCATGCGTAAGCCCAAAGTGGAGTTGGAGTAGGTGTAATAAAAATGTGTTAATTGTTTTGTTTTGAATATGACTGCAGGACCACAGTTTAAAAAAAGAATTAACACCATACACTGCATAGTCATTTGGTCACCATCTCAACAGGTTTGGGATAATGAGAGAATTAGGAACTTTTCAAAAAGGTGAAAGTATGTGCAGATGCAGATGCTTTTAAAAAAATTAACATTATACCATTTTTTGTACAAAAAAATGGAAGATAATATTGCTGTACCTCAGTAAGTAAACTCATAATTGGCACTCTAGCGTTTTCATCTAAAAAAACTACATGAGGATATTAAAACATGCACTAAACAGAGGAAACAGAGGGGGTGTAGGTATGGAATAGTGAACAGTGTTAGTACCTGTTGGTGTAAAGTACGGGGCCCTGCAGCAAACTGGGAGGACAGCAGAAAATAGGAAAGGTGTCAAGAAAGACAGTCAAGGACAAAGATGGCAAATAGGCCACAAAAGGCACATTCACAAATTTAGCCAAAGCCTTAGCAGAAGCATGCCAGAATTTGTTGTGAAAGATTGGAAAGAAAGGGTTCTCATACAAGACTATACATGTCATGCATTGAATGCAAAAACCTTAACAGAAAGAAAAAAAGAGGCAGTGATTTTACCTGTCTTGGCTGTGGTGCCGAGTTCATTTGTGGAGGTGGAGGGGTGGCAAAAACAAGAGAAGGGGGCTGTCCAGGACCGTAGGCGGCCTTGATGGCAGAGTAAAATAGAAGTTACTAAGCTTTAATCTACTAAAACAATTTGCACCTATGAGGTTCGTGCCTCTCACCTGTGTCAATCCAGGGGAAGGGGCAGGATTTGGGACAGAAGTGGGTCCCGATATAGGCTGTGGTGGTTTGTTCATTTCACGTTCTTTTATGGGTCTGCATTAGCGTGGCGTTGTGTTGCCAACCTTCCTGGGGGGAGAACGAAGTAAAAAAACGAATTAATCAAACGCAATCAAATTCCTTCCTTTTACAAGAATTTATTAAACATTAACCCTGAACAGAGTGGTGTAGCACATTTAACTAAACAGAAATACAGCTATGGTGATATCAGACAACACAGCTGAACCATTAGTGTGGCAACATCTACCAGACCAGTGAGGGTGTGGTCCCTTGTTTTGTCTATGATAACACCACCTCCCCACATGTGGTTCACTTGTATACTGTTAATGCATGCAGCCTTTCCAGTAATTAGTGTTAACGTCCTTTGCAAAATTCTTGCTTAAATAAGAGGAAAATTAAATGTGTGTCAGAGAAAGAAACCTGTGTCTTCACCTCCACCCAAAACTGTCTATTGACAGATGAAAATGGTTGTGGTGGCTTATATCAATAAAAAAGCAGTATTTCTGGCAATTGTTCCCGGCCCCCTTGGTCAACAAGTAAAAAAGCACATAAGGACACAAATAGTTATGCGAGTGACTTTAAATGGTTTGGAGATCTGCTTAAACCTCAAACATGACTGCCACCAAATTCCAAATTCATTTTGGCTTTGAGGCAAGTTAAGAAAATGGATACCTCAGGTCAAAGTTCATTTACTGTATCAACAGTGGCCTCAGTGCTAGCTAAATGTGCAAATCATCCATTCAGTTAGCGCCCAGCCGATTAACATTTCAAAATCAAATGCGATTTAACCCTTAAGCTAAATGGATGTTGTATATGTGAACATATTGTTAGGTCATGCTGAACTCACAAGAAATTAACAAATACAAGTAGCAGACGTGTCAAATACCATCCACCTGCCGACACGGGAAACACCACCGTTAGCTGCTAGCTTGCGCCATGCTTCTATTTAGGCAGGATATCAATGCAGACAGCTGCTACAAACGTAAATTCCCAATGGTAGTAAGAACCGTCACTAAACACGCCAAGTACTTTTGAGAAAAAATGTCATTTTTCCTGGGATGACTTACAACATAAAGGGCACTATTTGGCCCGTTAACGAGGCAGCACAACAGAACAACCGCAACAGATTAAACCGTTAGCTAGCAGTTAGCGGGCTAACACTACGTGTCCCACTGTCAGTTCGCGTACGTTAGTTACGCTACGTGGCCGAGTCCACATTTAACCTTAACCTAGAGACCTCCGTGTTGTAGTTTTACCACGCCGAAAGATGATATGTTTACAAATACAACTGCACAGCAACAAATACATGAAGGCAATATTACTGCTACACCTGGCAACGAACAGATTAACGTACAGTAAAATAATTGCTAGTTGAAGTTAGCCGTTTAGCCCAGCCCTGCCGGAGGTGGTGCATTTAGTTACAGGCCCGGAAAACCCACGAGTAGCTAAATTATACCATTAATCTGAGCCAAATCCACTGATATCATCCCAATTTCAGGCACATTGTAAACAGAAACTGTCCGATCTAAAACAAACGGAATATTTATTTTGTAAAGTTAGCATTACTGTTAAATATCAAGCCTACAGAGACCAAATCATGATTAGCCACGCGAAAGACCAACCTCGGCTGTCATGTCGGCTAACGTTTGGTTAATTATATCTAGACCTTAAACAACACACATACATAGTCGATACCAACACTATGTTAAAAATATTAAAATCCTATTACGCTTTTACCCGTTCTGCACGTTACCGTACTCGAGATTAGCATGCTAGAGGTCCTGAATGTGGACTGTCAGCCGGCAGGGCCTTTTCACGATGCTAACAGCAGCTAGCCCAAATGCCTTTGACAAAAACGAAGCTCGGTTGTCTCTAACATCGCCGTAGTTGTTTTACTCTTACCGGGTATCAATAGTAAATATGTCGTATGTTGGGAACTCGGGGAATCGGCTTCTTTTCACACCCCAGTTAACGAAAGTAGTGCGCCGTAGTTTCCTTGTCCTTTACTCCAAAAGAAAAGCGATGCCCTTCTTGGTTACTGGCTTAGAGAGCTAGGTTGCTAACCGGCAGATGGGGTGAATGCTCCTGCTGTCACTTCAGTTTAAATCCCCGGGCGTGCAAAAGTGACAGTGTTCAAACTCAAATAATACAGTACTTCGGGAATACTACTGACTGCTCCGATGACCCCGAAAAAAGCCTCTGGACCGGAGGTCCATGATCAAGGCGTGGATGTTTACGGATTGCCGGGCAGGTGTGTACACTAGTGCCGTATGAGAAGCTCAGAGCGAGGCCATAGTGCGATGTTTCCCGTCTGTGGAGCCGGTGCGCCTCCGGTCGCATGGGTAACTTCCGCGAAAATTAAAATTTGATGCCGGTTCCTTGATCATGTGATGCAGGAGCTTCGATCAACGCAGGCCTCACAGAAATGTGATGTTCAAGTTCGAATGTCAAAACGTGAAGTTTACCCAGCTAAAATTTTAGCTATTGAAAAAAGAGATGTAGATCATACATTTCCTCTGACACTGTTCATTTTTTCTAGCACTGCCCGTTTATGTCAGTATTTTGTTATGACTTTTGTATCTTTAGTAACACTAACAAACAATTTATGTTTTGTATTTGGCTACTTAGAAATGAAAGTTTTTTCGTCTTCATTAAACTGTATGTTTTACCAAATCTGTTGACCAGATTATTTTTTTCTAAATGTTAAATAGGAAATTTAACTATTTTTCCTATTTTTCCTATCTCCAGTGTTTATGGCACAAATGTTATTTGCAACCGTTTAAATAAGGTTAAGCAGTTGAGTATCAGCTGACAAGCATTTTACAAAGTCTGCACTACTAAATTATAGTATTTGGTCAGAAAACCATGAAAATGTGAATTTTCATGATAGCTCAAGAAACACCATTAAAAATAGTTCAGAAAAACTAGTGTCTTGGGATATTTTATTAATCCCGTGGGGGAAGTCTTGTGGACAGAAAGCTTCCTTAAGGCACCAAGCTATAATCAATAGTGTTTCAGCTGCTTTTCAAGCAGTAAAACATTTGCTGTTGTTAGCTAGCTCATATGAGTTCTGGGCTGAGAGACAAAAGACAAAATAACTGTTCTTAACCATTTAGTCAGTCAATAGACAAAAGGAGTCAGTCACACTGCTAAACTTCCTGGGTTACTGCATTTTTTTAAATCCAGTAAGTCACTGTCTCAAAGGTGTGTTGGGTACTTACTGTTGAAGTTAAGGGCTTCAACAGTAAGTACCCAAAACACCTTGCATATTACACAAAGACATTTTGGGCAATATGCAAGGACATGTAAAAACATTCTGTCACCACAAAGAAGCATTTAAAAGGTTTTATTTGGGGAAATCGAACACATAGTTGATGTAATAAAAATAAATGACATTTTGTTTCACTGCACTGTCTGAGTGGCTTCACTGCATTTTACATAATCTTGTAAATTGTAACATATTATGTATTAACAGTAACAGTAATTGTAACAGCAAAAATCCCATTTCCTAAATTTTAGAACTTTTTAAAAAATGCAATAAAAACCTAATTCTGTGAAAAAGACCACAAACACAAGATTTACAGTGTTTTTAAACCAACATAATAGTATTGACTGCAGGCAGGCTGGTCAAGCACACACACACTCCACAGCCACACTATTGGAGCACATGTAGAATGACGCCTGGCATTGTCATGCTGAAATATCTACTGACTACCCAGGGAAACAACACCTACTAATCACTCATTCTGTGGGAACTGATTGACCACAATATTATTACAGACGCTGGTTTGTACACCTTTTGCCGCTCTTTTATGTGTTTAGCAAAAGGAATTTAGAGCTATCATGAGCTCAGGCAGTGCATCATTTGTAAAGTCTGAAGAATAGATGGTGGTATAAAAAGTGGCATTTTTTTTTCTAATGCTAAAACTAGAAAGAACAGAATTACAGACATGTTTATCAGCTTTAGAGTTGCTGCAAAGCTCTGTGGAGAGAGACAATTGTGCAAATATTACTCATGGTAAAAAGAATGTAAGCACACACGATTGATTTCTGTGCTTTCTAATCAGCCTACCCTCCTGTGTCTATGGAACCAGACCACACTTCCCAGCTGTGAACACTACTCCATCTACTGTGACTGCATCAGTCTCACTGTGCTGCAGGGTGATTGAAACCACAGATAATCAGAAAACAAATCTCACAGAACACAAGATATTCTTAAGTTACTAAAGACTCACACCTAACCTCAATGAGGAAGAATCCACAAATTGTCATTGAAAACATCTAGTAGGAGGGGATGGGCTGGGTGCTGCAGCAGGAAATCGATCCTGCTATCTCTGCATCCCAGCCCTCCGGGTGGCTTTGCTATTCACCTGTTACTGTCCATCCTGATGTCTGTCCAATACCTACCAGCTCCAGCCATGTATAACTGCAACACTACAAACCTTTTCATGTTTGATCTGATATGAGAAACCATCTCACCATAACAGTGAAGCATTTAGGAAATCTATTAGATGCCAGTGCAAAATTGTTGTTAATGAGGAGCCATGCAAGGCTACAAGCAGGAGAGGCTGCATGTTGGACTGTTGTGTCTCCAGATCAGTGTCAGGAAGGGAGGCAGCCCAGGCCTTTATAACACTCCTCTGAAGGGACAGGGGGAAAAAATGCCACAGTTTGTTTTCTCAAATTCTCAAATTTCCACATGATTTCTTTTGGAGGCATTTTAGTAACACAAGCCTCAAAAAGGCACAGCACAACCAGAAAATAATTTAATTAATTAAAGTCCGTGGACTAACATGGGCTAATAATAGTTATTATTCCTGTTTGTTATAAATTATATGTACTCAAGGTGTGTTGGGTACCTACTGTTGAAGTTAAGGGCTTCAACAGTAAGTACCCAACACACCTTTATGGTTTACACAAAGACATTTTGGGCAATATGCAAGGACATGTAAAAACATTCTGTCACCACAAAGAAGCATTTGAAAGGTTTTATTTGGGGAAATCGAACACATAGCTGATGTAATAAAAAAAATGATATTTTGTTTCAACAGCATAAAAGCTGTATGTGGACATCATGAATCATATAGTAGCTGATTTGTAGCGCAGTGTTTGTCCTTCTGAAAATAGGTTTACAACAAGGCCAGTAATAAAATACACAATCCAATGTTTGGGCTGAGTGTGGGTAGTGTTGGAGAGATGCTTGAATCACTGTGCGCCAGCTGAGGCTCCACATGCTCCATGGTCACCACTAGTTTTTTTGACAGGTATGGAAAGTGCAAGATTTCTCCAGATCTGTAGTAAAGAGAAAACATGAGATGAATGCAGAGCAGTAATTTAATGTTCATGGCGCTTGTGTGATGTGTTTAGGGTACAACTTTAATTTGAATCTGTTAAGGTATTGTGAAATTGCTTTTTTATTTAGCCACAGTAGAACAAACCTGGAGCAGTTTCACTGCACTGTCTGAGCGAATTCATCGCCTTTATGTAGTTCCCTCCCAAAAACTGTTCATAGTTTGTTCCAGCTGGAACTTCTTTGAGACTTTTAGTGGAGTCCTTGAAGAGGAGGTTCTTTCCTCCCTCTGACTGGAACATTCTGAATGGGGCGTCATTGACCTGGCTTCCAAACTTGGCCTGTAAATACAGAACAAAATGGTTAAACACATATTATTTCAACCAACTCAATGTATTTGACAAAACAGTTTTTTACTTGAAACTTTGTTTATACAAACAATGGAATAAATCACATCCCATAAATAAAAATACTAAATTAGTAAAAGAAAGAGTAATCACAGACCTGCTGATCAAGGAGAATGCTGACCACTTGATTGCGACTCTCTGGGCGAGTCACCACAGCGTGAGATGGAACTTTGGCCAGGTTACATGAGAGAAATTCTGAGACTGGCACTGGACCCTTCCCAGGGCAGATCAGCTCGTATTCAGAAGATTGAACAAGTTGAGCCCAAGATGGACCCTTACCTTTGACAAGGAGACATCGGATCAAAGAATAGTTTTAGATGAAATAACGCTGACTGACCAATAGACGTATTTATATAGATGAGGAACAAGAGTCAGTCTCTTACTATCGCTGTTTTCACTGACAGTTGTGTGTTTGACAAAGGCAACATCACCGGCACCGTCAACCAGACATCTAGAACAGTATTCAAGCATAACTTAGTTAACTGCTGATATCTGCATTAAAATGTGAAATCGGAAAATATCGGCATCAGTTTTTACTCTTTTAATGGCACAACTTTTACATACCATGCACATATTGTACATCAAGCTCTCTCTCAAAAAGTCAAAATATGACAAATCCATAATATAGCTATTTTAATATAATATATTTATGTTTGTTTGCAATAATGTTTAAAGTTTATGAATGCATGATAAGTGTGATATCCTGTATCGCTATTGGAAATTAGGAGGAAAATTAGGTAAAAAAGCCAATATCAAACATCCCTAGTTTAAACCTTACATGTCAAAAGAAAGTAAGCACGTGTATTCAAAATGTCAAACTATTCCATTAATAAACATTAGTACAGTACATGAAATATACTGTATGCACAGAGCAGCTTCCTACCTAAAGGCTCCAGCGTAGCCATAGTATTTTTCATCAGCACTGGCTTTGCACTTGGCTTCATCTCCCACAGCTTTGCCACTTCCGGCACACTCTCTACAGAATGGAGAGGTGGGATTTGCTCCAGGGGCACAGCCACTACTGAAGAAGGTAGCTGAGTAGAGGAAGAGAGATACAGTCAGTGAAGTGTGAATGTGAAATTAGGTTGATGCTACAGTAACAGATTAAACAATGACAGTAGTTTCATAGATTAACATTTAAACAAGTCTTTCCCTAAACTTAACTAAGTGCATTGACTAAACTATAAACATGGACGATCTAGTTGTAAGGAAGAATTCCTAAATAAGAAATAATCTGAGCTATCTTCCAATAATATTCCAAATATTTGCAACATAACCTTTAGTATTACAATAGATGTAATTGTGACAGTGGATATTTTGCTTGGATAGGCATGTGGTCACTCACTGAAGTCACAGTTATTAGTTTCACTGTGGATTAGACCCATCGGTATGTTCCAGCCTGCGGTTCTGCCAATGCCTGTGTGGCATGACTTCTTGCCCTTCAGGGTTTCCCAGGTCACACCTGAGCCCTTCTTTATGACAGCAACAGCGTAGTAACAAGATTCACAGCATTGGGCTAAAAAATAAAAGTACATACAGCAGCAGATCAGAAACTAAATAGGTAAAGTTTATCTTACATTTCTGTAATTTACAAATCGATTTCATGTAAAAAATATGTTATGAATCTACATTGTATGTAGAAAATAATATTATTTCATTTTAAAATGACCAGTGTTTACTACATACTTGTTTTTTAAATAATTAATTCCAGTTAACTACTTGTGTAACATGGTACTACTCAGTCCATTGTAATAACCAAGTTATCCAAAACTTTCTATAACATTATTACACATTATACATAGTATAGGTATTTGTAATAATATCAGCAGTAACACTATCTTCAAAATCACAGAGAAGTTTATTACGTGAATCCGTGGAGCTGCATTGTTCTGTGGAAAGAAACGGACATGCAAGTATTAGTCATGAAGAAAATAATGTAAAACGTGTATGTGTTAGTTTTTGTGTCTCATAAGCGTCATACCCAGACTATACTGCTCCACCAAAGCAGGAACCAGACCACACTTCCCAGCTGTGAACACCTGTCCTCCATCTAAGGCAATTGCATCAGCCTCTTTACGCTGCAGGGAAACAACATTGTAGCTGATGTACTTTTAAAAAAATGGTAAAAAGATAATTTAACTACTTGATTCAAATATAAATATTGCTGAAACACCAACAAACTATGTATTTAATCCCATGTTGTCCACTACTCTAACACAATTTTACCATAATCTTTTTCAGGCAGTCTTCAACTGTAGGGGCCTTCGGGCACTCAATGGTGGGTGTGCCATCTTCTTTCACACTGTTGATGCTCCATGCGTCACACTTGGCTGTCTCAGCGTGGCCCACAGCGCACCATTTAATGGCATCCGACGGGTCTGTAGCCTGCTCTGGAAAGTGAAGTAAAAACAAAACCATGAACCAAAGGAAGCACTGTTTTAAATGTGCGTTTTCCTACTTGTTTTTAAAGTACCTTTCCTAAGGGAATGGACAGTGCTCACGTATACAGCACCTAAATACAGGAAAGAGTCTGTGTTTGGGGGCAGCTGCAGAAGTTTCTTCGTTGAGTCCTTGAAAATCAGGTCCTTGGCTGGTGAATAGGCTTCAGAGGAGAAGAGGTCAGAGGGCTACAAAGATTAAAAAGAAAGTCAGATCGTTGTGATTTAATGTTATTCTGCCTCTGTTAGTATGTAAGACGTCTCTGTCCTGTATGAAAAAGGTATTTTACCTGTAATGAACTGAGGAGTGTCCAGATTGATGCGGCCAGCTGTGGGTCCTTACGAGTGACAATAGCATGAGCTGGTACTTTGGCCAGGTGGCAGTTTTCAAATTGGTCGATACGTGCTCTGGTGTTATCCTTGCACAGCAGTTCATACTTCTCCTTTTCAGACTCTGAAAGAGTTTCACAACAATTATTGAATGACTTTAGCGATTTCAATCTTTCAGTTTGAACTTTTTTTTCACGTAGAGACACGGGGCACTCAAGAGTGAAAATGTAAACTGTAATATTGTGTAATTTAAAAATAGAATAAGATCCATAAGTATAGGTATTTCTTTGACAAATTAATTACCATCAATACTCAGATAATCATTAAAACAGATGCATGATATTTAAGGTCTTTTACTAAGATTGAGTAATATTTAAAAAACTGTTCAACTAGATTTGTTCTGAGAATGAAACTGGTAGAGAATTTTCTTCATGATATACTTCAATAATCTTATGTAAACAAGTACAAGTTATGAGGAGCTATGACAAATTGGTTTCAGCAATGATTGTGGTCGCTGATCAGCTGACTTGGATCATAATACAGTGAGTCAATATTTCAATACATATTAGGATACTGACCAGGTACAGTGAGATGTTTCACAAAAGCCACTTCTCCAGCATTCTCCTCCAGACACCTGTGAAACAAACCAACCCACATGTGCATCAGTGTTAGAGGTTTGTTTGTTACCAGCAGTGGGGTCCAAAGAGAAAATGGGTTTAGAAAACAGAAAATCAGATTTCAGGCAGGTTGTCATATGTAGAAGTAAAAGTCATGGTAGAATACCGAAGAACCGCATAAGGAGAGATACTCACTGGAAGGCTCCACTGTAACTGTAGTAAGGCTCTTTCTGGGACCTGGAGCAGTCTCCCTTGCACAGCTCACACAGTTTGGAGCCTTTAGTTGCTCCTGGGACACAGCTGGCCTGGAAGAACTCGCTCACAGCTGCAAAACAAAAACAGGACTGCAGTCAGGACTTTAGTAACACTGACCCAACTCCACACCTTTAGAGTTTGACCTTATACCAAAAATAAAATCTCGTAATTTTTGCAATTATTTGGTATTTTTATTATTTATTTATCGGGTTTCATGGGTTGTTGTTTTTTTTCCTTTTGACGGAGCTGAATATGTGAACCTAAAGTAACTGAATAGCTTCATATTTAATGCACAGTTGATTTACACATGTAGCTCTTGGCAAAAAAAATCAAATCAAAAATATCTTTACCAACACATTTAATTATTACGTAACACACAGCAAAACTGCAAAAACCTGTGCCACGGTTAATGCACACATCCCACTCTGGGAGAAATGGTGACCTGTGTGTAATTTTGGTTTTGAGTGCTGGAAAAAGCATGTAACTCACCCTCCTCCACAGGTTTGTCTTCAATGCCTTGCCACTCAATTATATTCATGGCCACCAGAGTTCCTATGGGTATGTTCCAGCCTGCAGATTTCCCCAGACCTGTGTGGCAGCTTTTCTTCCCTTTGAGATCTTTGATGCCGAATCCGGTGCCCTTCTTTGCCACAGCAACGGCATAGTAACAGGTGTCGGAGGCTGGATTCAGGTGTGTATGACAGAGTAAAGTTACAATATGTAGTTCATAGAAAAATCTTTTGTCAATGACTTTGTCAGTAAAGACATCTGATTGCTAAACATACGGGTGCCATAATCCTCAGCAATAATAGGATGTAGGTCGTAGTTATTCAGTCCAGCAGTGTAGATGTCACCTCCATCCAAAGTGATGGCATCTGCCTCACCAGCCTGTTAGAAAAACACAGCTCTTTACTGACCAGCCCCCTGTTTTGTTTTTTTTTGCATAAAACATTTACATTACAAAACATAAGCAGTTTATGAATTATGCTGCAGCTTTGTAGATAAATCCTCTCCATATTATATAAAGCAGTGGGAAGTAATTCCAGGTTAACCAGCTGCACATCTTAAGAGACTCCTCATATGTTACTTATTATTATATTATTATTATTATTTACTATTATTAGTTTGTGTTAGTGTTAGCAGCAGTAGTAGCTTAGTAGTATATTATGGTATAATTATTATTTTAATGCTACCATATTCTGCAACTTCTTACATTTATTTCACTACATTCGTCAACCCCTTTGTTTTTACCATTGAGTAAATAAATAAGTTATTTGAAAGTATGTAGCAAAAAAGGGATTGTACCAAATATTCATTTATTTGCTGTTCGAAATAAAAACAATCACTAAAGGTGAATCTATTTGCTGAAGGCTGCAAGGAAATTTTCTCACCTTTATTGCAACGATGCAGTCGATGGTGTTTTCTTTTGCTACGCAGGACAGGTCGGGGGCTTGGGTTGCCAGGTCAGAGCATTTCCTTAATTCTTGAGGCGACTTGACGCACCATCTCACCTTGTCACCGAAAACGGTAGCTGTGAGTGTAGATATATAAATAAACACCGATGCAGATAGGTTAAATATATGATTGTAGAATGCCTGTGTTAATGCGAATGTCTTTACCGAGGCACCCGAGCAGCGCTACAAGCAGAAGAGGCTTCATGTTGGACGGCGAGTGTCTCCAGATCAGCAGAGCAGAGGTGCAGGGAGGAGGCTCGGGCTTTTATAGCAAACCTCAGAGTGGGGCTGGAAGAAAAAAAAGAAGATAGAATGACACAGTTTGTTCAGGTTTCCTAATGTGTACGTGCGTGTGTGAGAAAACAGAGATTACATATCTGACATTTCCACATAACGGAGTTTTACAGATGTTTAACCATTGTTTGCGCTGCAAATCGCCCAGATGTAACCCTTTTTCACAAAGCAAAACATCATTAAAGAAAAAAAATTACCGTGATATTCCATTTATTGGTTTTCTGATGGATTAAATCTTCATAGTGCAGTGAATGTCTTTAACAAATAAATGCTGTTGATTAGTTTGACCATATTTTGCAAGATAACTAACAATGACTTTTTGCACATTTTATCGTTTTGCAGACTAACTCTAAAATTGAAAATCAATTTTCAATCAAAACCCATAATGACCAACTGACTAAAGATCTGTCCAAAGAGTTTGATTTTGTGTCACAAGTATAGTTTCACCCATGAGTCTATAAATTCCATTTGGCAGACTACAGGAAAAGTCCTGTTTCTTTCAGACTACTTTACTTTTACAATTATTAAGGCCTCTGTGGACATGGGAACATTCACAGTTTTTCTCTTTATGTCCGCTGCCTCACCTCTGTTTTATTGTGAAAGTCCATCAAGAGCTCTTTGGACCAATAATTGTGGCATTTTATATACACTTGGGTTTTCTATTCCAGACTACGTGTACATTAAATCCAACACTTGAAGCGAACACTTCAGTAAATGTGACATGCGTCTAAAATGAGCAAAAGTATCTAGGAACCTGTTTTGACTTTGTTAAAGGTAACATAGTGAATTGCATTTAGCAGACTCCTCTGATTCTATAATGAGACCCAGGGAGCAACCTGGGGTTCAGTGTCTTGCTCAAGGACACTTGTATACTTGAATGGGAAGAGTGGCGGTCTGAACCTCCAATCTTGTTGTTAGTAGCAGCCCACTTCACCCACTTGACCTCCTGAGCAACACTCATAAGGTAATAAAGTGTTGGACAAACATTTTAGAAATGTGTTACTGTGATCATCAGCAGAAAACGTTCAGTTTAAAATATCAAGCAGCACCATGTGTGACCTACATAAAAGTTCTGCTTACCAAGTCAACATTACTCAACGCCAGAGCTAAGGTTCATGTTGATATGTAAAATGAACAACACCTTCTCATCTGCCAAATACTGAATTATCACCCATTAACTTTCACAATAGTTTTCATGTGGAGCTTTGTGATGTAACTGTCAGGCTGAAGTTTACAACAGAAATTGCTAAATTTCTGTTGTAATTCTATTTTTGTAGTTCTATTTTTTTACAATCCCAGTTCTGTGCCATCCTTCACCACCTGTGCCATCGTGCCTCTTTTATTAGCGATTTTATTGTGAAGGGCTGTCTGTCATTCTGCCAGTACACGTTTTAAACTAAGTGAGAATAATTTATAAAAAATAATGTGATAGATCAAGTCTGGTATGTTATAGATCGTGGTAGTTCCTTTCTTCTCTCTTTGATTCTGTGGTGCTATGTAACTACTCTTAAGTTTATAAATGATTGAAACAAATTTTAATCAAAACGAACCTCTGATTCAGTTAGTGAGTGAAATGTGAAAAGTGCTTTCATATCTGTGGATGTGAACAGGAAATATATATTTAAGTGTATCAAAAATGCAAAGACCTAAGATATTGATTGGAACAGATCAGAATTATGTGGTGAGCAATCAGAAGATGTTACAACTCTTTATTTGGATAGTTAAAAGCTGATCATGTGCCCAGACAGTATATGTTCCAACAAATTTCCTTTTGTGCTGAGTCACTACAGACCCTGACCTTAGCTGCACTGTAACGTGACTAAATCCTCATCCTAAATCCTCCTTTCAGAAGACAAAGACTTATTTCCACAATTGCATATGAAACTAGTAATTTTAGTGACAGGTTTATTATCCAGAAACAGACAGCTATATTTCTTCTGTGTGATTGATCCCGCCGCTTGTCATCTGCATAGACATGGCGAGACATATAGAAATTGATGCAGCTGAGGACCAGATACGCTGTCAGAGGATCTGCAGAGTGGGCCAAAGTTCAAAAAGGTTGAATTCTCATAATGCATCTTAACAAGTTCATGAGATTTATTTAGTAGTCCCACATCAAGTTGGTTAGCAAAATATGCAAAATGACCCTGATGGCTTATCCCCCCACGCCCGTGGTTCGTCTTTAGATGAGTAAAGTGAACTTGAAGTGTAAAAGCAGTGGGCCAACCCTTTAACCTCAGCCTCCCTCAGTGATCACACATTAACTTCCATTGATTTCATTCTGAGAAGCTTAAAGGTCTGGGGTCAACATCCTTCTTTTGCAATACACAACCTGAAATGAGCGAGTTCAGACGGCTGCTGCTGCTCCGTCCACTCATTAACCTCTCACTCGTGTACACGTTTAGATTTCATGTGAATTGTCTGCACGGCACTGACATTTAATGAATGCACATTTAATGTCTTTATGATCAACGTTCTGTTTTACTGGTTTGGTATTTTTGCAACAAAGGTTTATTAATGTATGATGAAGGCCACAAGTTAAAAATGCATCATTCTCACAGTACAATTTTTTTATAGAGTTTATAGACTAACTCATATGTAAGTAGGTAAAGTTCTGCAAGAAGTCCCGTCTCTAAAGGAGCGACAGAATGTCTCCACTTAAACTGCTTGGGTCTAATTTTACTTTAGATGACTGTATGAAACAGTTTTAGCATTCATATAAGCCCCTGTTATTTTAAGGAAGATTTACAAAATTGTGAAACTGTGCTTTAAAAATGGTTTTAATACTTCAAATGTAAATTATGTAGCAATTTTCAATAGTTTGTGGACATTTGTCACATCTGTGATGCTACCGTGTAAAAACTCATCTGTGGAGAATCCTATCAGTGGTTTAATCAGGTTATTACTCCACTTTTATTCAGCATTGCTATTTAGCAGCACCTTTCTCTTCGCCCACCTTTTCATATAATGTATTGTACATTAAACAAAAAGACAGTGGCGTAATGTCCCTCATGCACTGTTGTGTCCACACAGTGAAGGGAGTGAAACAGAGTCTGTATCTGTTTACACAGCTGAATGTTCTTTTCTTTCAACCCTGACCACTGTCCTGCACAGACCCTGTTATCAGCGGGGGACGCTGTCTTTATGGGCAGATAAAAAAAAAAAAAAAACAATTCAGAATTTAAGATGCTGACCAATGCATCCAGACTTCAAAAGGAAATTTGTACACCGACTTTTCCTCATTTTGGGGGAATTTGTGCATTTCAAGGCGCATAAGCACCACCAACTGTCCACAATAAAAACATCTGCTTGCTATTTAGAATACGACAAAACTGAATAAACATTACTGTTAACAGATGTTAATTGTGTCCTTCATTAGGCCTTAGAAGAAGCACAATAATAATAATGCAATTTGAGAAATATGAATGTTTAAACTAAACTATAAAGATCAATATTTGGTAACCAGCTCTAACAAAGAAAAAAATCATTGGCCATCGTCTTATTTTTTTTTTACAGATTTTATGTCTTTGTTTCTGGTGACAGATTCATCTTTGGGCATGAGGGATACCAGTCATGTACAAATCCGTGGAGAGATTTTCAGATGCTCTTTGCTCAAGAGGTTTCATTGCTCTTCAGCTCTGAAGTGCAGTTCTGCTGGATTTAAATCCTTTTTAATTTGTTCTTCTATCAAAAGTCTTGATTGTTGCTGTTGATTGTTGGCATCACAGTGATGTTGGAAAAACACTAAGGATCTCAAAAGTGAAAGATACCTTTACATTAGGTATTTCCGTGTACAAACACACATTCACAGCATGTCTAAAAACGTCATCTGCCTGTGCACCTTTTGCACTGACGTAGTGCCATATCCATACGTTCCCACCTCCACATTTCGCGATCATCACTATGTAGTCACTGTTTTATAACTGTCCAATGCCAACACCAAACTAAAAATCTTCTTTCTGCAAAGTTAGTCCTGCGTGATCAGTCAATTGAACAGTTTTCCACAGATAGTCCAAACCACTGATGCAACTCTTTCAGTTGCCTACTGATGCCTCTGTACCGTCTTTATGAAATATAACCTGGCTTCTTGATGCTTGGAAAAGTTCTTCCTAATACAGTTATTTTAATCTTTGTGGTGCAACTTGACTACAGGAAAACAAAAGAGATGTTTAATATTTTTAAAACTTTAAATCACCAATCTAAGTCAGCCATATCGGCATAACGGATTAATATTTTAATTTTTGTGTGTCAAAAAATAAACTCAGCAGGGACAAGTTAAGCATACTGCTTAAACAAATCAACAAAATGCAAAGTTCCCTCTTCGTTCTGTTTCTATCTATTGTAAATACAGTTAAAACTGGTTGCAGCTGGTTTTGCGGTGATGCTACCATTTTATTTATTTCATTTATTCATGGGTGTGATGGTTCTTTAAATAACTGGTTTATAAAATAACCTTATCAGAACCCCTGTTGGTTTTGGTGGTTATATTTCAACATCAGTATATTTTCTTTGCAGCATATAAAAAAAGAAAAGAAACAATGACTACAGCTAAATATCAGTCTCTCTAAGCCATCTCTGTACAGTGTAGGTCCGACTGATGAGATGCACCACGCTTCATTCATTCCCTTCTGTATCAAAAGTTGAAATCCAAAAACAATCTTCTAGTCTCTAATAGAAACTGAATTAAAAATGTGCAGATCAACCTAAATCCTCACAGATCTACACAGTGTCACAGACAGATGACTCGTAAGTTGCAGACCTTTTTTCTTGGAGGTCCTGCTTTCCAAATAATTACAAATATTCAATCTGGGTCAAAATAAGCATAAATGAGTCTCTCTTTACCTGTTCCCGTGTGCAGAAAATAAGAGCTAGAAAATAAACTCTGACATTTAACATCTGTTCTGGGAGGTAAAAGTCTGTTTGTACAAGTCCTTGGTTCCTCAGTGTCAATTAGTGATCGATGGGCTACATCACATAGCTTCTATCCTAATGTGCCTCAGTGATGAACTGGAGCCTGCATCAGAACAGAACATATCACACTCAAGTATTAAAGACTGCTGGAATCTGTAACACCTTACTGGCCAATTTTAGAGTGCTAGAAATGGATTAGGCTGTCAGTTGAGACATCAGTATTTAGAGTGGTTGTGTTGGCGGGGATAGGAGTCTCTCCGCTAACAGCTAACATGGCAGAACTAAACAAAACAAAAAACGGACCTAATTCCAGGAGAACAGAAGGTCATGGGATCAAAGCCAGTAACATCGTCCCAGATCATTGGTGAAAAGGTGAGGTCTACCAGAGATACAGACAAGCAAATTGTTAAGTGTGTCTGTGAAAAGGCTAGTTCCTCTCCTGCACGAATACAGTCTCCTGTGGACAAAGTCCCGCCTCCTGCAGCGTGATGTCATAGTCCAAATGAGTGAGCTTCCTTCTGGGAAAGTTGGTGACAAGTTCGAAGTGTTCATTAGGGTAACCTTTGGACTGGACGTGTCTTACCAGGGCCTTGAAGAAAGAGAGATTGATATACCTCACAATTAGTATTCACAATATTCAATGTCAATTAAACGCTCACATTTATTTTACTTAAAGCAATAGTTTGCTACTTTAGGAAACATTATCCTCCAGTCTTTATGTTAAACTAAGTTAATTTTCTCCTGGGTTCAGTTCCACACTGGTATAGACATGATCTGTAGCTTACAGTGTATTTCCCACTTTCCCAGCATTTATTTGAACTATCCCTTTAAAGCATATTTGCTATAGTGTAATCTTACCATAAGTTTTGCTTTAGAAGACAAGGAAATTTGCTCTCTCTGTCCATCGGGGTAACGAAGCATCAACCTAGCTTTGGGACCTATGAAAGAAATGCGTGATTGATAAATTGATAAATAGTCTAAATGAAAGCAGACAAAACACACGAGTCAAAACAGCATCATACCGTTGTCATCAGGACACTCCACCTCACCGGTGGTGGAGGTGCTGGTTTTTGATGTACCAGCACTTTCTGTTGCTGGGGAACAGTGATTCCCCCCAGAATCAGCATCAGGCTGAGAGTGACGAGGAACAGCAGCCGAGGGCTCCAGGTGGTTCTTCTTGCTTTCCTCCTTCTTGTGACTGTGGTTGTTTTCTTTGTAAGGGGATTTTCTGTGGGAAGAAGTGGAACTATCGGGATGTAGGCGCTGCTGTGCCGCAGTGACAAAAGGGACTGTGGTGTGTTTGCTGGTAGAAACTTTCTCTTCGTTGGGTACTGACGTTTCACTGTCTGAGCCATCAACAGACACGGGACCCTCGCTGTCAGAGAAAGGCTCAGCATCCGATTCGTCGTCTGATCGGGGGGAATCCGGGGGTTCAGGGACATTTGAGGACTCATAATGCGTCTCTTGAAGGGAGGCTCTGATCGCTGCCTCCAGCTGACTGTCTTCACTCGCGTCAATCAGACTCTCCTAGAACAGAAAACTTGTGCTATTAGATATCAAAAAGGAATATGGTATTTATGAATAAACATTTAGCAGTACCCACTATTTATATCACAAACTAAAACAAATGATGACTTCTCAGCTTGTGCTTTTTGACAGACTCAGGAGTGGAACAGAGATTAAAGAGCTCTTATTAGAACAGAAAAAGAACAAGTAAGTGCTGATCCATGAGACGAGAGACCCACCGAGCGAGCTCGTTTGGCAGGGGGTGCGTGGCAGGACGGCCCATCAAGCTGCCCGTGCTCAGCCAGGAAGCTGCTCGCCTGTTCCAGGAACGACGCCACATCCAGCTGGTTCCACTCCACCATTTTTTGACCTGCATATAAGATGTTAAGTAACATCACAGGTCAATAAATAAATAAATGTACAGAACAAAAATAAGTCTCAGTGACGTATGAGCGCCTTCAAATGCATCGATTCCTCACCTGTGCGAGGGTCCAGGATGGAAATGTACGGAAACTTGTTCAGCTTATAGAACTGAATGTATCTTTGTCCCTCTTCACTGTCATGATACACCTGTAATGGAAGAGTAAGTGAACAGTGACTGATAAGCGCGCATCATTTCTGACATGACAACAAGAGATCATATTTGAAGAAGAAACTACACACCTGCCAGAATATAAAGTGTTCTCTGATGATGGTCTTCACTGCATCGTTACTCCAAACATCCCTGTTCAGGCACTGGCAGGCAAAGTCCTGGACATTTTGAATGTTGATCATTAGCCACTTGTTATCCATCTGTCCACAATCTTTTGCCTGCAAACATAGAAGAGGAAAGACACAAGACACTTTATTAATTATAATTATATTTCCGTGGCCAAACAGCTGCATTGGGTGGCATGATAGCTCAGTGGGTAGAGCAGTCGTCTTTGCTCCAAGGGTGAGCGAGTTCGATTCCCAGTTCCACCAGGTTACATGTCGAGGTGTCCTTGGACAAGACACCGATACCCTGTAGCGCTGACAC
>JAUMHF010000009.1:9331068-9343987 GCA_032359275.1 Microctenopoma steveboyesi | reverse complement strand
CAGGTCTAGCAGCTGTCCAAACAACAATTTCCCCAAGGGGATCAATAAAGTATTCATTATTATTATTATTATTATAGGTGCCATAGATTCAGGGTTCAGGATCTAGTTCATCACTGAGATACATCACGATAGAGTATATGTGATGTTGCCCATATTCAAACAAAAAACACACATAATGCATCAGTAATGGACACTGAGGCACTTGTTACGTGTTTGTGATAAAATTCAGAGAGTCAAAAACACTCTTTAAACTGAAACTGAAGCTGACAAAACTACTCCTGTCTATCCATCTCTGGGGCACCTGGTTTCCTGGCTCTGAAACAGTCACCATCTGAAATTTCACTGAAAGTTCAAGCAAAGTGAATAAAGATGTGCGGCGTATCGTGTCCAGAGAGTGACTCCTCACCGTCTCAAAGCTGCCTTTGTGCATGAGCTCAATTGGAGGACGGAAAAGGTCTGCCAGGGTGCTCAGTTTCTTATCCACTGTTCCACCGTTACGCAGCTCCTGTTCCTGACGAACTAGAAAAAAACATTTACCGTCATTAGAGTGGTTAAAGAGGCAGCAACTGAAGGGTTGAAAAAGTAGTAAGATTTATTTAAGGCCCAACGACCACACTGTATACGTACTTGTTTCTGTTTGGAAGTCTCTGAAACCATCAAATATTGATCGTGCTGGTCTTCTTCGCTTTGGTACTGGTAAAGTAACAAACAGAAACATCAGAACTCCCATTTGACAAATGATGATTGAAACATCATGGGTAGTCAGAGCAGCAAGGTAGTTTCAGAACTTTTTGCATGAAGCATGATCAGAAAAGGAACCATACAAACCTCCAAAGAGTGGTTCAGGTTCCACCAGTATGTCCTGCTTCTGAGGTATGGGCGCTCGTACTTCACTGAGACATAAAGCAGCATATACAGTGTTATTCCAAGCCACCTTGAGCAAGACATTGAGTATCAATTAAAAGGTGCAGTTCGTAAAATCTAGCAATGGGGCTGAAGAATCCTACCACCTGAACACTTTCTAAAGTGGTCTAAGGCGACACTGATTCTTCTTCTTTGTCTCCAAAGTGGTGCTAAAGTGTCATTAAATTTGAGCTGCTACAAAATGTAAACATGAACTTTACTGTCCCTAGGGCCATGGTTCAGTTTCTTTATTGTGGGTTTTTTGTAGAAACATTGAGGCACAACATGGCTGCCTGAGGAGACCAGAGCCACATTTATATAATAAAGGTGACTTAGAACGTGGATGTTTGCATCACTTTACTTTACTGTACTTTGCTTGGCAGACGATTTTATCCAAAGCGACTTACAAGGAGCTAGCAATGTGTGTCTGGCTCAAGGACACACCTGGTAGGGGATGGACTTGGTAGTCAGAAAGGGGTTTTGATCCTGCGACCTTCTGTATCCTAGTCTGACGCGTAGCCCATTGAGCTACCAGGCCAACCACACTTTCAACGTCATTTAGGATGTGTTACATTCCTTTTTAAGACACCAGAAACTTAACAAACCTGTCCAAAGACATTGGTCAGACACAAGTTTGTGAAAAAAAAAATATTTTCTTACTCTGAAGGGGGAGCTCTGCTGCTTGAAGCTGCTGAACTGGAGCTGGTGCTGGGCTCCTCTCCTATCCCACCTCCATCCAGAAACATGGTTACTGCCATCTCCAAGTTGTTGTTGCATGCTTCCAACATATGCTTCCCTACACTCTCAGTGGCTCCTGGAAGAGTGTTATACATAGACAACACAAATGAGAAACATATATAGTTACAACTATGATGCACACACATATTTGTGAATTTTGCCACACATTTGTACGGAAGTTTATATTTCAGATTGAAAGGGAAAGTGCACTTTTCACTTTACAAATCTGCTTTTATACTTTTTTAAGTAATTATTTACACTAGTAATTTAGACTAAATCACTTAAACAAACAATAAAAGCATGGTGATGCAAGAACTTTCCCTTTCAATTTAAAATATAAACTACCGTACAAATGTTTGGCAATATTCACAAATATGTTTCACCCCATCCTTTAACTCTACAATAAAAAACATTTGAATTTACAGATGACGTGTGTTTCAAAGTGAAATATCAAATTTATATTACTATATTGTTTCCATGTTGATTCTGTTCATTGAAGCTTGCTTAAACTCAGTTTTTTTTTGGAAACATCCCATAAAATATTAGTGAAAGAATATAAAAAAAAATCTGTATTGGGATAAAAATATAATGACCACATTTATGATTAATGTAAAGGTTTTTAGTGAATGTCCAAACATTAAAGCAAACTATACTAGACGAGAGGATAATTTAATGTTTGAACTGCTAATGTCTACCAAATTAGCCAGTTTAATTTCTGCATGGTGTTACTTGTTTATTACATTTTAGTAAACTTGGTTTTCATTCCACTAACTTCACTACTGTACACTGTAGCAATGCATATTTAAAACAAGAGACTTGTCAAACAAGAGACTTGTCTAATATATATATTTTGATTGTGAGCATTGTTTAACAATTGTTTTTGTCAAAAAGTTCTAATCATGAGGACAAAGAAAATTTTACTTCATGAGTCATAAAGTGTCAAGACAGACTTGCAGAGCTCCAGCTCTTTGTCAATGGTGGAAACAAGAAATGTATATTCTCATACTGAGGAAATTCACTTGAGTAATACGTTTTCTGCTACTTAAGACTTCTTTGAAACTTACTTTTTACTTAGTACTGCACTAGATTTATTATTTGTGCTGCCAATTTATATATAAAATAAACCAGACTACACTACGTAGAAATACGTATTTAAAATCCGTCCCAATTGTATCATCTACAAACTAACGTACTGTACACATAAATGAATCTACATTTATATTACATTAATACATACATTAGTCTGAAAGAAAGCATTTTACCTTTCTATTCACTGTTTTCATTGTATATTTTAGCATCTTTAGTAAAGAAGATTTTAGTTTCCAAATGCTACTTTTACTTTGAAGTAAAGCCTGTGAGTACGTCTTCCACCTCTTGGCTTTACAGGGTTACTGCAAATTCTCTACAGAGATTAAATACCTTGTCAGTGAGCAGATGTAAAAGAGCAATATACTACTACTACTACTACTGTATATTTTTTAAAGTAATGTGTATGTTTAGAAAGATAAGAGGCACTCGAGCCAAGCACAAGTTACACGATGTTGCAAAAACACAAAAATAATTTTTTTAACGTCTTCAGATTACAAACCGCATAATGCATAAAACAATGTTATCTATGTGCGCAGAGTATAGATGAGAAGATTAAGTTTTAGTCTTTAGGAGAGCACGATACCGTGTGGCTCGAATGATCGCTCCGCACCTACTGCGCATGTCCGTTTCACTTTCTAACAGTAGCAGCCCCTCAACTAAGTCTCGGGTTTTCTCCGTTAAACTACTAAAAACTGAAACACCGTCCGTCACATTCGAGCATATATTAACTATTGAGGACATGAGAGCGAGTAGTCGCAGACAGAAAGTGTGCTCGTTCAAGTGTGGCTGACAGTACTGCCAGAGTGAAGATGACAGCCCAACACAACATTGAGGTGATGAAGAAGGGAAATGTTACACAGCGACGTCCATTCCACATAATACAAAAAGCAACCAGTGCAGAAAGAGCAGGAAAATCTGCTCTATCTGGCGAGATTGTGACTGTAATGAACGCCCAAAAGAAAATATGACATTTTAAAGTGGCTATGACATATAATATTTAACGCTTACGGTTTTGTCCTCATTTCTCCGAGTCTTTCACTTGAGTTTAGCAGATAACTGCTTGTGCTTTTTCCCTCTGCAAGGCATTGACAGCGCAGGGGCCACAGCAAGACTTTACGTCCGTATTCTCACCTGCGCACTAAATTCCTTGTTTCTTAGAAAAGAGGTCTATTCCTATTGGATAAACTAAACCTACTCAATAGACCAAATACTAATTACATTTTTATTTTTACCTGTTATTGCTGTGAATTGTTGAATTAACCCGTTCACCCCCGGAGCTGAGGTGTCTCCGAGCGCCGCCATCTTACCGCCACAAACAACAACATAAATGTGGCGCATGCGCCAAACCGTCCTTTTCCCTGCCTTGCGTGGCGCGAGGCCCATGCGTCAATCAAGAACTGCATTGTGGGTAATGTATTCAGTAAGTAAGTAAATATTTAATATAAACTTGTATACAAATATTTAAGCACACTTGGGTAATATTACAAATGATTTGTATGATTTTCTGATTAAATAAAAAAAAAAAACAGCAGGTATACATTAAATGGGTTGTTGCAAGACCCGCGACTTAAACAACCACCATATTAATTTAAAAACACATAAAATAAAACAAAATATTACATCCAATCAATCCACCTGAATAAGTCATAGACTGTATCATATTAGGATGTAACTTACTGCTGTAGGTTAGTATTTTCGTTGATGAATTTTGCCTACTCATCCTTGCAGTTAATTACAGAAAGAGAGAGTTAACTTGTATTCTGTATTCTTTTCCAAAACAACAATAGAAAAGTTAGTTGATTTTCTACTGAGAAAGAATCAAGAATACAAGTTAGAATACCTACACAGAATTAATGTACAGAAGATGTTTAGAGAGGGTTAATATTCATTTGTAGATTTTCAATATGTTGAAGCCTGCAGGCTTAGTTTATTTACAAAATAAACAAATGCATTAATAATGTGGTAGACATAATAATCAAATTTTACTTTTCTTGTAAAATAAATAATTTGAAGATTTAGGCTGAATCAAAGCTATATTTGTGATTTTTTTATTTTCATTTTGAAATATGGTCTTTTTCTTCTTCAAGACAGGCTGAGTATTCTGTTTACAGATTGTATTGGATCAGTCATGATGCATAACCAATACACCAAAACATAAGACTTCTTATTAGTGGTGTCATTTTATTGTTATTTGCATAATACATTCAGTTTTGAACCAGCATCAACCAAAACCTAAAGATTCAGTTCCAACAATAACTGCTCATTCAGTGACCAGTAAAGGTCAAATAATTTTAACTATGGTATTTCACACGAGTTTGTGCTGCCTGGCATAAACAAGAAAAAAAGACATCACTTTACAAAGGGAAGGTGATGATGGCACTGACTTTCCACATCATGAGATGTCCAAACTATATTTACAAACACACAAAATGACACTTCAACATCTACTGCCATGTGTAATGTAAATTAACCTTAAGCTGAATATAAAAAAACATTACATTCATATCAATAGCTATCAGTAATCCCTAAAGTTCTGTTAAATGGTTTTGTAACTGTTCTACACTAAATGGGGTAAGGTCACATGAACAACTGTATCTAAAAGCTCTTAGAATTTGAGTTAACAATTTCCATTCCTTTGGAAGATCAAACTGCCATAAAGACACATATTATTTTACAAACCTTATTTTCTTACCTACAAAGCGATATTTCATATTAACACTTTTACTTTACCAACAGTGTAAACCCAGATGGAATTATTTAATGCTCATCCTCCTTACATTACACAGCAAACACTTGGTTTCGTGATAAACCCAACAATGCTTGGAAATCTGATGCATCTGTACTTTACTGACATGTGACCTTTTAGCCCTGAGTGGGTATTTCACTTTACATAAAACATGCACCAATTCGTAATTTTGTAACAGGGAGTCAACCAAGTGCACTCTAGCATTATATACAGGAGAGCACAAGAACAAGTCATTCACGTTTTGTTTAAGGTAGTCATCTTGGTGGGTGTATACATACAGTATGTATGTATGTATATGTATATATATACACACATACACATCTATATTTCTTTTTGAGACAAACTGAATTCCAAATGAAAACACAGACTAGCACTGTAGTGTCTTTACACATCTGAACATTCTACATCTCAAATGTGTTTTTAAAAATTGTCTGTGCCAGCAAGTTTATTTATTATACATTAGTTAACATCACTTAAACACACCCTTTCCCATTACTAGGTACATTTACCTAATAATTTTGCTCAAACGTTTAGCAACATCAAAAGGGAACTAAAGCCTAATTCAGGTACAAAAAAAACATATTTATGGACACATTTAATGACTTTACATTCTCATGAGCTTTGTTTTACTGCAGAGGTCCCTCTTGTTAATCAGAAAATTGGCCTACAAGCTGTAAAATATTTGAACAAAAAATAGACAAGGCTGCTGGACATAAAAATGCATCCTTTATCAGTATTTATACCAGTTTATTAACATTATTAATTCATTTTTGATGTAGAGGATATGTGTTCCTAAAAAGACTAGTGTGTAGGTGGCACCTTATTACTTTAACTGCATCTTAGGCTTCACTTTTAATGTTTCTATGACTGAAAGGTTTTTTCCCTGGTTCAGGAAACTTATGAAGCATGAACCGAATAAGCAGAGAAGTAGCATTCTGAGGATAACTATATGTAAACTGCAATTTGCTGTGGGCTTTTCCTTTAAATTTTGAGATTTAATTGTTTGTGAGTGTGTAACTTGTCTTAGCCTGTCCAGCCATAAGGAATAAACTTAACAAACCCTTCGAATACATGTTACAATGCCAAACATTTTTCTCATATGTTTGCAATGCCCCTTCAACAATGAGATCAATAAGCTTTATCTCTAGTTTTGCCGATGGGCACTGCTTGATTGAGAAATGGCAATATCCTCATGCTGTATCCTGCGTGTGAAACAATAACAGCGCAGAGGAAAAATAAAGAAATAGGTATCAGGTAGTTTTTTCCACAGTTCATATCCAGCTTAATAAATAAGTAAGCTTCCACACAACAGCATAGATTAAGGTGTGAATAAGTGCATACATGCATACATGTATGTTGAGTGAGCCATGGGTGAGATTGATGTTGGAATGTATATTTGTGTTTGGAGTGACAATTCGATTCAGTGAGACCAGTGAAGTGTGTTTTTTTAGGCTGGGCAGGCAGTGAGGGAGGGAGGGAGGTGAGGGCGAGCACTGTGAAGCTGTATACTACAGTTTAGAAGCGGATGAAGGTAGCATCAATCTGGCGTACACTGGGCAGTGCCAGCATAATCTTTCGCCGGTACTGTGGATCCTTCTGTAGGGGATTTCTCTCGAGATAGACTGTCTCCAGACCCTTGGCATTCTTCAGTTCATCCAGATCTGACCAGTTATCTATCTGGTTATCATTCATCTGTGGAGAGATCAGAGAAAATATATCCAGTAAGACACCTCTGTATGCATTATGTTGGATAGCTAATCCCATGGAGAATGTACAAAGAATCACTGGTCATTTAAAAAAAGTCTTTAAAAAATATACAGTTATCCATTTATTTCTTTTGTGAATATTTTAGATCTTAAAAACCTCTGCAGCAATGTCCAACCATTAGAAGAGGAAATAAGTGTGAGGCGTTTTAATCAACCAAATCAGAAGGGAGCCTGCCTTACTCAAGTAAGAGAACGCTTGTACTTCATTATCAGAGATAAAAAATTGTTTAAAAAAAGGACATTGGAAGACAAGTTATTGACACTCACAGGGGTGAAAAAAGTTGCAAAAGAATTTCTTAACACTTTTGACACCACCAGTCAATGATAGAGATGCAAAAAGGAAGCCATATATTACTACTACTACTACTACTACTGATACTGCTGCTAGTACTACTCACATACTTTACCAACATACAAATATTTTTAAATGTTTGATAGCTAGATCACAGATCTGCACCCTGAATAATTGTGGCAAAGACGAGCTGATATCCTATGTGGTTGGCCGTCATGAACTAAAATACAAACTTTGTCTAATTTAATTCCTAAAGTAAAACATTAATTAGCTACTTTACATTAATCAACTACTCCAGTAAGTCTATAACTTTTTAATTAGCTTCTTATACATACCCAGAACTCCTGCAGCTCTGTCAGGTGGCTGATGTTTTCAATTTTCTTTACTCGATTCGCTGCAATGTCCAGGGTGGTAAGCTTTTTCTGTGAAGGAAAAAAACTTTGTAGTTACATGTTTGCACAATTGATAAAATGAATGATGTGTGGTGTACAGTCCTTTCAGAAATGTGTTGCTGTATTTCTATAACTCACGTTGTTTTCCAAGCCCTCAATGACCTCAACACCATTGTGACTCAGATAGAGCTCTCTCAGGTTGACAAGGTTCTGAAGACCCTCAATTTTAGTAATCCTGTTACTCTGAATATAGACGTACACAACATTAGTTTCTCAATATAGACATTCACTGTTACTCTTGCTGAAGATGATCTGTGTGAAAATACCTGAATGCTTAAAACAGTCAAGTTGTGTAAAGCGTCCAAATTTTGAAGCTTAGTTATTTTATTGGTGCCAAGAAACAAACTTTGCAAAGATGTCATTGTATCCAAGTTCTCAATGACCTGCAAAGAGACAATATGAAATCGTTATTGGTGATGTGATTATTCCACTAATTTCTTACAATGTCTTGTTGAAATCATAATAGTGCAAATACACAAAAGGGGGCCTATCACATTGAACCGTTTAACCAAACATCTCACTGTCTAAAAGAGTCTTGATTTCTTACCCGGATGCGATTAGAGCCCAGCTCCAGCATCTCCAGGACTGTGAGGGGTTCAAGGTTGGAAATGCTGCTAATTTTGTTGTGAAGCAGAAAAAGTTTTTTCAGCAGAGTCAACTGCTCCAAACCCTCCACCTTCCTCAGGATGTTAAAGGACACATCAAGCTGTCTGTTGATCAGTTAAACAAATATGCATATTAGCAATTGTACGAGAAGTAGGTTGTTTATGTGGGTTGCTTTGTTCTACAATATTAGTCACACTAAACATATAACATCAGTGAATAATACCTTGAAATCTACCCTTTTTTTGGTGGAACCTCTTTCACATAGGGAAACAATAAACTAAAACACATTGTTGTTTTTTATTAACTTACTCCATCTGTGTGAGGTTGTGCAGGTTCTCAAGTTTGCGTATCTGATTGTCGTAGAGATCTAGTTCCCGCAGGGAGCTCAAACTGTCAAGGTTTTCTATCTTTTTGATGAGATTTTGTCGTAAGGAGAGTGTCTGCTCAAAAGAACAAAAAAAATGAAGTCATTAACATGACTTTTTCAGCCAGGTTGAGCAAACCTTGCTGATTTTGACTCTCACCTAGATAAGGTTACTTACTTTAGCCTTTTGTAGCACCTCTAATCCTTCAATCTTTCCAATGCGACAATGAACAAGATCAACATCCTAGAAATTGAAACAGAAAACTTAGGAAGACATAGTATGAAAACAAAATCATGGTCTCCACTACTTTGCTCCGTAAATAACATTTTTTACCACATAAATTGTCAAAAAATACAAGTAATTTATTATGACTACATCCAAACATTACATAATATTCTAACCTCTTCTTCTGGGTCCAAGGTTATGGTGTCCATATCAACAGGAGACTCTTCTTTGCCTTTAATGAAGATCGAACAAATAAACCAGACAAGCTCATATGACAAATTCATTAAAGTAGCATAATACTAAAACGAATATGCATCACAGTCATGCAGATAAGGTCAGCCTTTATATGCAGCTGTATGGACATTTAACTTACTTGTGGTATTGGACTGATTGGGGTCCACATCGCCATTAATACTCTTCCTCCTAGTCTCATCATCACCAGACTCCTCAGACTCACCCCTTCGGTCCACTAGAGTCAGCAAACAGAGACAAGAGAAGCTCAGATTCACCTAACAAATACAGAGCTGCTTTCCCGCTATGCATCAGTGACACATTTAGATGATGCATGTGTAATTTGATGCAAAGACCAGGCCTAGCTCCACCTCGCTCTCTAGCTTACAACGTGGTTATTAGATCAGGCTACTGGACTCTGCAATATGTGCGCAGCATGAGTTAAAGCTACTGAGAAATAGCTATGGATGGGATCCCAGCTGTATTTCAAGTCCTATCAATTCAGTGAGAGCTTGGGAGCTAATATTAGCTAATACACTGCAAAACATGTTGGCTGGATAGGTGGACTGACTGAAACACAGCAGACAGGTATTAGAGCTAGCGCTGGAAACGGGTCATATGAACGGACAGCACACACTAAATATAATGATAATCCGGTCGACCGGAGAAGATAATGGAACTAAAGAAACTGAAATGAGGTAAATATCAGTAGAACAAGATGAGATGGCAGAGCGGCGGTAACTAACGATTCTTGTTATTAGCTTGTTTGTTAGCTAGCTAGCTAGCTAGCTAGCATCCAAAGGATGAATGTGTGGTTATTAAAAATGTGAGCGACTCGTTGGAGGTGCATATTCGGAATCTGACACATTCATCTGCATGGACGCCACTTCACCCGAATAACACGACAACGACACGTCTGCATCCTCACACAGTTACTCACCTTCCATTTCTTGAAGCTCTCCAACAGCCAGGGAAGCCATGTTTTTCTTGTAAACACTCCTGACAACCAGCCAGCCAATCCGGAGGAGGCTGGTGCTGCGGAAGGACACAAGGGGCGCTGCGCCCCCACGCTGTACAGGTGGGACCCTGCACTTGGCCCTTCTTTCTCTTAATGTTTGGGTTTTATCTGACCCTTCTCGATGTTTTTGCTTTTTTAATCCTGGACGGATTGTGACACAATGGGTTCTTGCGTATATACACTTAAAAAACAACCTGCAATGCATATAGGAGCAAGATCCCCACCCTGAAAGAAGAAAGTGTACATTTTTAATACTTCTTGGGACTAAATGGGTCCACTTTTAAATGTATGAAAGAACCCTTTAAGTAAAACACACTTTAAAATACAACAGAAAAAACACTTTTGTCTCTATATACTGTCCAGTTTACTGGGGATTTACTTCTTTTTAAAAAAGTATGAATACAAATACTATCCAGGTCATGGTTATCTCAAAAAGGTTTTATCCAAAGCCCAGGCTCAAGCCTGGGCTTGAGAAAGCCTTCTGTAATGAATGGGTGAAACGTCGTCCAGAAATCAAACGAGTTCAGTTGCTTTGGATAAAACCTTGACTGAAGACTGAACTAGGTATATTATTAGTTAAAGTGTACTTAGGAAAGGATTTAATTGCATTTAAAATTCACAAATCACACAAATACTTCTCATGTCTGTGGATTTTTGCATGATTATAACAACAACCACAGAGCTCCAGTTGCAGAGAACTATGTAACATAGTAAATATAAAATAAGTATTAGTTAAGTGACAGAGAGGAAATGTCTGTTGATTCTTTACCTTTAATGAATACTTTATTGATCCCCTTGGGGAAATTGTTGTTAGGACAGCAGCTAGACACGTGTCTACCTCGACATGTAACCTGGTGGGACTCGGAATTGCTCTACCCACTGAGCTATCATGCCGCCCCTGTAATAACGATTCTAAGTTAATAAAACAAACATTTCAAAAGGCAAATCACCATGTTACACAAAATTATATGAAAAATTGAACACATAAATTGTTTGTTTTATAGTTGTTTGTTTATACATTTAAAACACTGAAAGGTATGCTCAAGGTATTTCTTTATACATGACAGTATACATCAAGTATACTTAAGTACAAGAATAGGCCAAATATACATAGACATGTCAAGCTACTCCAGGTATACTTCAATTTAATTTGGTCTTATAGATTAGTAAAAAGAAAAAAAAAAAAAAAAAAAAAAGAAAAAAAAAGAAAGTAAAATGAGTATATTTTATAGAAGTATACTGAAAATATACTTGAAAATACTTGCCTATGACTGATATCTCTGTGGGGTCATTACATGTTTCTGTGAAAGTTTGTACCTCTTTTGTCATTTACTTTGTCTTGATGGTTATTTTACTAATAGTCTAATTTAGGTTGTTAGCTGTCATTTCGTTTCTGGGATACCTTGGATGGTTTGTTTATGGACATTTTCCTTGTTTGTGGAAATTTTATGCCTATTTGTGGTCATTTTGTGTGTTCAGATTTTTTTTACATTACTGGCTTCGCAAGAGAGCTAATGGGAAAATGAAATATGCTTCCAGTCACAACCTGGTCACTGGTCTAAAAAACACACATAATAATATACTGTACTTCTACCATTATATCACTGCAAAGCAAGTCACATTGTGTTACATGAAACATAAAACAACCTGACTGTTACAAATCTCTCAGTGAAGACTCCTGCGCTCACACAGCCGACTGTTTATACAATCACTTCCCATCTGGCCTGTATAGCCTCCATTTCTATGGCTGCAGAAATGTGAGGCATGCATTGTGTACAATGGTCTTGAGAAGACACCAGTACTCAAATAAATATTTATTAATATAATATTAATTACGTAACATCTACTGACATCACTTTTTACATACATGCATTTAACGCACGCACACACACACACACACACACACACACACACAGCACATGTCATCTGTTTCTGATAACATATACCTTTTATATAAACCATCAGATTTGATAAAATAAATAGGAACACGCTATTCATCCTTGAGCTGTTAGCTGGATAAGAATGAACAAAATGTTCTGTATTATCAGACTTTAAAACAACAAAATGTGTCACTCGGGGGAACAATCAGAGGAAGTTAAAAGCCACTCATGAACAATAAAGGACGACATACTTAAACTAAAGGTCCTGTCCTGTGCAAGTTGGGACACATCAGACACATGATTACCTGATGACAAGTAGACAGATTCTGGACTTACGTTAGAGATTTGCACAGTGCAGAAAAACTATTTTTATTAAAATTAGTATTTTCCTAACACAAATACAACAATTAAAACATTCAACGTGCGTTCAGTACATCAGAAAGAAAAACAAACTGTAAATAAATGTGTCAGTACACTGTAAACTCTGGAGTGGATGATGCCATCATTCATCTGCTCCATCACACCTACACACACCTGGACAAACCTGGGAGTTCAGTGAGGATCATGTTTTTTGATTTCTCAAGTGCATTTAACACCATCCAGCCTGC